>CM031874.1:10463335-10501057 GCA_018697195.1 Certhia americana | reverse complement strand
CAGCCCCCGCGGAGGCGCCGCAGCCCGCTCATGGCCCGAGGCGGCGGCGGCGGGGGCTGATCAGCGGCACCGGCCCATGGACGGGGCGGCGGCGGCGGCCCGAGGCGCTTCCCCCGGCGGCGGCGGCAGCAGCAGCGGGAGCGGAGCGCTGTGCCCGCGTCCCGCACGCCGCGGCGGAGCCGTGTGAGCGGCGCGGCTCGGCGGGGAGCGGCGGGAGGGTGTCTCTGGTGGGAGGAGCAGGCAGCAAAAACCCCAGCGCTCCCTCTCGCTCGCCCGCTCCAAAGCGCTCGGGAGAGAAAATCCCTGGAACTGCCTCGAGGAGGGACGTCTGCTCAGGTTGCTTTTCAGGATGTTTGTGGAGGCTGCGGGCTCTCGGCGAGAGGCTGAGCCGGTCCCGAGCGCCTAAATTACCGCGAACGTCATTAAGGAGAAGACACCCCAGGAGGGAGGGCGGGTTATGTATAAGGAAGGGGCCCAAACTCCCACAGACTTTATAGATGCGAGTACATCGGCTGTCTGCACAAGCACGCGTACACGCTTTTTTTTCCCTGCCTACTCCTTTTTTTTTTTTTTTTTTTTAAGAAGTACAGATTAGAAGAGGCTGCCCGTGACAAACCCGACTCCATTAAATAATTTAAAACGTGATGATTGTATATTCGCGTACATGGACACGTACGTATGTCTCCCTGCACAGAGCCCCGGGTCACTTTTTCCAACAGGCAGTGGGGAGAGTTAATGGAGAAGCGTTAGAAATCCGAAGGGGGAGATATTCTCTAAGAATGGCAAAACCGGGAACGTTTACTTGAAATGAAGCTATCAACCCGCGCACACGGTGGGTTTTACCCTGAACCCTTGCCTTCCCATTCCCTTCTGCTCCTGGTACATGCCATTTTTGGGATACTGCCTTGAAATGGATTGTCAACTTCTCAAAGCAATGACTTTTTTAACTCAGTGGCTACAACATCCACAGTAATGGAGCCCCAGTCCCAATTAGCCCAGGCAGATGTCTGCTACAACAGTAATGAATAGCAATAACAATAATAATGCCAGATAACAAATGTAAATTAAGGCTTCCCAAATCTTACTCGGAAAGAAGGGGAAGCCAGGATGGTCTGTTTGGGTCACTGAATACAGCCTGAGGTAACCTGAGAAACCATACATATATACATTCAGTTTATGCTGACATTAAGATTAATTCCTTGGGCAAAGGAGTAAGAAGAGGGGGGAGCATAAAGGAGGTCAGCGTTTTTAGGGGGCGTTTTTTGATAGATTTTCTGACAAGCAATATCTGGTAGTATCTGGCACCAGATCTTTCAACTCTTTTGGAAACTAATATTTACCATTTCTTTTAGTTCCTTATGTTTCAAATCCTGGTGTGAACAGCAGGTAGCCAGTCAGAAAACTGCATGGCAATCATAACGAACGATTTAATGTGTTTGTATGCATACATGTGCACCTCTTAATAACAGGGAAACCGAGGCATCATAGAAATGACTCACGGCACTATTGAAATAGTGGTAGAACCAGCATTAAACCCTCAGCTCAGACCTAACGTGTTTAGGAATGGCTGAAGCTCTGGGAGGATGGAGGGGGCAGAGAGGTTGTGGAGCTACATCCACCTTAGGTAACATGAGAGCACTTGCTACACTCACTGGTGCAAATGGGGCTGCTGAAAAATCCCCCTGTAGCTGCCTTCCCACTGCTCCCCATGGATGGAAACACACGGGCAGTTGAATTTTGGCTACCCAGTTAAGATCAAACTCTCCAGCATCTTTTGTACTTCCTGAGGAGCAGCACTAACCTGCTCTTCACCACGTATAGATTTGCCTAAATTCCTTCCTTGCCGAGGGTGTGGTTTCTAGATCAATTTAAGCTGATTTAAAGCCAGGCTCCCCCTGAGAAAGATCTTTGTTTTTTCATCCCACCCCAGCCTGGACCTTCAGCTGTGCAACCCCACCCCTCCACACCGGTACCAGCACACAGGTCAGGAAGCTGAATCTGTTTTAATTTTTTTTTTAACTATTTGTATATTTGGTTTTGCTGGATCAGCTTCTTGTCCTGACAGACTCCATGTTGTGGTGGAAGGAGAGAGGCCACAGGAATGCACAGCTGGGGGCAAGGAGAGGGTGTCTGGGTCGGGCTGCCATAGGAAGGGCAGACAGATGATTTGGGATCTCTCTGCTCTCCCTTTCAGCTGCAGACAACTTGATTTCTCTTCCTTTTCTGTTCCTCGTAGACTGTTTTTCCAGAGTTGTGAGTGTTGGCCTCTCATCAAGCAGCAGTAGGACAAGGAGCTTTGCCTTTGGCATGGATACGAGATGAAAAAATCTGCAAGGATGGAACAGTGGGCTGGAGAGCAGGTGTCTCTGCTGCCTAAATTACTTGTACTTGAATTGCTTGTAGCTCCCATTTAAAAACTGACTAAACTTCAGGTCAGTGTTGTGTTCTGGAATGCTCTGAGAGAAAAGGAAAAGTGTGTGAGGTTCCTCTGCTCACTCGTTAACACCTTAGGTAACTGCTCTTGGAGCTGTATGTGTCACTGGAGAAAGAGCAGAGAACAAAAAACTAAACCTTGAAACCCTTGATTTGACAAATTGCATGAGAAAGTGATGTTTGAAACAATTTCCTTCTTGTTTTGTCTAAGTGGTATGGGTTAGGCCACATTTAACTGTATTCTGATTTAATGCAGGATAAATACTCTTAAAAGAGGGGCAGTGTTGCAACTGTATCCGGTGCTTTTATAGGAACAGTTTGGAAAGTTTTCTCTTTTATACAGTATTTCCTATGATTCTGCTGCACCCACACAACTTTTAATAAACGCATGATAATTTGCAATGGGGGTACTTAAAACAGTGTAACAAAACCACGCCAGCAGCAAGTGATGTGAACGTGAATTTGTTAAAGAATAACTTTTTGATGTGAAGTCCTCAGCCCTTACCTTCATCTTGCTTTGGGACACAACAAAGGGCAGCATTTATTCTGCTGGATACAAAAAAGGATGATGCAGCTCAAACTGCAGTGGTTCAATCCTCAGATCTGAGCTTGAATTTCAAATACCTTTCAAACAGAAAGGTAATCCAGTTTGGAGCTTTTCTCATGGACAACGTCTTTCTCTTCCCTCCTTTCCTGTCTGCTGTATAAACCCTATCCTGCTTCCTGTAGGATCAGTTCCACACAGGTTGCTGAAATATTGGCACCTTCATGTCACTGTCTTTTTCCTCCTCCTTCCTGGATCAATTAAGAAACCAGTTTTTCCTCTTGGTCTTCTCTACTTCTTTTGTGTATCCTCCTCTTCTTGAGAAGGAAAACGAAATGCTTGTGATGAAGTAATCCCTGTTTGTTGGCACTTGCTGCTTCAGATAATTTCTATAAAAACAAACTCCCAATGTTTCTGGGGTTCTGCACAAGCCACATTTCCAATTGAGTAACTTTCTGATCTCTGTGAGCTTTGTGTGCACAGTCTTACTCGAGTTTAGTACCAGCTTCTACCTTTTTTTTTTTTTTATGTGTGTGTGTGTGTGTGTAAGTCAGTATATTTGGAAGTATTTATTGAGGAGATAAATAAAGGGGTTGATTTAAAAACATGAAATGCACAAAAATGTGCAGATTTCTTTTTGGTGAATTTGTCATCCTCAGGCACCCATCTGAGGCATATTCCAGGGGCAGAATTTGGCCATTTGCATTCAGTTTTACCAAATGGGCAGTAAAAAGTGTGGGTTCTGCTCAGAAACTCATTTAATGACTTTTCAAAAATTAGACACAAGGCATTTTGTCCTCTTTTCAGCTGATTCAGTTTCAAGCTCCTTGTCTTCCTACTTTGATGTCCTCTTTTTAACTTTAACCATGGTTCTTTTCCATTCTGTTTTGCATCTTCTCTCATTTGTCTTGAACAAAGTGCAAGTCCTAAATTATAGCAAACTTTTTTCTCCTTCCAAATAGTCCCACTAAAATAGCATGTGTTTGGGGAATTTTGAACTCTTTGGCTATGCCCTTTGCATGAAAAACATTTATATAGCAGAAATAATAGCATTATTATTTGTATAAGAATGGATAATTAGCTCACATAGTTTTTCACGCTGCAGTGGATCATTCTTATCAAAGGTTTCCAGTCATCTCTCCTGCATTATTACTGAGAGCATATTCACCAACATGAAGTTATTTACATTATGATAAAGCCACTCTATTAGCTCTAATCCAGGAATTTGAACAGATCTGGGCTGAGCTGTGCTCTGTTGGGCAATCCTGATCATGTTATAAAAACTGTGTTGATTCTCAATGCTACTGATCAGAGGAGAGTCAAATAAAATCTGGTTTTTGGGGGGTGAAAAAGGCTTTACTACTTTGAGGATGCCAGTGAAAGCTAAAATAGACCGTCAGGATTTATGAAATGAGGCTATAGCACTGAATTTAATGTTCATCAACTGAGGAAGGTGGACAGAGTTCAGTCCTTCACAGTTCAGCCCTTCACTTCATAAACTGGATCACAACCGGGATCCTTTTATTAATATTGACTTCAGAGAACATTAAAAATGAGTTCATGCCACTGAAGTTTTTGCAGCGTTACATTTATTGTACATTTATAGACAATTTGAATATCGGCCTGTGCAATATTTTCAATGTATGTTTATATATTGGTATGAGTGTGCATACACACACCAATGTACTTCAATAATCTCTCTAAACTTTATGTAACTAACATATTTCTGCAGCATAGATACAGGCATGGGAGTATTGTTTCATGGAGACTCCAATATTGCCAAAGCAGCTCGAAAAAAACTGAATTTCATTTTGTACTATTAAATTATTGTGTGCACACTTGATTTGCTTGACGCTTTTGGCATAAGCCCAGGTATTTCCTTCGTTGGGAACTCTGTAATCTGAATGTCTGAGATCTCAGGCTTGTATTTGTGAAAAGCTATGCTGGGCACGAGCTCGGACGTCACTGCTGGGAGCGGATTTGAGCTGTGCTGCAGCACCTTGGAAACATGCCTCTGAAAATCCGCTCAGTTGTTGCATTTTCTTACAATACATGCTGATCTTTGCTCCTACAGACATTCAGGATTCTTCTTACTAACATATATTCATGTCTTTTTCAGTTTTCTGCTGTTTGCATTCACTAAAGGCAGAGATGTTGGCTAATTTTATACTGAACAAAAAGCATATAAAACATATTCATTTTTTTCAAGGGGAACAAAATAACTGATCCTGACCTGTAAATGCAATGGGATGAATTTGGATGGCTTTGCTTTTTCTCTCCAGGCAGGTGCAGAGTAATACCTCAAAAGAACCATTATTTTGTTCCTTTATTCCAATGTGTACATAAATGCTTGCATAACCCTTGCACAGCTGCTGTACAAACTACTCATGCCACAAGTATTAGTAATCCTAACAGGGGAGGTTGCATGGAAAATTGGGGTGTGTATGCTAAACCATATGTACCATGCCCCTGAATCATAAAACTAGTGTTGCTGGAGCAGAGAGATCTTTGGAGACTGCTGCTTTTACGGGTCTGTAGGAAACAGGATTATATACAACAGCTGCACCCCACAGCTTCTCTCCTGTTGAGGCTTATCTTGTGCATTTCAATAAGCAGGAAGCAGAATTTGGTCCAACATTATCTTATATGCTCTCAGCTCCTACTTTTATTTATATTTCATTTCCATAGGAACAATTATTTTCACAGTTTATTTTGAATACACATTAGGGCCACTCCAATTGGAAGTTTTGAGCTGCCAATTCCAAGCTGCATGGGGCTACAGAGACACAATGTGCATTTTTTTGTCTCTGGTTCTGCCTCTAAAATAACTTTCTTTATATCCGCGGTGATTTATAGCAGCGTTTCTGAACCAGTCTAAGGGAAGATGGAAGCTGGAGATTCATTTGACTCTCTGAAGCCCCAGCCACAAAAATCCCCTCCCAAGCAGAGCAGGGTAGCAGGGTTTGGCCCCAGCTCTCCTGGGCTGGGTGAAGTTTCCAGCTCAGGAGGTTTGCCACATCACAAGGGGCTGCGTGAAGCAATCTCCCAGACCTTTAGCAGCAGAAAATCATGGATCAGGAGGATTTTAAAACAATCTGAAGAGCCAGTTTCCTCTGCTGGTCCGTGTTGTTGCAGCACTGTGGATTTGCACCCACCCAGGATCTCCCCGTGGCTGAGTGCGCAGTGTTTGGTGTCGCTGCTGCCCCTTTTGTGGAGGGTGCTTTAGCTGTGAGTGCGGGGCTGTAGGAGTTTATCTTTTCGAGACTGGCACTTCTAAGTTTTCAGTCAGAAAAAATACGCTTCCTAAATGGTGCTCAGCGTGCACTGAGTTGGCTTTGTCAAGTGCATCTTTTCAGCATTCATCCAAAGCCCTTTCCGCAGTTGTCTGAGCCCCATAGGCGAATATATACTGTTAGACTATTAAGATAATTTTTCAGTTAAGACATCGTCAAACTGCAAGCGGGACAATAGAAACAAAACCCCTTTTGTTCTGACTAAACTGTTCCTAATGACCCCCTCTATAAACAGTGGCACCAGCGGAGGTCTCAACAAGGCTCTTCATTGAGCCCCCTTTCAAAAGGACAAGCAGAGCAGAACATGGGGCAGAAACTCTCAGAGTTAACTGCACTTTACTCCGCTCTGGTGGTCTGACCGCAAGAGAGAATCTGTTGTTTTTGTTGTTCAAGGCACCCAAAAAGCATAATTTAAAAGCATGGATTTCCACAGTGAGCATCCTTTAAAGAGTACTAAATATTTGGATTGTTGGGAAAAGAGCAGAAGGAAGCAGTTTGTTTGTTTGTTTGTTTAAATCAAGGAGCTATAAAATAGACTATTTGGAGTTCCATATAAAAATTTAACTTATTTACTTGGGATGAGTCGCTGTTAATCTTATGGAAATATAAAATCCAGAGGAGTTAAGATTTTTACATTCCATCCAGAAAGATCCTCACACTTGTTTTGGGAGTAAAAACCACCTTCACGAACAACATGATTATCATGAGCAGTTGTTTAATGTCTGCAGAAATTGAAGTTATGATGATAAACTGAAACCACACAGGACCAAACTCCTGCTCTTCCAGCTGAGTAACTGCAGGATACGTGCAGCACAGGCAGTGTGTCCTCACACAGATGAGGGCTATGGAGATTTTGAATCACTTCCTGATTATTCCTGTCCCTATTTCCATGTCCTGAATACATGAGGAGAACAGCACAGGAGACCTTCCACTGCCACAAAAACCTGTTTACGGAGCATCTTACTGTCTGTAATTGGGAAATGATGACACGTCAGGCAGCAAAAGTCCCTAATTTGGACCATTTGGGAATTACACTGGCTACATTTGCAAGTAGAAATGCCAGTTTCTTTTGAAAGAAGTTGGAATTTGTGTTCTAATATCGGATTTAATAAGGATATTTCTAACTTAAAGCATAGGCTGCTGCTTTATTTGGAAACAGGGAGAGATCGAGGGAGGAGAAGAGAGAAGAGCATCCATTATGACAGAAAGTAGACATTGTGTAAAGGCTAAATCATGGAGAAAAGTAACGATATTCAGAACATCTTAAAAACTCCACCATGTGATGGGGGTCTGAGGGCACGCTGCCATTTTTGGAAGGAGTTCAGCAGTTCATGGCTCTAAGGTTTTGGTTTTTTGACTGGGGATAGTGCCTACACTCTTCCTTTGTAAAAGAGTGGGATGGAAGCTTTCAGGTCGTCTTGGAAAAAGGAAGGATTTGGGTAAGTCCCAGGATGAAAGTCCAGCGCCCTGTGACAGGATACTGAGAGAAAGAGAAATGTCAAAGAAATCTTTAAGAGATTTTCAGTAGAAACAAAAGAATCTTTGTGAAAGATACTCTTAGCAAGTCTAATGGAAGGAATGGGGACCAAAGCGAATTGAGAGGATTTGCAAGTTGTTTCTAAGCCTTGAGGCAAGAACAAAAAGCCAAGCATTTGCTGTTTACTATATTTGGTAGGTATGGAAGAGCACTTTGGCCATCAAGGGAGCTCATAAACTGCAGAGCCTCATTGTCTCTTGACTGCATTGTTGTGCTGGGGGTAGAGAAAATGCTCCTGTTAAAGGACAGTTCTGAGGAAGAGCAGCTGAGACTTGACCCTGCCTTTTGTGAAAATGCTGTTTTCACAGCAGCGCGCCGAAATCCATGAGCACACACCCGTGTTTCCACGAATCTGATTTTATTTTTCTTATTTGTGTACATGTAGGCACGATCCAGAGTGTGGTAGCTCTCGTTTTCCAGATTAAATATGGTAACTGCAATGTGATAGCATGAAGGTACAGTATGCATTTTGTCACATCTTTTCTCAAAAAAATACACACCTGAAGACAGTTTTTACTGAAAATTTCTAGGAGCAAGATATTAACTCTGTCTAACTAAAATTTGCTGCTTCAGAGAAGTCGAAGTGGATAGACAAAAGAAAAAACACAATTTTCCCATCTATCTAAATAAGTTTATGGGAATTAATTAATCAATCAGGAAGAAGATTAAATGGATTTTAAACTGTTTAATGCCATGTAAAGCAGGCTTTATTTAGTGTTTTTATTAGCCACTCTCATGGTTAAGGATCATATTAGAGATATGCTAATGAAATGAAAAACAAGTGTGTCAAATGAAAATTTTCTCCAGTTTTCATATGGGTACATGAGGAAAAAGTAACAACATGAACGTTATATTAACTTTGTCTGTTGTAAAAATTTCTTACTCTTGAAAGTGATGGATCTGGTTATACACACATCTCCTGAGCCAAAGTATTCTTCTTACTCTCTTCCAAAAAATGTTGTGATTCACTTGGATTTTAATAATGTTAATACTTTTTTTATCCCAGTGCAAATTAAAGCTTATTGTGAGCTTTCAACCTATACCAACAGCAGTAGGACACAGGTATATTTGTATAAAGCAGTGATCTTTAACATTTTCTAATTTGCAGAATTTGGTGGCAGCCAATTCTTTATGTCATGACAAAGCAATGTATCTTATTTACCTTTTTGGATCCCTGTAAAAGCAGCTCATGGGCCTCAAAGGCCTATGAAGTAATTTTAAAAATCAGTGATATAGAATGCACAAAGCAAATTAATTTTCCCTATGCAAGAGCTAAGTATCTCTCACTCTTCTGAAGGCCAGCAAGCTGGACCAAGTTATAAGAGAAGAAATGAATTGAAGAGTTAAGGGTGGTGCACTGAGAATTAGAGTTGACCAGGAACAGAAAAAAAAATCTAGTGTATAAAAAAATTAACGGTTTTGACATTTGTTTTAGATTTGTCACAGAATGATTTAAAAAACAAAACATGAATAGAAAGAATGAGACATCCCAGAATAGCCAACATCCAGTGGCTAGGGTATTTACTTGGGCACTGTCCAAGGAGTGCTTTATGGGATTTGGAGCAGACATTTGACATAATGTTTTCAACATTATTTTTGTCAGACTGAAATCTGGGCTCTGTAGTGGGTTGAAAAAGAGTTTGCTTGGAGTCCTGTGCTTTGTAGGTGAGACTTAGTCACCAGCTGTTTCATCAGGCAGTTTCTTTTCAGCCTGGGGAATTCGATTTATTTAATTTTTTAAATAAAATAAAGTAGCTGCATGGAGAATAGACAGTTATTCTGTCGTGTTTGGTAGGGTGCTAGTATATATTTGGGTATTCCTCTGACTTTGGGAATGTACTAATCACCCCCTACATTTCTACTCCATTCTCATTCAGAACAGATTTTTCTCATGGAAATATCTGAACCTACTTAACTGTATTTCCATGGGAATCAGCAAAAATATAAATTTTTTTTGCAAATTAGCATTTGCTGATGGAAAAAAGCACTTTGTTTAAAAATTCTCAACCAGCTTTTCTGAGGTGAGATCTTTCTCTGTATTTGACAAATGTGAGGTGTTTACTTTCAGTATTTTTGTAGGTGGAAGAAGGTATCATAAGTGAAGTGTGGTCTGGGGTGATGAAATCTGGTGGGTAAATTTGTGGAAACTTTGTAAGGAATATCTAGAGCCAAATATAAAAAGATATTGGTGACTGTCTCTCAGCTATTACTGAAATTAGGCTAAATTCAGTGTGTGGGGGGAAAGAATCAGAAAATGCGTTGAAAGGTTGAAATTTCAACCCTTCTCCTTTGCTTTGCAAACACGGATCTTTCCATCCAATCCTTTCATCCTTGTTCCCACTCTGAATCTCATCAAGCCACTGGACACACATGTTCAGCTTCTCTTTCTGGTTTAGCCTGTGCTCTTGCCAGCCTCCCACTATTTTGTATTCCTTCCTTCCTGCGTCTGTCTGACACCCTGGCCTGATCCTCCCACAAAGGCTCTTCCCCAGCGCTGGGCACCCTTGGGCATTATTGACTAAGATCTGAGACTTGCAAGTGTCCCAGGGGACTCTAAAGGCGTTTGCAGAGGTGGGGAGCCTGTGTTTCAACAGCACACAGCTCCACGCCTCACACTCTCCATTCATTAATCAGCAGAGCTCATCTGAAAGATGTTTACCACGTCTGAGACTGGTTTTTGGATTACTGGCTTAATGGCTCTGCTTGGAAACAGTTATCCCATTTCTGCAGATGAGGTTGGTGCAGTACAGGACACTTTGTAATAAAGCCTGGTCACGGATCATGAATGCAGTCAGTGCCTCTTTCCTAGAAGAAGCAAAGGGAGATATATTTGTCACCAGGCATTAAATATTGCTTGCACTTAGAAGATATTGAACAGTATCTGGGGGAGCTGTGTTTGATGTCCCTCAGCTCCATTCCCTTGTCCAGACTCAATATCTATAGTGTTTCACTTTGAACTGAAGTAGCTAGAAGTGAAAGTTTGTGCCATGCAGGGACAAGAAATTTATCTCAGTCATCTCCAGCCCAGGATTTGGTGTAGTTGTGCTAATTTGCTGACTGAGGAATAAACCAGGGTAATTATCTACTGAGAGGCAGAATTTATTAGGTCTGGTGCAAGTGTCTTGTTGTGCTTCTAGAACCTGGTCCAGCTTGTTTTGGAGACCATGCAGGTAGTCTGGACAGGTGCTGCACACATTATAAACAAGATTCTACTGACTTCTGGTCAGTGCAGATCCTATCACACCTCTTAGTCTGGTTCCCTAGGGAAATCACTTACACAATCTAATTATTTGTCTGACCCAGTTTCCAAGATGCTGACACATTTGTCACAGGTTATGTAGATGATTTGGAGAAACTTACCAGTAGTCCTTACCAGTTTTGCAAGAATTAGCATCTAAGGAGAGGAAAGAATCTTTATTAATTCTCCCACTGAGGGAGAAGGGAGAGTTCAGCAATTGTTCATTGTGTTTGACAGCCCCAAGACTCTCGACTGATTTGCACATTGCTCTGATACTCCTTGGTGAAAACACTGCTTCGTTCAGCTGCCAAATCAAAAACAAAAGTCAAGGAATGGTTGGGAGAAGATGCCAAGGCATGCTATAGTATTCCCCAGGGAATAAGGGAGCCTGCATATATTCTTGCAGGGGCAAGGTGAGGGATGAAGGGGGCTGAAGAGATTGGAGTCTGATATGGTGGAGGACAACTAGGGTTATTCCAAGCGAGAGATGTAAGAGCTGCAACATAAATCCATGAAGAATCAAGCTTCATTAGCTCCACTTTCAGGGAACAATTTGTTAGGAAAATACTGAAGACTTCATTTTGCTGTTTTGGATACATTTACACGCTGATTTAACCCTCCTACAATTCCTGTAGCAGTCGGGACTGGTATACCGCCTTGCTGTTACACAGCAGGCATCTGCTGTTATTTGAGCTGAAAAGATCATTATAGGACCTTTATTTGGTGTGCATTTAATAAAGCTGTAGCTGTTGTGACTATAACTCATGGCTCCCATGTCATTCCGCAGTGGTGCAACCAGCGATTCAGCATTCCAGGCCCATCAGTTCAAAGGGAAGGGTGAGGGACGCGAATGTATGCCAGAGCATTGGGACTTTTATTGCTCCTCTCCTCTGTTAGGAAGATACATTCTCGAGGAATTGAGAAGTACAAAGCACCCTCAGACCTTGTAGTGCAAAATGTAAAAAGTGATGTTATCTGCAGAAAGTGGACTTCAGATTCTATCAGCGCACATTTAGCATAAAGCATTTCCTATGGTAATGCCTCTCCCTTTCCCAGACTTTTAAAGGCTCCAAGTGGCACACAGGCTACAGACCTCTTTGTAATGTTAATGAATCATCTTAATGGACTGTTTTAGCAGAAACATTCATCACCTTTTGTCCCACAATGATTTTTTTTTGTTATACTTAAATGGTTAAGTAGGCAATAAATGCCTATCAGACCAACCACTATGCTCTAGTAATCCACCTCACTATAAATCACCAGTGGATTATTATTGTCCTGTTTAATTAACACTCTTAAGGGATTCTATCATTGGATAGACTTTCACCTTGCACTAAGAAGGCATTAACATTTGAAATAAGAAGTGTGTTTATGTGAAAAGCATTAATCAGCATGACCTGGAACTGGTAGTGGTGGGTTAGATGAAATATGTGCCTGTGTCCATGGGTGAGGGTTCCTTACATCAGTTTTCAATGGAAGCTAAAATCAAACTTATGGAATACTTACTTAAGTAATAGCAAATGATAGTTCCAGAGTAATTTTTAATTAGGTCTAAAAGATATTTGGCTATATTTGGTTGAAAACAGCAAGTTTAAAACTTTGTATTCTGGTAGTTAGAAAGGCAATGGTTTTGTTCGTGGTTCAGTTCAGTTTTTAGAAGACTGGATCAACCCCTTTTCTTTTTCTGCAACAAAAGGTGAGAGGGGAATTCTGATCCTGTTGCTTCTCTGTGAACTCTTTTCAGACTTCCCAGCCACAAAGACTAAGCCAAGCAGCCAGAGTTCCTGGGAAGGGCTGGGGGGTCCGGAGGACTGGATGCTCTTTGCAGAACAATCCCAGCAGCTATTTTGCAAACAAAATTCCCATACGGGGACACAAACTCGACACAGGATCATTCTCAATATATAAACATTTTTGTACTTAGTGTACTAGGTACACTCCATGTTGGTTTTCTCCTTCTGGTAGAATATAAAAGTGGCAGCTTGGGTTTTTTCCCCTCATATAACACAATTTAATGCATTTACAAGTAATTTCCTCATCTTTTGTCAGGAGAGGAAGACATTTGAAAAAGGCTCTTGTTAAGGCAGTGTTTCCCATCTGTGAAATCTTATCCTGCTCTCTTTGATTTTGTTACATTGGTAATACCAGTAGTGCATTTACCAACTGCTCCTTCTTTGGATTCCAGCACTAACAGCAGCCTTGTGAGATAACCCACTGTTGAATTTCATTTTACAGACAGAGAACTGACATGTGCAGAGATTTTCTGAGGTCGTTAAAAGTCAAAACTAGTAGCAGAGCTCAAGAGATCCTGGTTCTTGTCTGCACACAGACCTGGTATGCACATCCCTTTCCTCTTGGCATTTCCACTCAATTATTTCCCAGTATGGACTCCTGCAAATTAAAGAACAAATAAAACTGCTAAGTGGAACACAAACACACTAAATCTTTTTAATTAAGAGATTGAATCTCTTAGTATAAATTCATTTCCTGAAACAAAACTCCAATTATGTAAGATTAATTCTTTCCTCTGAGATTGCAGGGATTTATTGACTAACAAAATCTTCTATTGCGTAAATGGAAATGTGCTTTTTAATTCAGCTTGCTGCTCTGAGGCAAACCATAGCATTAGCCTTTCCACTGGGCATTTTTGCTTTAGTTACATAGTCTGCCAGGTTTCTTTCTATTTGTAACAGGACAGGGGTGAAATGGTTCACAGCTGACCATGTGGTAAATAACACAAAATACTAACGGAGTTTAAACAAGACGAGAAATTAAACCAAGCCCCTAAAAACCCTGTTGTGATTGCAGGAGGAAATTGAAATGACAGAAATAAGAATATCATGCATGCAGGGCACCGTTGTGAGGAGGTGTATGTGTGTGTCATTGATCACACAATAGTTTTTTCAAATCATTTAACACAGATGCACAAACTCCACACAGTTTCAAGTGCAGGCATGTCCTGAGAAGAATCTCCTTCATTCCCTCTAGACACACCCAGCTCATTAAATCCATCACTGCCTCGCAGTAAGCCCCAGGGTTCAATCTTTTCTAGAGCACTGTTACTATCCAACCTTTTAGCTCATAGAGTGGGCAGCCAAGATTTCATGTCTATGCATATAGTAGGACTCATAGCCAATATTTCCTACAGTTTCCTCCTCTCCATTCCAATCTGGATATATATAACAGTTTGGTTATGTCGTTGGGGGTTTTTTGAGCATTTGGGGGGGTGTTTATTGTCGAGGGGTTTGGGGTATTTGGATAGGTAAAACTTCAATGTTGCTTTCAGATTTCTTTCTTATATCCCGTTCCAATAACCTGTGTGAGGGTGGCAGGTTAAAAGGTAATAAAATCAGGAATCTGTGCTCCATGTAAGTAGCTGGCCATGAGAAACTGCAGCAGGGATGGATATTGAATGACTTCAATAGTCCAGCCAGGTTTTATCAGAACAGGTCATCAACCTGTAGGCTGCCTAAACCTGTTCCACTGCTTCCCCATTGATTAAATATCTGGAAGCATTTACACATATATCAAATTCTCCATTATCTATTTTATCTTAATGACACCCAAGTTCTTTGTCAAGCTAGGGCAAAAATGTTCAATCCAGTAGTGAGAGAAGATGGTGTATCTCCTTAGTGTATTTCAGTACATTGAATTTCCTTGAAGTCAAATTATGATCTCAGATTCTCATGGACTGAAATATTAGTGGGACTGCAGGGATATAAAGGAGGTAAAACCTGCCTGGGTAGGCCCAGATGTTAAGGAATTTAAAACCAGATTTTTTTCATTTGATTGCAGACCTGACAAATACGGAGGAAAGGAAGGAATAGAGAGAATGTGTAGCTTCCAGCCAAGTTCTGATGGCCAAAATTCCTTTTGAATCTCAATACCTATATCATCAAAATAAGACAAAGGGTTTTGCCTGAAGTTGTCACCTGTCCATTGGGGATTCCAGTCACTTGGGGATTTCCACTCTCCTTCCTCTGTGCTTGGGCCCAGCCGATTTTCCTGCTCTCACTCACTCTCTGCTTCAGAGATGTAAACATCCTGAGCACTGCATTCCCTCCATCTTGCTTCAGACTCCTAAGTGGTTCTGTCTTTTTTTCAATTTTCACCCTCTTTTCTTTCCTTTTTTTTTTTTTTTTTTTTTTTTTTCTTTTCTTCCTCCCCTAGTCCATGACAATAGGAGTCTGGGAAAGGTGTGTGGAAAAACATTAAAATTCTGAAAAAAAACCCACCAAAACCTCAACCCAGTGGCATGGCAAAGGTGGGAAAAGGCTGATTATTCACTGTCCTGTTCAACATCATAATTGAGGAACATCATAACTAATTAGGAGATGGCAGGTTCAAGAACACACATCTTTGAGAATGAATAGTTAATCTGTGGGACCCCCTGTCACAGGTTGTGTTATGTTAAAAATGTGCACGAAATCCATTGAAAAAAGTGGTGAATACAAAGACACCACCAGAAGTCCTTGAGTACCAAGTCCCACCAGTTGTTCCAGAAGTCTTTGAGTTATAAACATGTTGGGAACACATCACTAAACGCTGGGTTTATACTCTTCTCACAATGTCCAGTATTTCTTGCTGTCAGAAGGAGAATATTAGTTTAGGTGGACTTTGGATTAACAAGTATAATAGGTCTTATGCTTTTTATTAAGAATAGAAGGCAGGATGCAATTTATCCCTTAGTTGTCAAACAAGACTACAAAGTGTTGTGGTGTTTGCTCTTCTCTTACTTTTTCATCCCTTAATCCAATCCAGTGAAGTGTGGTAGATGTTTCTTATATTTTGTTGCCAACTGTTTCGAGAAGTTCATACAAAAGCTTCTCTCATCAAGAAAATTTATGTGAGTGCTCATGAGTCCTTGCAGCAGTATGTTGAAGAACAGAGACATTGTTTAATCAGATCCAAGCTGATGGACTCAGTACAACAGGGGTAAACTCTCAGGAACAGGTTTAAAAAAAGAAAAGTTTCAAACACTGGTCAATGTAATAAAGCATAAATCTATATTTATATATCTCCAGACATTATCTTTACCATCACAAATTTTCTATGGAGAAAGCCTTAGCTTGCCTGTAGGCAAATCCATGTCTTGAGTTTTAACACTGTAGAGATAATTATGTCATCCATGTTGTAAACATTTTGTGTTTCTTAATAGAGAGTCTGTATTGAAAATATGAACCACTGGTCTGTGGAAACTGAAAAGTTGCAAAGGAAAGGAAACCAATTTTATCGGTGGCTACGGAACAGCTGAATGGTTGGAACTGTGTTTGGGAAGCACTAAAATTGTTATAAGCCATCTGAAAAGTGCTAGTGGATTTAAAATCCTGAGGGAAAGGTGAAAACTTGCTGGTGTCCCAAAGTGCCTTAAATGGAATATCTGCAGTTTGAGTGATAAAAATTAACCCCTTTACTCTCACACACATGTGGTGTTCTAAATCAATGCTTAGATAAATATCACAGCTGATGTAACAAATACCTGAAAGTGCAGGTAATAAACACAAGAAAAAACCTGTCTTGATTATTCAAGTAACTGCTTCTAGTTAATTAGCATGCTCATGGGGTTGGGCCAATGGAGTTTTGCAGTTTCCTTTCAATTGAGTTTTTTCCCAACTTTTCTTTTTAATCCCATTGGACACAGTGATGCAATATGCCCAAACAATTGAATGAATTCATTGTGAAGAACTAATTTTTGATTCAGAGATGACAGTTAATATTGCATTGCAAATTAAGCACTATTGAGGTTTGTTTGTAGAAAAAGAATTCATTCCTCAACAAAAAATGGCATTCTCTCAACTACAAATTGCATACACAGAATTTTAAACTAAACTAGGTAATGTAAGTATGTAATGTGCCTGCATGATTAAATGTGTGCAGTACTGTAATTTGTGTAATATTAAAGATAGGAGATATCTGAAATAATAAGAAACCAAAACATGGCAATTTTTTATTTTCTATTGGGTTTTTCAGCTGTACTCAAACTTGGGTGTTGTTTTCGTAGTTTTTGAAGGGGGGTTGGTTTTGCTTTTCAAAGAATGCCTGAAAAATGAGTAACATTTTTTCCTAATTTTCAGCTGAACCTCCCACGCTGTGATTTATGACCATTGCTCCTTGTTCTGTGTTATGACACTACCTACCCTGAACTTGGCTGTCATCTCTGTAACTGCTGTGCAGGCAGAGACCAGTCCCTGGCCTCTCTTTTGCCAGGACAAGCAAGCCCATCACCTTCAGTCCCTCCATTTCAATCCTGAGCTCTTGACCCAGAGGATCCCAACATCTTCTGCTGAACCTCCTGTCGATTCTCCACACTGCTCTTGGATTGGGGGAGCCAAAACTGGGCACAGCAAAACCAGCCCCATTTATTTGAGTTTGTCCAACTTCACTGCCAGGTCCCTGCTCCAATCCACTAGGACTGAAAATCAGTTTTGATCTCCAAAAATACTGCTTTTTGCATAATTTTAAAAAAAAGGCTCCATCACTGCCTTTTTCCTTGCTAAGTTGGTACACAGAGGTGTCTGGGAGCTGCTTTTTTACCTGTTTAAATCGGTGTAAAAGAAGGTTTGAGGACTTTAGCCTTTTTCTTATTGTAATCTTTAGGTCACCCATCCCAGCTATTGGCAAAGCCATATTTTTCCATTGTACTTGGCTTTGGAGACATTGGCTTCTGTGCAGGACACACCAGAGGCAGAAACTCCATCCCTCTATTACCACATAGATAGAGGCATGACTAGAAAAAGGAGAGTATGACAGGTTTTTCCATGGATGAATAACTTCTGTGCCCTGGGGACTGTAAACAGCTGGTATAAATCAATGCAAATTGGCTATTACTAATCTTGCCAGTAATCAAGTGAGAATGAATGGAATACAAAGATGAACTTTACATATCGTTAGCACCAACCTGCCTCGCTGCATTTATGGGCAAGGCTCTACCTAGGAGGTCAGTTGGCAAAACTTACAGGTTTTTCTTTTGAAAATTATGCATTTGTGCTGCACAGAAATGTCTCTCAAACTTCAAGTCCATTTGGGGATTTTACAGTCATGAAAACTTGAAAACAATTGTTTCATAATTTCTCAAGCACTCAGCAGCAAGTACTTTTATTACAGTGCTTTAGCATCACAGTATATAATTTAATATGTTTATTACAAGTGTGTCATATAAAACACTGAAGTGTATAATTTCAGAGTAAAAGTTCACTTTCAGTTTAGCTCCCAAACAGAAAACAGAATGATCTGCAACACAGAAAAAAAAATAATCAAGACTGTTGTTATTACGCCAAAGAAGTAGAAAATTAACATGAATGAGGGTAATGACTGGATATTCTGCAAGAACATTTCTCATAAAGCAGACAATACAGAGGTTATGAAAAGAGAAGATTTCTACTAGAATTGGAAATCAGTTTGAATCTTCATAAATATTGCTTTTTGCATAGTTTTAAAAAATGTATTCTATGTTATCAGTGACTAAACCCTTAGAGGAGAGCACAGTGACCTCTTTGGTTTGTGTCGCGTTGATTTCCTCTCCACACAAGGAGCATAAGTGAAATAGGAAGGTGAAACAAGTTCCTGAGAGATGGACACCACTGAAATGAACAGATGGGAGCAGAGTGTTACAAAAATCTGGGCAGTCATCCTTCTCCAGTCTCTGAATTTGAAGGCTATGCCCTTGTTCTTCAAAATGCATTCAAAAAATGAAGATTTTGATGTATTGGCCATCACAAAACAGCTGAAATATGTAGAAAATCAATGTATTTAAAACTTTAAGGAATGGCTGTCTCCTGCTGGCTCTTTCAGAGGGAAGAGCCAATATAGTGTAAGAGCAGCTGTTCAGCAACACCTATTATTTGCTTACATTTCATGACTAACATGAGGCACCCCATCGTTAAAATGAGAGTTAGGAATTGGCTCTCCTGATTTGCTCCCTAGCATTCCATAATTTTGCTGAGGATGTGATCTCATCCAACTCTCCACACCACCTAGGAATCTGGACTGCTTGATGAGCATGTTAATTTTCCTCCTGATGAAGTATCAAGCCTTGCTAAAGGGCTGAAAGATAACCTTCAGTTTAATTTATAAAGAAAACTTTGGATATTCTTAGGACTAAGGGATGGCTGATGGTATCTTCAGCAATGTCATTTCTATATTTTTTATTTGTTCTTGACATGTTAGGGTCCCAATCTTGCACTCCTGGCACTCCAAACTCCTCATGAGTGGATCCAAACATGGAAGCATTCCAGCACAACGCATGAGAGACCCTGTAATGTTACAGAAAAATATTGAAATAATAATTAAACACTACATCAGATTTTTAGAAAGCAACTCTGTTAGTGAGTGCTAGACCCACTTGTCATCCATCTGTTCCTAAGGCACAAACAGGAATTTTTAACCTAGCAAAGGTACTGCTGGCAGCAGCAAATGCCTGTTTCTTGTTCATTTCTTGTTTATTAAAATTAATGTGCTAACACCAAAAAAGCCTGGATTTTGCAGAAGTGCAGAACTGTTGTGTATTTCTTTCTAACAAGGTATAGGATGTTACCACAAGGCTGCTGACTGAGATGTGAGATCCAGCAATCAGAGACTACAGCAAATAATTTTTTAAATATTTTTGCGCTGGCTTAATTAGAAATTAGGGGGTTTTTAATGATTTAGTTAGACAGATGCAACATCCTGTAATGGACATAACCTTGCAGACGTAGAGATGTTCTTAGTATGTAAGTAATCATAGTAAATTATAATAATATATCTTATATTAGTAAATTAAATAAAGGATCTTAATCAATTGCATCATGATCTTATTCAAAATACCCTTTCTACTTTGCCATTTTGTCATATGTTATATATCAGACAAAAAGTATTTTTCTGTAAAAAATAAACCGAGCTTACTACAGCTATGCATAGGCACTGTGCATTTCTCTGTGTGGGAAAAGTGACCAAAATAGTTATTTTTGAATAAACTATCCATAATAGCTCCCTGTGTGGATATTCTAGTCTGGAAAAGTCATGGGTCAAATAAGTCATTGTAGAATAGCTGATCCTGCAATAGCAATCCCAGTCTACTTTCCAGGGTAGAAAATCCTTAGTCAACAGCTCCAAACTCCTGTTTCTGCCAGAAGATTTTCGTCTTTAGAGAATAATATAAATTTGTTCTATTCAATTCTTTAAGGTCCGAATTCTTCCCTGAACTCCCTTTGGGAACAATACATGAGATCAGTCAGAGAGACCTTTATATTACAGGAGTTTCTATTTATGTGCACAGACTCCGTGGTTTTGTTACACAGACATTTCATTAACACCTTTCTGTGGCTGTGAGCTGTGCACACCTTTGGCTGTGGGACATCTGGGTGATTCTTCTGTCCCAGCACCTCCTAGATCCCTAAAACAGCAGGCAGAAAGTTGCCTGGAAGAAGATCCATCAAACCAAACCCAAGGTGTTTGGTGGCTGTCCTGGCCAGCAGCAGTGGGACAGGAAAGACAGGGTAAAATGTCACCCCATCCTCTGTCCCCAAGTACAGGGGATGGGTCACGGCAGTGACATCCAGCTGACACTTCTGAGTTTGCTCTGAGAACAGAGTGGTTTGTGTAGAAAGACTTTGAAAAATGTTTGAATGGGATAAAATTGTCTCCTGGAAAAGCAGCATGGATCTTCAGTGAAGGCTGACCAGCAGCCACACTGCATCCACAACTGCTTGTGCAACAGCTCGGTGAGACAGGTTTTGGGCTGTATTCATGTTTATATTTGAATCATGGTTTTTTTAATTCTCCAGAAGGAAAAAAAAAAAAAAAAGGAAAAAAAAAAAAGAAAAACCAAGATAAGACATCCATGTTATTTTTTAATTTGATATACTTTTTACTAAGCCTTAAGACCCTCAAAAGCAAAGGTTGCCATTTATCCAAAATTACATCACTGTGCCCCTGGCATTTTTTGTGATGTGGACCAATTAACATTAGTAGCTTAATTAAAATCACCAAATGCATTTTGAAGAATGACATAAGGTTGATTTTAATCTAGACTTCCAAAAATGAAGTAGAATGTTAATCAACTGCCCCACCCATCATTTATATGGTGCACTGTACTCAGTGTCAGAACTCCTACATCATCCTCTGACTTCATTTTCCCCAGGGATTATTAAATAGTTAATAACAGCTGTCTGAAGTCCACCCCAAGCTTTACCTGTTGGCAGAAATCTGGGGTCATGACACCACTAGTGTAGCATTCCCATAAATGCAGCAGATTTAAGTTCAAATATTTTTAATGTACAGCAGGTGGAATTTTTGTGTTTAAAAAGTAAAACCACACCTGAGTATTCATGCTTTCTAGGATTTTGCCAACAAAAGGAAAACAGAAAAGTAGACATTTTACTTCTTGAAAGCCAGAAGAAATGGTGCAGCTGTCTTCAAGATTGCTATTTTCAAGTTGTCATATGAGCATGGAATAGGAGTCATTTTTCCAGTTATATTCTAGTACAAATATCTTTCATTTGTTTGTTTCAACGTATTTCCCCTTCAACATGTTTTTTTAATCAGAATTTTTCCTAATAGGCTGGAGGAGTGTCCTATCTTAGTGTGAGACCAGTTCAGGAGAGAGGGAGGAATAGTGACTAAGATAGTACTGGGCAAGCTCAAACTTCTCAGCATGTAAAAATTATGTGTTCAAATGTTCAGTCATACAGTGCTGCCTGTTTGTAGCTTCATTACTATGAGTGCATGTGGAATTTGTGCTAAATCAATAAGAAATAATCTTTTATTTAATTTACTTTGCATTTCTTTGTCTCAAATACCTATTTTTCCCTGCCACCAAAAATACTATCCTTAAAAGCATTAGAAAATGTGCCTCTCAAAATTGACAGAGGTTAGATGAAAGGTACTTCTCCTTTTAAGATTGCTCTGTAGAGTTTATTTCTGGCTGAAAGATAAAATACCAAAAGAAGGGATGGTAACAAACCCCCATTTCCTCTTACAGTGACTTGATTCACCACAGACTAAATATTTTGCAGGTGTTTCTCACTCTGGAGCCAGGTAGACTGCACACATGCCTTATTTTGGGGTTGTTTTTTTAAACCACAGATGTTATTTGGAAGGAGATTTCCCATTTGAAGTTGTGAGCTGTTAGCAGTGAATGACATTTCCTCTCCTATTTCTCTTGGCTTTGCTCATTAGAAATAGATCAGTAACTTTTTGATGTAATTGGCAGGTGATAGATGTTGCTCGTGTTTATAGTGTTAAATTTAACAGTTCCTGAGTGGTAACACTTTGGCACCTGTGGTGCCATCTACTGCACAGCTTGGTACAGGCAGGATGAGAGAATTACATCCATCCCTCCACTGCTGCCTTCACTTCTTTCTTCCCATCTTAACATTTAAAAATGTTCCTCTTTTTCTTCCCTAATAATTTTCCTTCTTATACATATATATATAAAAGTATATAAATATATTAGGGTATATATTTATACATATTTATCTATAAATGTATATATACATATTTCTATAATTTTTTAAACATATGCAGTTGATATTTGGAATTTAATTTTGGTGGGGTTTTTGACAAAAAGATTTTTAAAAGGGAAAATAAATAAAGAAAGAGGACTCTAGAAAAATAATCTGCTAGTCCATTTATGGATTGTAGTTCATTTACTTATCATATTCTAGATACAAATTTATCTGGTCAGATATATTTATATTTACATATATGTGTGCAGTATTAAGTTGGAAGCATGGAAATTTTTGTTATTGTTACTTACTTTTGTTAACTCACATATAAACACTAAGTATTTTGGTTGGGGTTTTTAATGATTGCTATTTGATGCTGTGAAGAAGAAGTAAGTCATTAAATTGGCCTCTCATAAGTTGGTGTATTTAGTTTTGTTTGCAATCTATTGCTGGGGGCATGGTATAATTTTGGCAGCTCCATATAAAAAAAAAAACCCTGTTGATTTTGATGTCAAGTTGTTGGAAAGAGCTGCAGAGATTATATAAATATTTCCGGAGTGATCTCAAGATACCTAAAGGCCAAAGGCTTAAGATGAAAGATCTGAAAATATGAATTTATCAATTCCCCTTTCTCTGTTAATTGAAGCACCTTGTGCTCACATCAACATAGCCTGAGGTTTTCCTTGAATAAATCAATGCATGAATTTTTTAATTACCTACCCAGGCTAGATTTGGATTGCTCCCTCATAGGGGTACCAAAGAAGAAAGGTTCAGTGGCAGTAGCTAATGGAGCAACATTTTTAAAACTACATCATCTAACTTGCTAACAAGTCTAAGCATCACCATGTTTGAACTGCTGTTGGCTGTGGGCTGGATTGAGCGCAGCTTCCAATACTGCTGACTGCTGTGCATTAAACATGATGTTATCAACGGTAAGCTTTGAAAAATTTTCCCTAGAAAGGACAAGCCTTAAGATATTTATCTCCTAAGTGACTTCTAACACTTTCAGAGAGACCTCTAATGAGGAATCAATTATGATGACATAGTTAGGAGTTGAAAATAGACCTTGGCATATGATAACTGCAAAGGTAAGAGCAGTTTAAGTTTGTAGTATTTGGGGATTTTTGCCAAGAGGATCTGGTGATGCAGGAGCCCTGATCTCTGCACACAAAAACGCTGCAGAACCAGAGAGTGCCAAGGGCTGCTCCTCTGGCCTGCACCAGGAATGCTGCATTTTCTCTTTGCAATGACCAGGAATTTAAACACTCCAAAGGGAAAGACTGGATATGTTCCATAGGAAAAGCTGAAAGTCTAAAGATGAAAATGCACCAAAGTACTCAAAATGTTTGGGGTTTCTTCCCAAATTCACCCTCTGTGCCTGTCTGTGTCACCCATTGTGCATGTGGGGATGCCACATGAATAACAAACACTCCAGTTCAGCCATAACCCTTATAAAATTTAGCATTCTTTTCTTAAATTTCAGCTTGTTTGGAATCCAGTGATTCATGACTCTTAGAACTGGGATTTATTGTTTGTTCAGAATCCAAGACTTTAACAGCATATTGAGAAAGGTTTGACAACATATCGCAAGACTGCCGTAAACCTTCGGAATGCTGAAAGCAAATGATAAAAAGTAGCACTAAATCTTTAATTCAGTAGAAGTTAAATTCTGTTTGGGGGGAGGACGTGGATTTTCCAACAGCTGGAGCTGCACTGGGGCTCCATCTCCCTCAGCTTCCCGCCACTCAGGAAAATACATTTGAGATTATAGAAAGGGCAAAATGGCTGGGTGAGAAAGGTGCTGATGGGCTGTTTGGTCACATCCCAGCCAGCTTGGTTGGGTTTATTGCAGAAAACTGTGGGGTTTGTGGTCAGCCATCAGCCTCACGGACAGGCCTGAGGGTCAGGGTCCAGCACAGGCCATGGCCGGCAGGGTGGGCGGGGCCAACACCTGTCAATCAGGAAAAGGCGGGAAAAGCCCTCAGGCATCAAACCCAGCTGGAGTAGCCTTTGGACAGTCAGGACAGGTGGGAAAAGCCCTCAGCTGGTCAGGAAAGGTGGGAAAAAGCCCTCGGTTGGTTAAGAAAAGTGTGAAAATGTCAGCTGGTCAGTCAGGATAGCAAAAGCCCTCAGCTGGTCAGGACAGGCGGGAAAAGCCTCAGCTGGTCAGGATGGGCGGGAAAAGCCTCAGCTGGTCAGGAAGGCCGGAAAAAGCCCTTGGTCATTCTGGAACGGCAGGAAAAGTCTTTGATCAGTTAAGAAGAGCAGGAGAAGCCCTTGGTTGGTCAGGAAGAGCAGAAAAAGTCCTTGGTTGGTCAGGAAGAACAGGAAAAGCTCTTGGTTGGTCTGGGAGGGTGGGAGAAGCTGGTCAGAATGGTCAGGAAAAGCCCTTGGTTGGTCAGGAAGAGCAGAAAAAGTTCTTGGCTGGTCTGGAAGGGTGGGAGAAGTTCTAAGCCGGTCAGGATGGTCAGAAAAAGACCTTGGTTGGTCAGGAAGACCAGGAAAAGCTCTTGGTTGTTCTGGAAGGGTGGGAGAAGTTCTAAGCTGGTCAGGATGGTCAGGAAAAGCCCTCAGTCAGACAGGGTGGGTGGGAAAAGCCCTCAGGTGGTCAGGACTGGGTGTGCCAACTCCTGCTCTTCCTAAAGGGAGGGAGAAGCCCTCAGTTCAGTCAGGAAGGGTGGGAAAACCTTGATTTTGGTTTCTACAGCAAATTTCTGCCTTTTCTCTGTGACCCTGTGGTTTGAGCTCAGGTTGTGAGTTTTACATCCAGCAAGCAGAAGAGCCATTTGCAGTTTCTGTGATAACCTCTTTTTGTCTCTTTTAACAGGGCTTCTTCCCTGTGCAGAGAAGCTGGACTGACCTGCACCAGCCTTAATGGAGGAGCATGGTCTGTGTTCCACTGAAACACCAGCTGGGAACAAGGCCAGCTTCAGGGAAACTAGTCTGTCTGGTCAGGAGAGCCACATCCCCAGGTAAAAAAACGTTTAAAATAGCACCTCTACTCTCTTTCTGCAGTAATGCTTAAGTAGGTAGGACACTATTGCACCAAACAGGCTCATGCTAAAGCAAAAAAATAATCCAGTACAAAAACAAATGGGGTCTGGGATTGCAAATAGCATCTGTATTCTCTCAAACCTCTCCAAAAAGTCTGTGGCTACAGAAATACAGAAAACTGACAAAATTGGCATACTGAATTACATCGACAAAAAACCCTCATCCATTTTTAAAGAGTCTTTCTACCCAAAGTATATCAGCCTCAGCAGCTAGAATGGTCTGGGAGCATCATGAAAGTATTTTAAAAAGAAAAGGATATTAGTATTATTATTAGTATTATTTGGATATTTCTTGGTCTCTGGCTCATGACTTCAGCAATACATAAATATAAGTCTTGTAGTGTGATGGTTTATTACATCGTAGATTATTTGTTACTGTTTCTTTTGTGTATCTTGTTAGCTTGCTAAAGGTGCTATAATATGAATATTTCATGATATTTACGTTGAAGGTCTGTTCTCCTTCTATATAGAAACAAGTATCCACTCTGCTGCAACCTGTTAGAAATGATCAGGCAAACCCTGTGAGCTGTGCAGCACCTTCCCTTTCTCTGCTCAGATGTTTTTGTTAACTAACCCACAGTGAATTTTAAGTAGATATACTTGGCCAGTGTCACATGTTTGCTTATTGAAATTCAGATAATCTCTGCAAAAAGAGACAGAATATCAGCACGGGGTACACACAGACTTCCTGTCCTCTTCCTCTTATTTTGCATTTTACATATTTCCAAATTCCATTGGCTAGCAATTGGGGAACTTGGGATTGGAACTGAACCCTGGGCCTGCAAATTCTGCAGCAAACTCTGAAGTACATCTGGAATATTAAGATTGTCTTCTTTCCACTGTAACAATGAATAAGTAAAATATTTATGAGTATCAAAGTAATGATGTGATTTAGAATTCCTGCCTATCTGTCCTTTCATCCATCTGCCCGTACAGATTTTTGTCTTCAACACTAACTTTTGTTCTGCTAGAACTTAAAAGTGCTCTAAAAAGATGATAATCTAGTTTCAGCAAAGTGGAGAGAGTGTGGAAGCTGAGCTATAAAATGGAAGAAACATATTCAGCTGATAGAAGGGAACTTTAATTACAGCTCATGATTGTTTAAAAGGAGATTCTGCTTAATTCTCAAAATCATTCTTGCTGATTTGTGATAAATCATTTTGTGTGGCATGCACCGCTATTGTCTCATCTTTTCTCTGTATATTATTTAATGACAGAATTGGACTTTGCTGATAAAACTTTGAGCTAAAATAAGATCCATGAATTCTTTAATTCCTACCTAGAGTTAGGATAGTGCAGAGCACACTTGTAATTTTAAGGACAGCTGAAATGCTGGAGTCAGATTGCTTATGAAAATAAAAAGCATCTGTCATAACACTCAAAGCAGCCTGGAGTTTTGCTGTAAGGGATCTGCTGTAAGACCACTTTGTCTTTTTAGGTGAAAGATACAGATTTGATTCTTTCCATAGTGCGTCTGTTGAGACTGAGTCTTCATGTAATTAAAATCCTTAGCATGTAATTAAAATCCTTAACAGTTTGTCCAGGGCAGCAGATCAAAAGGTTAATGTGCAATGGTACAACAGGAAGTATTTGTACTCTTGAACACTTTTAAAATTTATAGCATTTAAAAACAACTTTGCCAAAATCATGGCCAAAGCCAATATTACCTCATTTATAGTAAAACATTAATCATTAGTAACAAACCAGCCAGTTGGTTTAGAAATTCAGCTGGTGAAAAATTTGATGGTTACAGGATTGAACAGAAATATACTTTAAACTGTGTCCTCTAGTCATGCATTTGCAATGGAAAGGCAAAGGTTTCACGGAAATCGAGCAAAACAAAATTAAAAATTGAAAGTGTTCCTCCACATTTCTGAAATTAAAGTATGCTGCAAGCAGTTTTAGCTGACATGATTTTTGTAAGAGTGTGGATAGTTGATAAAACTTAAAGTAGAACTAGATTTTGTCACATGAGCTGTGTCATTAATTTTCTTGTTTCAGTTCTGAGGTTCTTGAAGCAATAGAAAATGTTGTCCAAGGTGTATTTCAAAGCCTGGCCCAAAAAAAAGCACCTGTTCTCACAGTGGCTAATAGAACAGACTGGAGGAACATAGAGTAAGTAGTAAATATTTTAAAATCCTGCCTTCTACTAATATAAATGCCATGAATATGAATTTGATTATGTAACTTCCAGAAAAGTTAATAATAGATAATCATTCTATAAGCATTAGAATAAAGAAATCATTTTAAAAAGTAATGGATAAATAAGAAGTAATGCTTAGTAACCACTCTGAACAGGCATCATGTATTAAGTAATAGCAGACCACAGCATAAAGGGAAATGTAAAAGTACTGCAACAGGGGTTGGAAAGGAAAGGGAGGTCCAATAAACAATCCTTTTCTGGAAGCAGTAGAAACCAGAAATGATAGGTTGTGTTACAGTGAAAAACCTGGTTTAGACTGGAAGAAATTACTGGCAATTCTGTCCTTCAAACCCTTTGAGTGCTTCCTCTTTTCTTTTTTCCTGTGTTTCCTCATGGTATCTTATTCCTTAAAATGATAGTGATAAACTTCTCCTTTTATTCTTCAGACAAGATGCATCTCACCTCTCCCTGCTGTGTTCCTTACCTGTGTGCTGTTCTAAGTTCATTACCAGCAAAACAAAGAAAACCCAGTTTCTGGTACATTATTTAAATTACAGATCTTTCAGATTTGTCCTCCTTTATAGCAATTTCTGTGATTTGTAGAAGTTCCTTATGCAGAAGTATTTTACCAAGAAGTTCATTTAAACTGGAAATCATCAAACCTGAGCAATTAGCTGATTTCTACAATATATAAGCAAAAGAATAAAGGAAGACACAAATCTGTCTCTGGCCTTGTAAGAGCTTTGGACATCAGTGAAAGGATAATAAAGGATATAATAAATAAAGGATATTCAAATTGATAAGATTGCAGAGGTGCTTGTAAATGGAAACATTCCAAACATTTAAGGTTGAGGAAGCACAGCAAACTTTCCAGGCGTAACACTCTGGTGGAATACTCATTTAATGAGAACAATAAACTTCTGCCAATCAAAAAACCTGAGGGGCCTGAAGGTAATCAGTTAACTTGTAGGTTCCAGGGAATTTAATGGTTTGTGTCTTGATAGTTTGACAAAAACGTTTCACTCAGATGTCTGTAAAATTAAAATACTTTAACGAAGTTTTGCAATTTTTGGCAGTCTTTGGGGAAACGGCATTCCACGCTAGAAAAACAAATGTGAGCTGTTAGTTACCATCTGAACACATATGGGGGAAAATGTTCAAATTAAAACGAGTTAAGATCACAGTATGTTAAAAATAAGAGTCATTAATCACATCAAAAAGAGCAGGACCATTATTTCTGGTGGAGAAGTGTAATCTCAGATACGTGTTACAGAAAAGTACCCTGCTGGAGTAAGCACAGTGCGGGGAAGAACGGGAGTGATCCCAGTTTAACCGGAGAGCAATTCAGGAGAGTTTTGATTACAGTGTTCCTCCCTTTCAGTTACAATGTTGGGGGCAGGCGAGCGAAAAGCACAAATAACTTTCAAATGTTGCAAATTGAAGGCAATAAAGTTACTTTTAAACCGGCGGCAGATGCCTGAAGGGGCTGTCCCTGTAGATTTGTGCAGCGTGTGCGCTCTGCCACCCAAAGGACGCACGGAGCAAAACCTTGGACGAACGACTTTGGAAAAACGATGCGGTTTGGGGTAAAATTATAGCCATTAAACCACCAGCACTTTTTAAAAGTACATCCGAAGCTCTGAAATGAAAAAGAATTCTTTAATGGCGGGGTCATGAGGAGTTAAATTAATTTTGAAGTAAAATAATGAAGTGTCCTTAAGAAAATAACTGATTCTTTTGGTGAAATGTGCACCTTCAGATGTGAAATGGTGAAGCATGACAGAGTGGAGCTCATTTAGGTTAAGCAACTGTTTAGAGAGAGGGATACACCCCCTTTTTATTTCCAACACTTAATAACAGAATAAAATTAAGTTATCCTAATAATAATTTAAGGGCATAATTTAGATATTATTATTGTATTCTGAAATAGTAACACCTTTTCATACAGTCTACATCAGGAAGTCCCTGTGTCAGACGATTTTTATTTTAATAATGATTCAGATTTTTTTCTTCTTTTTTTTTTCATACTAAGTGATTACTGATGCTGATATATGAACAGTTCTAAACATATACAAAACACTTTCTTTGCCTCTGTTTTGTCTGGAAACTTATCCTCTTCATACTTTAATTCAGTCTTGCAGCATCTTCTTGACAAACTCTTTGCTGCCTTTCTCCTTTGGCCACCCCAAGCCCACTCAAACTGGTGGTTTCTGTGCTGAGTCTGAAAATAGCACTGCTGTATTTGATCATAGGAAAAGGGGTTCTGAGCCTGAGTTACCCTGCAGAGAACAAGTTACCCATACTCAGGGAGTTTGCTCTTTATTGTGTTTGTTTGCATTATGTCAGATTTAAAGATTCTGTAGGTCTACAGATGATACCAGGCTGTACTACAAAACAAATAAGAAGTGACTGCCCTCAATCAGCAAGAAGATTTGGTAAGTTTTAAAAAAAGTCCAAAGCAGAGTTCTTGAGCTTTTCTTTTTTATCCCTTAGTTCCCAAGTTCATAAAAAAACATGCAAAAATTAAAATGTTATGCACTACAATTTGAAAGTGTGTGGCTGATACAACCTGATACTATGATCAGCCTTTCAGCTTTTCTCTTTTTTCCTCTATTAAATTATAGTGAGTGATGGTGAAATTAATACAATATTCTTAGAGTTTCTCCCCTCCCTTAATGGATGGCATATTCAATAAATCTTAATGTAAAAACATCATCCTTCTTCAAAAATCTGGCCAGGAAAGGAATCTTGGAAGACAGACAATAAGCTCATTTCTTTTTCTAACTCAGTCATTTCATTTCTTGGCCTGGATATTAGTGCATACATTTCCTCACTTAACTCCCCCATATTTTGTCTCATTATAGTAGAAATTAGTGGGTCTATTGAACAGTACAATCTCTCTGCATTTTTACAGTATAGTTCAAACTTTTATTGATGGGATACAAATATGATCTTATAAAAACACAAATTATTGTATAAACATTTCTGAGAATGGATAGAATATTTTGTAAAATGTTGTTTTTTTCAGCTCTGATGCTCAAAATATTATCAATGATCTATAAGATGGTGCAGAGCAACACTTATGCAACTAAAAGGTAACTGAGTCAATTTCTAAAATTTCCACTAAAGCTGTGTTTTAAGTATGTTTTTTGTGAAAATCAACCTGTAGGATGCAAACCTGCAGGATTCCTGTACACAGAATGCTTTAGGTTTATCTGGTTAACCATGTTCTTTATAAAATCTTCATGTTTCAGTATTATAATCACAAATACAATTTTTTTTTGTTTTGATAGAGATATATATTATTCAGATACTCTACTGTTTGGTAGCCAAAGTGTTGTGGACCAAATAATCAATGACATTTCTTGCATGCTTAAGATACCTCGGAGAAGTCTACATGTAGTAAGTGGCTTCTTATCAATATTTTTGTCATTATTTCCAGATCTTATTAAACTGAAAGGGGAAATATCACAAGAAGTTGTCAGCTAGAATCAAAGAGTAAAAATAAAAAGTTTCATGGGTGCTAATGAAACCTAGTTATGGTTTATTGTGGCATTCAAAAGGGCTTTTTCTGCACAGAAACTCCATAGAGTTTGCTTTTTCCAAAGGGTTTGGGACAAACTGCCAGCTTAAATCACAGGGTTTTTTGTTATCATCTAGTGAAGCAGTGCTTAAACTTCAGAGTGTAAGACATCTGATTCCAAGTTTCTACTCAGATGAATTCATAATTTGAGGGTTAAATGAAAACTTAAAGTACATCAGAAATGTAACTACATGTCAAATTGACTCATATCTCATATCTTACAAGGGTTCCTTTGTACCTAAAATTATTTATTGTAAGTCCTTCTTTCCATGAGCACAAAATATTGCTTAGTGTTTAAAAGGATGATGGCAGTGAATCACTGCTTAGCGCCAGTTGGAATTCTTCTCAGAGATTTCTTGCTTTGTCTGTGCAATATTGTAACTTCCAATTTACTCTGTACAACTTACTATTTTTTTCCAGCTGTCTACAGCTAAAGGTTTTGTTGCTGGTAATTTAAGTTACACTGAGGAAGATGGTACAAAAGTGAATTGTACCTGCAGTGCAACAGTATGTATTACAAACCACAAACACAATCCATAGCATCTGCCTGTACTAGAGATCCTGCACTCCTTGTAGCTCAGGTTACAGTGTCCATTTATTACACAAACCTCTGCTTGTGGCAGGTGAATAAAACAGATGAAAATATTGCTTAACTGTATTGCAATTCTGAAGCTCTGAAGCTTAGCTCTAGACTCACCAGGAATAAATCTTTGGGTATGGTTTTTAGCACTACCTTCTGCCATGGGATCCTTGCAGAGGAAGGTGTATATATTGCACATCTTAGGCTTTATATTACAGTGTTCTGTCAAATGAGTGCTCTTGAACCAAAGAATCCTGGGCACTCTGAACATACAGCATTTTTGTCACAGCAGATTGAATTCTGGCAGAGAGAGAAAACAAGTCAAAATTGGCTTAAGGGGATGAGATTCCACTGGCTTAGTCCTGAAAGATTTTCTATAGCATTGCAGAGTATGAAAGCAGAAATAAAACTCAGACTTGCTGACTACTGTCACAATATTCTGAAAAATGTGTTCATTGTAAGCCTTAGTTGGTCATTTCAAAATTGAAAAGTAACCTTAGCTGCCCATTACACCTTGTTTGTAAGCATTAAATTCCCTGTTACTGATCTCCATATTTTCATTTGCTGAGTTGTTCCACCCTGGCTCTGGGGGTGATTTACAGTCAGGAGTTAAAACAGACCACACACTTCCATATTTACATTTTCTTTGACCGAGTTCTTCCCCCAGTTCCTGTTTTCTCATCCATATGCTTGCCAGATTCAGCCAATCCTAATGAAGATGTAAAGTAAACATCACCATGTCTTCAAGTTGTTGCTTCAAAATACTTAGGTTATTTAATCAGTAAATAAAATCAGGTTAGAGGTCAGTAAAAGAATGAATTTAATGGTCTTACACAAAAAGAATGTTTAAATGGTTTAAGTGTGTATTAAATTTGTAAGCTTCACACCAAGCAGACTTTTTTTTTTCTGGCTAAGACAGATAAAACATTACTCAGGGTATTATTAGCTCCATCATGCCCATAGGATAAACAATTTTCTGCAGCAGTGGCACAAATACTTTTGAAAATGACAGGAGGACTCCTAGACCACTATACAATAGTATATATGAATGATTGAATACACTTGTAAAGAGGTGAAAATGTCAGAACTGATCTTGCATATAGAGGAGGAATGGTGGTTTCAGAATGAAGTTATGTCCTTCATTACCTAATGTTGTTATTTTAAAATATATCATTTTCTCTATTTAAAATGATTAATCTCATTTTTGTTGTTTTAGGCAGTCACTGTGCCATCTAATGTTGAAGGAATTAAAAGTATCCTTTGAGCAAGAACTCTAATCGTAGATGGAAAAAAAGAAAGTAAAAACAAGGAATTTTCCAAGTTAAACAATGTTCTAGTAATTTTTGCTTTCCTTGTTGGCTCTGAAATTGAGTCATGATCACTGCTCTTGGCTCCAGAACAGGTATTTTAGAGCAGTTGGTCTTAATTGATTGGTATGATGGATCACTTTACACACAGCTGGCCTTAACACAAAAGATTTAACCTCACATGCCAAATTTATATTAATTGTAGAAAAAGATGCAACTTTCCAGAGACTCCTGGATGATGACTTCTTCATTAAAGTGTCCCCATGTATCATGATCACGGTATGCACCTTGTATTTCATATCCTCCAGCTACAACTAATTTAAGGAATATTTCAACATTGTAGAGCTGCTCAAACTTGGGCAGAAGGCCATAATAAAATTAATATGAAACACATTTAACAATAATTTGTAAATTTAATTATCCTCATAGAAATATGAAATACATGTTCTAAAGGCTTATTTCCTCCAAACATCTCCTCAGAGCTTGGTAGCTTATCAGCTTCCTGTGCTGCTGCAAAGTTGCTGCTCAGTCTCAGAAGGGCTCAGTTGTTGAGTGACCTTTTGTCCTTCAGGACCTGAGGTTTTGCAAACCTAGATGAAACAGAATTGGTTGATTTTGGATGGTACTGAAAGAGCTATGGAACCAGGGGAATTAACAGGAATGTGTAAATGAAATATGTGTAAAATGGGGAAAAAAACATTTCACCATTCCTAAGAGAGATAAGCACTCCTCCTATGCCATGCCACAAACGGTCCAGCTTCAGCCATAACAAGAACATGTTTTATACTGTTCCATTTAGTGCCATAAATATTTTTTTAAGATAAAGTAGTGGCCTCCTTACACCAGCCTACGCAGACACTAGGGTACATCTCTGTCTCAACTCCCAGACCTTACAATTAACTCCTTGAACAGAGCAATGTCTGATGCTTCTGCAGTGCCCATAATCCAGAACACCTGCCCAGCTGCTCCCAGCCTGGCCCTCCCTCTGCACAAAGCCAAAAGAGGAACGTAGAACTTTCCCTGCAAAACAGCTGCTGGAGAAATGTTTCTGCCAGCATTTTGTTGGTTTGCTTGCTTTTAAATGGCAAGTGTAAACACATTTGTAGCCAGATGTTTTTTCAGTTCATTTAAAACTGTCTGCTTTTCTTTTATTTCTTTAGGGAAGAGGCATACCAGATCTTAATACACGACTTTTGGTCAGGAAGCTGTGGGATTCTTTTCAAATTCCTGTTTTCACCCTTATGGATGCAGATCCCCATGGTAAATCTGTAGAGGTTCAAAGGCATAAAAGGAAAGCAAAATTTGTTTAGAATGTCCTTTTTCTCACTCTTATGGGAAGGTTCTGAGAGCTCAGAAATCCAACACAATCAGAAGGTGATGTCTCTGTATTGACCCCACCTGAAATTGGGGAGATTACTGCAAAGTGAGAAGCAGCTGCTCAAAGAAATAGTATTAAGAGATACGAATTACACAGGATAAAGAAAGGCACTTTTAATAAGAGATGTTGGACAATGTGTAAAAGAGCTCATTGTCCTTGGGTTTGAATTGACTGCACACAGTGTGAAACATTTAGTTATATGAAGGTGACATGATGAGATTCTGATTGTTTTGAAAAAATTTAAACATATATATAAATCATAAGAACCTCATGAATCATAAAGCTATAACTGTTGTGCCATAAAACTGAATTTTTAAACAGTCTCCTTAAACATGCCCATTGTGCAGACAAACAGACACTTGACTTTTGCTATTCTGCCACCCAGGTGTAGAAATAATGTGCGTCTACAAATATGGATCTGTGGTAAGTATATTTTTTTCCCCTTCAAATACATTGTTTTGTACCCCAGCCTGGAAGCTGGAATGCATGAAATGCTACAGCCTTTGTCAGAATGGGTGCTGCCTTTTAACCATTTTGTTTCAACACAAAGAGGTGATTTTTAGGCCTTGTGTGTCTGCAGAAACAGCTTCTTCCTGCAACAAAAAGAAACTGGATAGTAATGCTAGGTATTTTATTGAACCATGAAATTTCACTGTTTTCATATTTCACAGTTTTTCTCTGCTGCACAGGAAGTTTTCAGGCAGCCCAAATAGAAAAGGGTTCACCATTTAGATTTGTTTCTGCCTTAGAAGAGGAATGAAGGCTGGAGGGACCTTGGGAGGAGGAGAGATGGGTGATTCTCCACAAAATAATGTTACATTGGTAAAGATTTTATTCTGGTGTGAGAATTTGTTTGGGGATGCTTGTTTTAGTGTGGAACATTATGGAAGAAGAGGTAAGAGGGACAAGAAAGTATTTTCCTGTTACATGGCTACAGACAAGGTATGGAAATCCACCATGGAAGGCAGGCAGATAGAGGTGAAGGCAGAGGGCAGGAGCAGATGGGTGAATTGTTCAGTGGAGAAATGGAACAAGAACACCTCAAGTTAAACTAAAGCTCACTGAATGTTACAGCTGCCCTTTCTTATTTTAGTCAATGTCCTTTGAGGCCCATCATCTCACCGTTCCCTCTGTCAAGTGGCTTGGTTTGCTTCCATCTGATCTCGAGAGGTGAGTTATTTCCTCAGAAAAAAAAGAAGAATCCTTCTGCTTCACAGACAGGAAATGCAGTCTGATTTACTGCACAAAAATCCATTTAAACCCATCACTCTTGTCAGGCAGTATTTTGGCTAAATATGAGGAAATAAGATGGAAAAGTATATTTTTAAGTGTGTGAGAAAATTTAAGAATTTTATTTTTTTTTTTTTTTAGATTAAACATATGCAAAGACGCCTTGATTCCATTTACAAAGCAAGATGAAAATAAGTTGGCAAGTATTCGAAAGAGACCTTATATTGCTTGTCAGCCACTGTGGAAAAAAGAGGTTTGTATAAACCTACTGTTTTCTATTTCTTACTCCACACAGGACAAATCCTGTATCTGACAAGCTCTTAGGATAGCAGAACCAGCCAGGTTTTGTAGCTCTAAAAGAAGGCAAGATTGAGAAAGTCTGGGATGTGTCTCTGAAGCACTTTACAGCTCTACATGCACATACAATGAGTGGATGGAATTTTCTTAACTTCCTACACACTTTAATTTTCCTTTTTTTTTTTCTTTTTTTTTTTTTCCCCTCTTTTAGCTGGAAATTATGGCAGCATCTAAACTGAAGGCTGAAATTCAAGTTTTAACTTCTATCTCATCAGATTACCTGTCCAGAGTCTATTTACCAAACAAACTGCAGTTTGGTGGATGGTTATGAATGGTGCTCTGCAAATGAAATGTTTTGCTATATATTGATTTAATTTGACTGCACTTAAGGAAAAAAAGTGCAGAGAAAAAGGAGTATCTATCAGTTTCTTGTTCAGTTTCTTTATCTCTGCACCTAGAGTTTAATTTTTTCTTTTTCTTTGTTCAAAGTGTAAGAGTAATTATGATTTTTGCAGACTACTACTTCCATTCTGTGGTTTCTGCTGTGAAACAGTGCCAAATGCAATAGCACACACAGAAAAGATAATGAAATATGTTCCTTCTGGCCAGAAAAATGTGAAGTTCAAAAACGTATCCAGGAATTGTTTTGCCTTCTATCTTACAGCACTGCGTGATGCTGTACCACAATTTTTATATTTGAAGGGAGTGAAAGACTTGCTTAGTATTTTATTGCATGTGCCTCTTTTTGGAAGTTATTTTAGGTACAGCATTGTGGGGTTTTGTGTTCACTGTAAATTCAGACCTAAAAGCCACAAGGAATTCCTTATTACTGCGTATCTCAAGCAGCTATCAATCTTCCAGCAATCAAGTTACTATTTGTCTTCAATAAAGAAGTAAGAAAGTGGATGTTACCGATTAAGAATTTAATAAACAATCCTGTTAATAATGCACATCATAACGGAATCCCTTGTTCATTTCATGTATTTAGTTGGCTGTAAAAAAGTAAACAGAAGGTGGTGATAAGTGCACAGTAATTTTTATGTGAGGGAGTCAGACTGCATAGAAAATACCTCCAAAATTGATCTCCCCACCCATCAGCACGAATCTTACAGATGATATTTCCAGGAGATTTATTTAGTTGGGTGGTTTTTTTTACACCCATTCCACCAGTATTAAACTTGAATGAAACGTCCTTTTTATTTACACTACAGAGGCAGAGTTACAACAGAGTTACAACTCCCAGGGAACAGGTCCAGCAGCCGCTGATACCACACGAGGCTCAAGCCATGGGCGGTTTAGAGACATCCCCACAGAACACCCGAGCGGCTCCGGGGAACGTGTGTGCGGGGAACGCAACCGGGCCGTGTGGGGAACGCAACCGGGCCGGGCGGGGAACGCAACCGGGCCGGGCGGGGAACGCAACCGGGCCTGGCCCCTCAGCCGGACCGGGGCTCCCCACAGCCGGACCGGGGCGCCCCTGAGCCGGACCGGGGCGCCCCTCAGCCGGACCGGGGCGCCCCTCAGCCGGACCGGGGCTCCCCTCAGCCGGACCGCGGCTCCCCTCAGCCGGACCGAGGCTCCCCTCAGCCGGACCGGGGCTCCCCTCAGCCGGACCGGGGCTCCCCTCAGCCGGACCGCGGCTCCCCTCAGCCGGACCGAGGCTCCCCTCAGCCGGACCGGGGC
>CM031874.1:10441763-10463235 GCA_018697195.1 Certhia americana | reverse complement strand
CCCCTCAGCCGGACCGGGGCTCCCGCCCGCTCAGGGCGCAGCCGCGGCCCCGCCCGCCGTCGGCGCCTGCGCAGGAGGCTCGGCCCGTGCCGCGCTCGCCGCTGGCCGTGTCGCAGGTGCCGCCGGGCCGGAGCGGGCCCCGCAGCGGTGCGTGAGGGCAGCCCCGGCACACAGCGCCCGGCCGGCCGGCCCCGCTGCTCCCCGCCGCCGATAGGGAGCTCCGCGGAACGGCGGTTTCGGGGGTGGGCGGAGAGCCCCGGCTGGGCTGTGCCCCGGAGGGGGAGCACTCCCGGCCGGGCTCGGGGTTGGGCTTCCCGGAGCGGCCTCGCTCCGCAGTGAGGGGAATGGCGGGGTGGGCTCTGCCAGGGCACGGCCCGAGAGGGTGGGCATGGGGGATCCAACCGCAACGAGGAGTGTCTTTTATTTATTTATTTTACTTAGCTATATTTTGTTTGTTTATTATATTTTGTTCGGTATATTTGTATATCCCTGGGTGCCTGCTGGGGCTGTGCTGGCTGTGGTGAGGAGCCCCGAGCACGCTTGAGGGCATTGCAGGGCTGAACCTTTGGCTCGTTCGCAGGGCAAGGATGAGTCTGTTCGGATCGCCGTCGGGCTTTGGTACCGGCGGTACCAGCATGTTTGGCAGCACCCCAGCAGATAACCACAACCCGATGAAGGTACGTGTGTCAGCCCCCTGTGCTCCTGTGTGTGTGTTAATTTATCACAGCAGGACTTACCGATTAATTCTATAGAAGTAATAAGAGCTCAGTTCACAGTTTTCAAAACTTGTTCTGTCTCCTGCCCTTCATAGGATATTGAAGTGACATCTCCACCTGATGACAGCATATCTTGTTTAGCATTTAGTCCACCAACGCTGCCGGGTAATTTCCTCATTGCAGGATCATGGGCAAATGATGTAAGTGTTCTCAGTTAGACATGCAGATGAATAAAGTGCCTAAACTGCAAAATGGGACCCTAAAAGCTTGTGCAGGGCAGCTGAAAACCTAACTCGTTTATGAACTGCAAAATTAATGTCTGGTACCAAGGTACTGAGTTTACCGTAGTTGATAAATCATCCACTTCAACAGCGCAAACCCAAAAAGATTAAATTGTTGGTGAAGTTATCATAGCAAGTTTTTTAGGTTTGAAGGATGAGATCCCAGCTGGCTCAGGGAGGGAGGGAAGATAAATGTGGGCATGTTTTCTAACTGCTGTGTTCTGCCCTGCTGAGGGTTAAGGGTTCTCCAGGAACCTCTGAGGGGTTACCAGTTTGCAAGGTACTCTTGAGGTGGAATTGAAGTTGTGGGGTTGAGTTTTGATTCTGCAGATGGAAGGAACATAAGCAGAAAAACCAAGGTTTCACTAGTTCTGAAAAAACCACAGATTTTGGTATTTATAACCATACTTTTTGTTGGATAAGCTAAGGCTGGGGTCTTCAAGACAGATGTTTACAAGCTCCTGTTAATATGGTTAATCTGCATTTGCTTCTCCTGTTCCAGGTTCGCTGCTGGGAAGTTCAGGATAATGGACAGACAATTCCAAAGGCTCAGCAGATGCACACAGGGCCCGTGCTAGATGCTTGCTGGAGTGATGTATGTTGTTATTTAAAAACGAATGCACCTTTTTAACCAAAAATCTAAATACATTGTTGTGTGGTTTGCTGGCAGATGAATGCCCCATGTAGCAGCAGCCCATGATTATTGCATAAACTTAAATTTCTGTAAATGTGTCGTAGTGGGATGGGCTGGCATGGATCTAAGAAGGCTAAAAGTGAGATTAAAAGTTAGGAGTGTATTAAAAATGAGATAAAACTAGCACCATTTGTTCTTTTACGACATAGTCATAAATAAATTTGGATAAATTCCGTTCTTTGTTTTGCAGTTCCTGTACATGTTACATTGATGTTACACTGTTACTAGAAGAGGATAAGACTTGACAGTTTTCCCTTAGAGCCTGTTAATCTCTTGGTTTTATTCTTGTTTTTTAGGATGGGAGTAAAGTATTTACTGCTTCCTGTGATAAAACTGCCAAAATGTGGGATCTCAACAGTAATCAAGCAATTCAGATTGCACAAGTAAGTGAAGGCCAAAGTACTGAATATTTTTTTTTTCCTTTTACTGTTTTTATTAAAAGCTACCTTCCTAATTTTTATATTTTGAGGTAGTGAAGTGCACCTGAACAGGTGATCAAAGTGATTAAAAAACTCCGTGTACCTGTTTCCTCTGTTTTAGTTAAGAGTTCTTTCCACTGCTGCAGGGATCTCACTAAGTCACCCTGCTGCATTAGAGGAGAAAAAAAATTTTAAAAAGTCATTCACTTCACAAATACCAGCTTTCTACTGCAACAATAGCAGAATTACAGTTTACCTTTTCAAACTAGAAGTTAATGTCTGTTTGTAGAATATATATTTATGGTGATTAAAAGTAATTATCAGTTATAATTTAAGAAAAGTTGGTCCCTTTAATGATTGCTTCTTGTTTGTGTCTTTGTCCTTTCTTTCCTCAGCATGATGCTCCTGTGAAGACTATCCATTGGATTAAAGCACCAAATTACAGCTGTGTGATGACAGGAAGCTGGGATAAAACTTTGAAGGTATGATTTCTACCTGAACAAGTGGACACAAAGTGTGCTAGTAATCTGTGTATAAAAATATTTATGTGAAGTGAAAATATTTTATTAAGCTCTAATAATTAATGGAACAGTCTCACTTCAGGGAGAGTTGCACTGTTCTGACTATAACAAGAATTAAACAGTTATATTCTCTTTCTTGTAGTAATTTTAAGTGTGTCCTGAGCTCCAGGTGTAAGTTTGTTTATTTCTCTGTTCCCATCAGTTCTGGGATACCCGTTCACCAACACCTATGATGACACTGCAGCTCCCTGAAAGATGTTACTGTGCAGATGTGGTAAGTCAGGACATGTGGGAAACTGGTGCCAGCTGGATAACTGGGACTAGGAATAATTTTGGGGGGGGGTTCTGTAGGACAGGACTTGAGTACTGTTACTGTTTGATGTCTGTATAATTGTACTAGAGCATAATCTGATCTTCCTCATCAGGCCCTGGAAAATAGGGATTTTAATCCTACACAAAACACACGTGGTGTCTTTTTTAACATCACAAAATTCAGCATGAGGATTGACCTACCCTTAATTCTGGGCAGGTTTGTAAACCACCATTGCACTTCACACTGGAAGAATCAACTCCTAACAAGAAGGTTTTTGGTGTGTTTAATTTCTCAATGGCAGAGACAAATGGACTTATTGTGTTTGAAAATATGTGAATAAATGAACTTTTTTCTTTATCTGCTTCCTATTTCCCTCCCTCTCATTCCTTTAAGTTCTTCAGGATGCCATGCAATTAACAAAGTGTCTCTCTTCCAACCTGTTTTACAACTTTATCCAGGTTCATCCTATGGCAGCTGTAGCCACTGCAGAGAGGGGGTTGATAGTTTATCAGCTAGAGAACCAACCTTCTGAATTTAGAAGAATAGAATCTCCTCTGAAACACCAGGTAAATAATAGTATTTGTATTTATACAGATCGTTGACCTTCTTGGCTTGACATCTTTTGTAAAAACATGCAGTGTTTCAAAACCAGGTTACCTTAGCATGGCAGTGACCTGGTTTGCCATTGATCTGTTGCTGATTGTCCTGGTTTAGGGCAACCCAGGACACTGATCTTCACAAGGATTTAGAAATTTAAATACTGTTGCCCAAATTCTCACCAGAATTTGAGCTGTCTTGTGCCCTTGCTAGTGGTTTTGCTTTACCTTGCATTGGATGACTTTGAAGTTTTGTGTCCCTGTGGAAAAGATGTCTCTGTCTAAAACCCCTTTGTATCTTTTTCAAATTCAGCATCGCTGTGTTGCTATTTTCAAAGACAAAGTGAACAAACCAACTGGATTTGCCCTTGGAAGTATTGAAGGCAGAGTAGCTATTCATTATATCAACCCCCCAAACCCGTAAGTATTCAATAAAATATCCTCTCTTTATTGCTCACAGTGATGTAAATGAAAAGCCTTTTTTGGTTTTGTTGTAATTTTTTAATTTCCTTTCCAGTGCAAAAGATAATTTCACTTTTAAATGCCATCGCTCCAATGGAACAAATACATCAGCACCTCAGGACATCTATGCTGTGAGTATCCAACATATCTACACTCCTAATGTAAAATTGGCTCTTACTTGCCTGTTCTCCTTGACCTTTTATCTTGCCTAAGGCTGTCTTAGACACATTTAGTGACTTGTCACAGTCATTCTTTAAGAGGAAAGGCAAATTTTGATACTTCCTGTTGGAACCCAGAATGCAGAGAATATTCCCCTGCATGTTTTAAGGGATCCAAACCCTCTGACAAACTCTGCTTTTAACCTTCAGCCATGGAAAGGGCTTCCCAGGCTCTGGGATGAAACATAACTTTCAAGAATATCAATTAGGTAGTAGCAGAATATGGAATTTATCACAGGGGGAGAAATTTAGATTGTTTGGTTTCTTAGCATGGGAAGGAGATGAAGACAAGCTGGAGGATCCTTGTGGGTTTCAGGCTTCTTCCTCCTTCTCCACATTCTGCAGTGTTGGGGACACAGGAACATTGGGCACAATTTGCCACAGTGTCACATGAATAGAGATTGAGTTGATTCTTGGTAGAAAAGTAGAAATAATGTCTGTTCTTGGTGAGAATTGGGTGAATTGTCTTGAAGAGAACCTTGATTCTGTGTGTTGGAGGCTTTTTGGTGCCTTTTGTCCCTCAGGCCAAGCTGGTGTAAAGCCTGGTGTGCAGAAATTGCTGATCAGAAAATAATAAACAACCTGGAGAGTGAGAACAACCAAGAGTGCAGTTTGGCTTTTTGCTGAACAAGGACTTGGGAAAAGGCCTCCTCTGTCAGGGAAGAGACAGGTGGGAGTGGGAGAACTGCCACACTTCCATAAAACAAGCACTGGATCAGCCTTTTGTTGCATCTGTTGTCAACAAGTAGAGTTGACACTTGCTAATTTTGCAGATAGTGAAACAATAGTTATGTAATGGCATTATGCATTGAATTATTAGGTAGTAGGCCAAAAAAAAAAAAAAACCTAAAAAATTAATAGCTGTATCTAGTTGAAATTGTGTGTGTTTACTCTTGTAGACTTCAGCACATCTTCTGTGAGTGCTCCCATCATGTGTTGCTATGTGTGGTGTTTTACATGGTGTTCTGTGTGGTTCTGCAGGTTAATGGGATTGCATTCCACCCTGTCCATGGCACTCTGGCCACAGTAGGCTCTGATGGCAGATTCAGCTTTTGGGATAAAGATGCACGGACAAAGCTAAAAACCTCAGAGCAGCTGGACCAGCCAATATCTGCTTGTTGCTTCAACCACAATGGCAATATATTTGCTTATGCTTCCAGCTATGATTGGTCAAAGGTAAGAAGGGTTTAGACTCCTGTTCATACTTTCAGTTGACAGTTGAGACCCTTCCTCTTGTGAGGCTCTTGCTGTTTTTTATGAGTAGTAGGTGTATCTTCCTGATTTCTAAGAGAACTTAAAAATGGCCATTTTGGCCACCTGCTGGAGTTTAAGATTGAAGCTGGGGATTTGTGGTGTTCCAGCTGAAGCTGGACAAGATTGCTAAACGCTGCTGGTTTACAAATGTGGGTGAGCAAAATGGAAATTCCCTGATTCAGAGGTTGCTATGGTTGCTCACACACGTTGTGCCGTGGGCAGTGTCACAGGGCAGTGTGGCACCCTAACAGCTTCCCACAGAGCTTGTGAAGTGCACATCTCTGCTGCTTGTGCAGGGGAAAAAAGCTGTCACTGTGATTATAAACACTTATCCCAGTGTTTGAATGCTCTGTATTAAATTTTCACTGCCACTTAGGGAGGCTTCTGATGGTGTTTATTTATGTATTTCCCTTCCATGCTTAACAATACAGATGCAGCAGAACCACAGCAAACCATGATCTGTGGAAAATCAATACTTCCTAATAGTTTAAGGAGGGAGGCCAGCAAGCTTAAAATGTAACTAATTTTCATGGTGCTTGGAGGATAATGTTCCTTGTGGTTTTGAGGGAAATGAATGCAGAAATCACTTAGATTAACTCAATTGCATGCCACAGAGAGCTAAATTTTAATTCACTGTATTGTATGTAGTCCTCTGCCCGCATTAAAATATTTGTTGGTGCCAGGGCAGATGAATTTTTCAGTCCTGATGCCTGGGTAGAGTGCAGTGGTACCTTTCAGATGTGTAAAGCAGTATTAATTAAGTAGTAAAATCAGTTGGTGCTAAGTACTAACCTTCCTTCCCAGAACCATTTATTGTCCATAGCGTTGGTAATTTCCAGCTTGCATGCTGGACTTCAGTAGCTTTATTAGTGTTTACTCTCCCTGATTTGGATACTTGGGTATTAATTTGGTAATGTGTATGCAAATGACATGCAAAACAGGACATTTGCGTCTGCAGATGGGGAGCAGAAAACTCTGCAGTTGCCTGTAGAACTTGGGCTTCACTTTGAAAAAATGTCATCTTATGTCATTAAAAAGATAGAAAATACAAAGTGAAGCTGGGTGACCATTATGGTTTAAAAGAAATCTTATTGAGTTCTTAGGCTGCATCTGTAAAGTAGAACTTAGAGATATGTGGAGGGTTTTTAATTAAAAATACCTTAGACTTTAAAAATGGATGAAAGTCTCTTAAATTTTACTTTATACGTATAGTTCTTGTAATTGCTTGTTCAAGTAAGCTGTTTCTAATCCACCAGTGTGTTCCATTATCTGGTCTTAAAGGCTTTAAGATTAAATCTTAATAAACCAAACTAATGGAATATTCATATTCTTACATTTTAAGAAATGCTGATTTTTTTTTTTCTTTGAAGAGAGTAAATGTAGATTATTTTTGTCTTTAGGGTCACGAATTCTATAATCCACAGAAGAAAAACTACATTTTTCTGCGAAATGCAGCAGAAGAGCTGAAGCCCAGGAATAAGAAGTAGTGAGTCTGATTTGAGCTCCTCTACTTGTTCTGCCCTTCCTGCATTTGCTCTTCTGCCATTTGTGCCATGTTGCACCATGGCTCAGTCAACTTTGGATCACAAACATTTAGCAGGAACTGTAAAAATTAAACTAAATGTATTCTGGCTTGCTGGAGAACATTTTCCAAATTAGATACTCTGACATGTGTAAGAAAGAGAGGCTCCTATTGACATGACTTTACCACTCTCTGTTCCACAGCAATAATGAAATTGCAGCAAAATCAACATCTGGGGTAGATATTCCTGCTTTGAAGTGCAACCATTTGTATCTCTGGATTTATTTTGTTAGTATTCCATTAAAGTATGTTAATTATAATAGTTCTGGAGAAGTTGTATAAATACTGTATTTTTTGTAAGTACTTGGAGAATCACCAGTAATTCTTCTCAAAAGAGGCTTGTTTTTTTCTTATTAATAATTCAGGGGTTCTTTCATTGCTTTCTGTTTTTTTTAAATGGAAGCATTGTCTGCTGTATGCCAGGAAGAAATGCCTTGCAAATAGTTTTCCCTTCTTTTTTAGATGACTAGGTAATGTAAGGGGCCAAGAGCAGTGACACAAACTCAAGACAGATGAGCCCAGTGCAAACTTTAGATTTTTCTGACACTCCTGCAGTGGACATGGCTTCTGAGTAAACTGCTTTTTCTAGTTCAAAGGAGAAGTTGCAGTGGTGCCAAGTGGTGGAACAGCTCAGTTCAGGAACGTGAGCAAACCTTTAAAGGTTTTATTCATGACCAGACTGATGTATGCAAAATCCATTTGACCTAAACTTCTTTGAAGCTGACACCTTTCAGAGTTTTAAGTTGCGTATTTTACATCTCTCTTAACATGTTTTTTTCCTGTAACAGGGTGTTCAGGACTGAAAAAAATACTCATTTTTGTATTAACTAGAAAGCAGTGCTGGGGAGCTTCATCCTGATCAAAAATGCTGTGAAAACGAGTGGGTCTCTTTCTGACTTGAATCTACCACTGTTTACTTTTAACTAGCCAGTTGTATACATGCCAAAGTTTTCTTTTTGGAACTGAATGCTTACTATTCCTGTCTAACTATTGTTTGTTTGATAATGACTGAATAAAAAGGGGATGGGGGGAGCATGTATAGAATTACATGGCATATTGTACAAATTCTCTGTGAAACTGTTACGTTTTAATGCTGATGGTTACGGATTCATGCTACATTTCAAATAAAATTTTTACTAAATGCTTTTTTATATTCAGAAGTTCTGTTATAATAATGTGAGCAAGGCAGTGCTTCACGTTTAAAAGCAGCTTCTTGGCCTTTCACTGTAGTTCAGAGCCATTTGCTGAAGGTCAGATCCTTTTCCTCCAGCTGCTTGAGCTGAGATTCCAATGCATTTTCCAACTTCTGTTCCTGTGGGTTTGCCTCAAAGAATTGGGAGAACTGGTGTGAAGGGCCTTTTGTTTAGTGAGATGAATCAAGTTCATTGCTATTTCAGCAACCAAACACCTGACACGTGAGTACAAATGAATCATAGACTCTTCAAACTCTCTCCAGCCCACTGTCTTTTCACTCCAGACTCTTCCCTGTGATCATCAGTTTTTGCTGGATGGGTATTTCTTGTTTGGCATAGAGGAAATTCCTTTAAATACACACAACTCTGCTTTGCTGAGGGATGATTTTTTCTGTTGTATTTCTCAAGCTAGGATTTTTTTTTCCCCTACTACCTCTATGTTTTACAAATAGTAAATTTCAGATTTCAAATTCATGCACAATTTGTTTCCTTTAAAGTAGGAAAGAGTTCCCAGCACTGTCACCAGTAGCTGGTCATTTGCTCAAACATTTCTTTAATTTCTGTGGATTTTTCTGTGGATTGTTATGCAGCAATCTTTGGTTGGTAGCACATTTTTCCAGACTTCCCAGTCAACTGAATGCCACCAAGCAACAGCAGGCTCAAGATTAGGTGTACGTGATCACTGAAGTGTGCAGAACTCCCACTGGTGTAAACAGGGAAGAATGGAATGTGTCATTGTTTCTTGCTTTAAAAAAAAAATCTCATTTTGTTTAAATACCTAACAATGTGAATGAAAGAGAGAAAATGAGTGAGTTCAGCTGATAAATTTCTCTGGGAAAAGTGGAGCTGCACCTACTTCAGTGGCCACTGAGGCCAGCGCTCGTGAGTCTTGTTTCATAACACATTATGTGTTAATATGTTGAGTACTTACTCTGCTGGACTGAATGTCTTTGTCAGTGAGGCTTCAGAATTATTTAGTCATCACTTGCTACTTGTTCAGACTAATTTTAGAAGGACATAGTTTCCATTATGTTTCTGTGCACATTAGATGTGTTCAGCTGGGAGGAGAGTCAGGCTTTGAACTGGATTGTTTTCCATTACCCGAGTTAAGAGAACACATTGGCAATTTGCTCTTCCCTGGAACTATTGTGAGGTTCTGTTGTAAAGTACACACAGCTGTATCCCTTCAAGCATCAAAAATGAGAGTTTATTCACACCCTTTAAAGTGTTAGTGCAGTTCTGGAAATGTATTAACTTGCTATTCTACGGCAGTTACCTGTCCAAAAAAAGTGAGTGGAGAATATAAGATTCTAGCATGTACCCAAAGCTAACCATAGGAATGCTTTATGATTTATCAAATAACTTCTTTAGTTTTCTGAAAGTTTGCTGTCAATGTGTTTTATTGGAGGAAAATAATATTTGTCATAAAGAGCAGCCCAGTTAAACCCCTCAAAATAGGAACATTTTGCAACATTTTCAGATGAGTTTCCTGCTGCTCTTCTTACATGTCAGTAGTTTTGCAGGTTGGTTTAATTGAAGTGTATTTCAAAAACCTAAATAATTGGCAAAGTTTGTCTGCTAAAGCCTTTCACAGATGAAACAAGACCTGTTTGCACAATGGCAGGCAGGTGGAGTATTGATTTACCTTCTGCCACAGGAAATGCAATTCTGAATTGGTGAGTACTCCAGTTTAGCTCCTAGGCCAGAAAAAATTGATCACTGAGTTGTTCTGCAGAGAGGTGTGGATTTGAGATTGAGGTGGGATTAGGTGCATGTGGGATATTTCAATAAAACTATTGCTTTATAGCTCAGTTTAATGGTGGAGCAGTGCTGTTTGCAGATGAGGTGTCTTGGACAACTGCCCACGGTAAGGAATCGTCTCAGATCACTACCACAAGGTTTTACACCTTGAAATGATAAAAATCACTGATTTCCAATTTGTTTGCTTTTTTGCAGAGATTAACCTGAGCAAAATGAAATGGCTGTTAATTTTTAAGTCTCCAGATTGGCTAAGTGCCATTTGCAGTCATTTGGGTGAAACTGATTTATTTCAAAAAAACTGATGCAGATTCACCGTGTAAAGCATTCGCCCTGGGTGATTCAGCTTTACCAGCCAGGCGATGATCATCATCTGGAGCTGCAGCACACAACAGTGACTGGAACAAATTCAGAAGAGGAACGATTGCCCCATAACTTTCTCCACCCCGGCAGCTGCAGGCTGAACGGAATGCTGCAGTTTGAAGCCGTGGCTGTAACACTGCTGTGATGCCAGGCGATGGCAGTGCTGTTGGCTCCTGAGCAGGGCTTCCCCAGGGGCTCTGCACGGAGCTGGAGTGCTGCTGAAATACAAGGTACAGTTATTTGTAAAAGCAAGTTATCCCTAAATACTGAGGAGGGTGGAAATAATTTCTGGTTTTGAATTTTTCAGGAGTGTACCTGGTATCCATAAGCATACGCCAAGTTTTTGGAGCTAATGATTCAATGTTAAAATTTTAGCTGCTCAGAGAGACATCTTACCAAGCAGGTCAGGTATTTGTTCCCCTTCTCTCACTGTCAAGCCCCGAAAGTCCTCTGAACCAAGTCAACCAAAGATGTTTCTTCTTCCCCTGGCTGCTGGCCCCACGATTCCCAGGCTCCAGGCTGATTCCTCCCTCCCTTCTGGCCTTGAAGGTCCAGGCTCCCAGCCAGCCCAGTGCTGCTGCTGAGCCCTTCACAGCTGGGGAAGTGTAGCAGCACCCAGGGCTCTGTTTGTAAAATTATAGAGTTAGAAATCCTCAGTGGAGAGCTGGGAGCCAAACTGTTGCTGGACAGTGACCTGGGACCCCTCATGGCCACGGGTGCCTCCACTGTCCTGTGCTTCATCAGGACTGACTCATTCTGTGACATGATTTCCAGGTCTATGTGATTGTTACATTGATACACTAAACCATGTGTTAAGATCCTCAGACATGCAGAGAGTCCAGGCTATAAGAAATAATATTATAAATTCTGAATTATGCTACTTTCATATGGTACTGTATTGATGCTACTTGTAGAAATCCTGTGCCATACTAATAATAAATTTTGTGCTATTCTAATCAGAATATCCTGCTGAGGAAACCTTAGTTGTAACTACAATTTAGTGCTGTTTTTATTCTGCCAAAGACCCCTGAAAGAACCCATCTGTCCCCTTAGTGTCAGGTGTATCAGGTGTAATCCAAAAGGAAAAAACCCAGTAATATTTGCACTGACAGAATGTTGTCTTTGCACACCTCGGGCTGTGAGTTGGAGTTGGTAGAGCTGTATTTCATCCTGCAGCTGGTGTTCAAACAGCTGGAAGCCATCTATTTGCATTTCCAGGTAAGCTTAGGTTTATATACAGCAGTGCAGGGCCCATCCTGCTCTCAGCAACGGGACAGCCATTCCATGAGAGAAAACTGCTGCTGTTCTTCCCTTGCCAGGTCAGAATAAATGAAGCAACACCAGCTGGCTGGTTGTGTGCTTTCAGCAGACATGCTGGGACTGCCACTGTGTTCTGTGTGCACGTGGAGCAGCCTGTGCTCCCAAGAATCTGCAGCAGGGAACAAGGCCATGAGAGCAGAGCCTCTGGAGTGGCACACTGGGACATCAGCTACACACAGTATGAGCTGAGAGTGGCAGTGACTGCACAACCCCAGGTGTGTCCCCCTTGATGCAGAATGGTACCTGTGCCAGTTTGATCTCCCTCCTTCCTCAGGGGCAAAGCAAACTTGCAGGTTTACCTGCTTCTGAAATGGGGATGGTGCTACACTTGGTTAAAGTAGTTCACATTTTTAGGTCTTGGTTGTAAGGTAATATGAGACTGAGGCAGCACCACAAAGGGAACCATGTGCCTTGGGAACACTCATGCATGGACAGAGCAATTCCAAATGTTTGTGTTGCATCAGTTCTGCAAATTCTTTTTGTTACAGTGCATAAAAGATACAATACCTGCCAGCATTAGCTTTGTAAAGAGAAACCGTTTTCTTCTGTTGACTAATTATCCAGTGAATATATTCAGTTTGAAGGGACACTTCAATAATTTAGCAGGCATGTGCCAGGTAATACAGGAGCTTTTGTCTTACTGGTGGCACAGATCTTGAATGGTGTGTAACCCAACCCCTGGCTTTATGGATTCAAGGAAGTGTTTGGTATAGCTCCTGTATCAAGTGCCACTGAAGAGCAGGCCTAGATAAGAGATTAAGGTAATGCTCTTCCCTGGGCATAGGGAAAGTTTACCCTTGGCTGCCCAGAGTGTTTTTTGCAGGCAATAGCTGCTTTATATTTGTAAGGTGTGGATATGCTGAGACCCAACAATGAGTTTGTTGTAGGAATAGAAAAATGCTGTAAATTTCATGTTAAATACCCAGGTCAGCTAAGCCTGTCCTTGGGGGTGCATTAACAAATGCTTCATAGTTTGATAGGGAATGCTTTCTGTCATTCATCTTTCTTCAGTGGAGATCATTGGTTTCCTGGACCAGACAAGGAGAGGGAGAATGTTCAGTTCCTGGAAACACTGTGAAATAAAACTCAAGTAACAGATTTTCTTCAACCCGTCCCAAGGTACTTCCTCACATTTGTGCCATCTCCCAGAAAGCTGTAAGCTCAAATGTCCTTTTCTGACCCATTGCCAAGGTTCAACCACCTTCCTTTCCATGCCTATAAAATACAGCTCACTACTGATCTACTGCAAAGGGAGATGTATTTTGTTTAGAATCTGCCATGATTGTTGTACTCAGGAAAGGGCAGAGATAATGCAATAGCTCAAACTATTCTCAAATGACTAAATTGGAGTTCAAATGCAATCTTTACAACTTTTTTTTTGCTTTGGAATGACAGCTGTCTGCCATGCTCCTGCTGTAACAGTGGGATTTATATGGAATCAGGTGTCACTTACTGACAGGTAATTGCTTTCTGCAGATACCTGACCCTTTTCCTTGGAGGTCCCCCTTTCCTCAGTAATGTTCATTCTTGGTCTGTAGCAGCAGGGTTGCAGACAGTAGTTGGTTGTTTAGGCATTAATGTTTAATTTATGGAGCAGTATCTATATAATTGTAAAGAAGAACACCTACATTTGTGGAACTTTGTCAGACTTCAAACACGAGTATGTAAGAAAAGAAACACTTTAACTGGGCTTAAACAGCTTTTCAAAAAGCCACAGAAAGATGGTAAATGTCTGTTTACAGAGAACAGCTTAGCAAAACCTTATCATTGAACCCTTCTAGTTTCTATTCACCCATTGGCTGTGTGATGCAGTTGGAGTCATTCTGCAGTGCTGACCTGTGTCTGTCACAAGGGCTGAGCTCATCCAGTTCATCATCTGAGCACCTTTCTTTGGTGGTCCTGCAAACAGCAGCAGGGAGATGAGAGAGAGGATGATTAAACTCTCCAGACTATTCTGAATGTGGCTTGGCCCAGGGTAACATTCCCCACTTGCTACTTAAGAGGCCTCCTCATGGATGGTGCTGTCACAGCCACACTTCTGGTAAGGAAACAGGAGAGGTTTTTTTTCCCCTTGCAGGCTGATGAAAATGTCCTTTGAGGTAAGACTGGCCCTGGCACCCCAGGGCTGGCAAAAGGAAAACCATGCTCCAAGCAGCATTATGGATTTCCTGATTTAGTACTGATCCATAAACTTCATTCATGAGCTTCACTTCAACCTACAGATCAGCTGATGTGCCAGCCTTTGTGTTCTCCTGAGAATGCCTGTAAAACCTGCCCTGTTTATCGTCTTGAACCTTTCTTTTTGTGGTTCCCCACTAACTAAAGGCAGATGAGCCGTGTGATTTAGCAGGAAGTGGTCTGCGTTTGTTTCACTTGTCATGTTCAGCTGATGTCATTGTCCTGTTGCAATGTTGGGGACATCGTGTTGCTGGCGACTGCCTGTTGAGCTGTTGATGGCTTTTCCTCATCAGGAATCACTGCCCCAGCAGGCTGGGTGTGGGTGTTGGACTGCCAGGAGCTGGATGGCATTGCCCAAGTGAGCTTTGACCCTTCCAGTCAGTGACTGTGCTGCCCTGCTGGGGCACCATCGTCACTGACTCTTTTTGTAAAAGGCCCATTTTGGACTTTTTGAGATCATGTAGAAGCTGGAATCATCCTGCCCAGATTTCAGTGCAGGTAACTGTGTTTTTCTTTTTAAATACCTTTCCAGGCTCCATGGATAAAGCTTCTGTATCCAGTGCTGAGATGTTGCTTTTTTTTCTTGACATTCCAATTGCGTTTATATCCTGTTCAGAGCCACTGCAATGAACCTTTGCTGCCCTGTGTTTAAATAAAGTAGACATGGTAACTAGAAGGCTCTAAGAGTTTCAAACAAAACCTTTAAGGAAGGTTAATTGCCATGCTAATGTTTTTTCTTTTTCTGTATGTTGTTCTGGCACCTGGCCAGACTCATTGTGGGCATGAAATACCTCCTTAAAGTGTTACAACTGGAGAAGTGATGTCAGAGTAGATGGATTATTTATCCTATTGGGTGTGATGTGACACAAGAGTCTGGATTACTGAGGATTAAAATTACAGCAACCTGGAGAAAAGACCCATGAGGATAAGGAGGGGATCCATGGGTGAGACCTGGGTGTGCTCACCTGTGGGAAGGGGGATAGAAATTGGGTCTGCCCCAATGCTATGGATGTGTTCCAGCTCTGGAGTCACTTGTCTTTTGCTGTTCAGAATATCTGTTGTGTCCATACAGCTGTGCTCTACATCCCAGAGCTGAAACATCTTGTTTAATGTTCTTCTGTGCCCTGACTATTCCCCGGTTGGAGTGGGTGGACAGTTCCTGCTCAGTTTGTGCTACCAGTGTCACGTGCACTCCCATGAAAAGGTCATGAGATGTGGCCCTGGCAGCTTTGGCAAAGATTGTTAGAAGCCTTCTGGCATTTTCTTTTTTTAAATCAGAAAATACCATTTAGTTTTAACGTAACTCCACAAATATTTGAAAAAAAAAAATTATTAATGCTGTTTTAGAAGGCCTTACTTTTTCTGCTTCCTTCCTTTAAAGAATGCTAAATGATTTTTTGTTCATTTTAAAACGTGGTTTTATGGTTTTCAAACTTCAAAAGTATGAAGTTGCAATTAATATTTTCCCAAAGTACAACACAAAATTGAAATAGCAAAAATATTTGTTTAACTATTTTGAGATGTAGTTTGCATGTTTGACTCAAATGGAATGTTTTTTTCTAAAAAAATTTTTGAGGGCGGAAAACTCTTCTGATAATTAAATCCTAGCCTGAAAGAGATGGAACAACATTTCCATTAAAGAGAGACAGAGTTTCTGTGCAGGAATTCAGGAAGGGAACAGTATCTTTATTGGGAGTTGTGTTTAGCAGGTGATAACAAGTGGTTTCATCTCCTTATCCTCCTCTCCCTTCTTCCTCTGCCCTGTCTTGCAGATTTGGGGATACCTGAGCCAGTTCCTGAAGAGACTTCCTCCATGACATCACCAAAGGCAAATTGAAGAAATGGGCAGTATTTTGGAATACATATTTAATGTTCTGCTGAAATGCAGATGCTGTCATAGCAGGAAAATGTTTTCTGGATCTGTCTTCCAACTCCTGTTTCCCAGTGCTTACTGCCAATGGAGGAGCTGTGGTAGAAAATCTGCAGAGAAACTTCTGTCCCAGAAACCACCATGAATTGTTTGTTGTTCCTTTTCTGCTTCTAACCCTTTATCACTCCTTTCCTGCCTTCTACAAAGTAAAGAAGAAACTAAGAACAGCTGGTGAAGGATTTCCTGGATTTGTTGCATAATTTAGTTGCAAAATGAAGATCTGCACTTTTCATTAGTCATTTACTAAGAAGTCAAAGAGAGACTCATCCCCAAGGTCACAGGAAAGGCAAGGGTTACCTTTGCTCTAGGCCAAGATATTACAATACTGATGATGACAAAACTATTTGGCAGAGATGCCAACAATGCCAACAAACAAGCCACCATCCTAATGAAGGGCAGTATTTTGATTGCTCAGAAAGCCAGCCCAGCTCCCTGCTGTCACACTGTGACAGTCCCCAGCTGGCAGGCCCGGGCTGCATCCCTAGCCCAATGTCATTCCAGCTCCCCAGAGTGCTCTCCCAGGGCTGAGGAGAGTCTGGACACAAAACTCCCAGGAGCTCTACCTGGATAAACAGTGAACTGGAGATGGGAGAGGAGAAATTCCCCAAGGGCAGAGTAAAAAGCACCAAGAAATGCAGGTGTGACCACTCAGGGTGGCTGCAGCACATCTTCACCACTAAAGGGACACCACCATGGGATTTACTGAAGCACTTTTGCTTGCTGACCTCGTCCTTCCTGGTCCCAAACTGGTGCTCCATCCTTCCCCTGACACACATGACTGGCACAAGAGCATGTGGAAGGAAAAGTGCCAAGCCGTGCTCTGAGAAGCTCCTGGGAAACGGTGGTGGTGGCACAAAGAGCAAAGCACAAGATTCCTGAATATTAGACATTCTCCTGCTGGCAGTTGCTGAGCTATGAACAATGTGATGGCACAGCCTCTTAGTTTCCTTGGCCATATTTTATGCCTTCATTTTCATCTAGACTTATATCCAAGGCTTGCAGTGCACTTCCTGTGGTAAGATCCTCCAAGCAGTTATGAGCTCTGCAATGTCTCCTCCAAGCCTCTTCTTTTTCAGTAATCTTGTTTGCAATTGCCATCGTTCTGTTTGTCCTCTGTCATGGCACAGATATGCAATTTTCATTTTGTGAAGGGACCAAGTGGGAGGGCAGGAAAGTTTGGGGAAGTAGAATTAGATTTTTAATGACATTTCCTTCAGCCATACTCTAACATATGCTTGTGGTCCAGCAGAATTCAGTGAGGTATCCCATTTGTTGTTCTCTCAGTCCCTGAGTTACCAACATCCATATCCATGGGGTTTTTTTTTTAATGCAGGTTACTGGAACATTAAACCAGATCACTCTAGATGCCCACTAGAGCTGATGGTCTACTTGTGTGCAAACAGCGTAGCCAGCAAAAGGAAACAGAGTTGACTCAGCATTCCCAGTTCTGGAATATTCAGAACAGGAAAATAGCCCTACTGGAAGATTCCTACAGAAACCAAAGCCAAACAGCAGCCCTGATTTGGAACCTCCCCTGCTCAACTATTTTGTTACAAGTGGCCCAAAGAAGAATTTTTCATTTCTTGTTGCAGCAGCAGCTCTGGGTTAAGCAATGGTTATGGTGTGCTCAGGGCACCAAACCAGAAAATCTGAGACAGAGGGCCCAGATGCAGAATTTCCTGCGATAACCTAAACCAAATGCCACTGAATGCAGCTCCCCTCAAGATCTCCCTGTTCACAGCCTCGCTGGTGGCCAGCATCCAGACTGAGCATTAGTAAAACCAACAAACCAAACAGTTCCCACAGTAAGTCCCTTGCTCTCCAGTTAACTTATTTAACTGTGGAGCTTCTAAGGGGGATGTTTCATCTGCTGTTGTTGCAGTAAGCGGGTATCCATGGCAAAACCCAAGGGCACTGCCCTACAGCAATGAAGTCTTGGCTAAGCAGCTGCAGGAACTGAAAAAGGTCAGAGCTCCACAGTAGCCCTGCTCCATTTTAAAAATAAAGCACATCAGTTTGCTAAGAAATGAGGCAGGTTCTTCAATAGCTGCAGACCACACCTGGGGTGTCTCAAATCAATCTTCCCAAAGACACTGGGCGAAGAAAGGAAAATGCTCAGGCAGGTGTACGAGGACAGCAGCACAGAGCTTCACTGCCGAGGGAGGGACAAGAACAGAAGGGACTTTGGGGCTTTGCAGAGGCCAAGGAACAGGGAATATTTTCCCTGCTGCTCTCTCCAGCTCTGCCCCATTCTTGTGCTCTCAAATGTATAACTTCCTGCTGTAATTTGTTTTTCATCCTTTATGCAGGGCCCATTTCTATATGGTTCTGTACCTGGGTAGTCTTGCAGTGCCACCTTCTCTAGGATTTTCAGTGGAATCCAGCACATTGGTTTGGTGATCTGCAGCTGTTCCATTTCACCTCTTGGATAATGCTGCTGAAGTCCACCAGAAGGAGCCTTTGTGTATCAATTTTGCATAAGCCTCGAGGAATGTATTAACATGTAAGTAAAAGTCCAGTGAGTCCTCTTAGCTGTGTTGAATTATCATAAAATTCATCTTCCCAATCTGAATGAGAATAGGATTTGCAATACAAATCCTGTACATTAAGGATGTGGATGGTTGTATACCCACTGCAAAAGATGACTTTTCTCCCAGCCTCCTCATTGACTGACCTGTGTAATTTTATTTCTTAATAACTCCAAAGGATTCAATACACCCCTACAATAGCTTATATCTGGTCTGTGCTTGCAGTCTGCTCTTAGATTTTGTGCTAAGCAATGTCCTGCCTTCTCCAAGGCAGCTTCATCCTTCGAGATATGCCTGTCTTTGCAGGAATTATCTCTGACCAGAAAAGTTGAAATACATTCTTCTTGTCTCAGGTACTCCTATTGTTGCAGTGAAAGCTCAGGGAGGTGTCAGCAGACTGGCTCTGCCACACTCCTGCAGCTTTGATCTGACAGCTGGATTTTATCTGTGGTGTTTTGAGGAGGGTGAGTGCTTTTCACAAGAGCGAGGCGGAAAAAATAAAAGCAAATTAATGAACTTCCATAAAGTTATCCTTGCTCACTTTCTCTTCCCTTTCCTGCTGTGTTTGTGGTAACAGCTCATTAGAGCCTGTGTCTGCAATAGCTGTACCATGAGACAGGAGATTTCATTTCCCATCCTGCTGTCCAGGATGTGGCAGAACTGAGGTGCAGGTTTAGCCTCGACCCTTTTCTTGTTCTGTTCACCCTTTAAGAGAACTCCTGTTCCTGCCTCAAGGAGCTGGAATTTCTCCTTTGAGAGATGTGGGGCTCATGTTTGAGAGGAAAAGAGCCTGTGCTGTTTTACCCCCCTGACCAGCATAAGCATTGAGAACAGAGATGCTGCTGGTCTCTGGAGAACACTGCCAGCCCTGCCTGCCCTGCAGAGGAGCCGGAGTCTGGTTGGATGATTTGAATCTTTGCCATCCTTTGGAGCAGAATGAAGCTCTGTAAAAGGACAGTGACTGAATGCCAACTGGGTTGTCATTAGCTCGGGCAGCCCAGGAAGCAGCTGATGTGCAGTTTGTGGTGGAAGTCATGCAGACAGAAGGGGTGACTCAGGGGTGGAGAGGCCCCAGCTCCTGGCTGCAGTCCGACCCCAAAGGTGTATTCCAGGCTTGCTGTTTGGATGGACCAGGGACAGCTGGTGGTTTCACAAGACACAACGGCTCCATGCCCCATCCATTTGCAGAAGGCTCTTCATTTTTCAGTGATGTTGGGTGCTGCTGGCCCAACTCCATCTTTTTTCCACAGTAATCAAAGGAAATGAGCCCCAGTCTTGAAGTCTGGAGCTTCAGGACTGAAAAGCTTAATGGCTTTCCTTGGCTTTTTTTTTTTTTTTCTTTCTCTTTTATGAAGCATAGGGTGTTTAGAAGTATGGAAGTGGTGCAAGAAAAATATTAATGAATAACTATGGAGTGCAGACATTAATGCATTCCTTTCTCTTGAAATAACTGGCTTTTCTCTGTGGGGTCTGTAACAGAAAAAGTGTCTGCAGAGTCTGAACCTGCTGTATAGAAGCCAAAGTCGATAATGATTTAGAACTTCACTGGCTGTTTATTTTTTTGTGTTTTGTTTTGTTTGTTTGGGTTTTTTTCCCTTAAAATGTTCTCTCTGCCTTTATCATGTTACAAAAAATCTCTTTGAGAAATGATAAATGTTAGGCACAGGGCAGTTCTTGAGATTCTGGGTGATGGGAACTATGAACAAACAATGATTTTTGGGATCCTCTCCCACACCCCAAACTCCAACTGCGGATGCTGGAGAGGAAGAATTAAAGCATTACAAGCACCCACTATTGGAGTTGCCCAGTGGTGGGTTCTGAAATACCAAGTAGCTTTTCAGCTTTTGTTTTCCTGCAGTTATGGACCAAGGGGCACAAGCAGCGACTCTGGGGCTGTGCTACAGTAACAATTCTCCCAGGTTGGAATCGCAGGTCAGGGCAGAAACCTGCCGCACTTCACAGCAGGAGCTGCCCGTCCTTTCACGGAACAAAATGCAAAAAAGCAGGATGGTGTTGAACCCGATCGCTGCCTACCAGTGGAAATGGGAACGGTGCATCCCTGTCCCCAGAGGGAGGCTGCACAGGTACATATCCAGGTGCCCAGTGGAGAAGCCGGAGCTTTAAGAACCTGCTCGAGAAAGATCGCTCTGACCCTTTGTTCACTCCTTGACCCCCTCCCTGCCCGTTCCCCTTCAGGTTCGGATCCACACCATCCCTTCCTCCTGCCCCGGCTTCCACCGCGCCTCTGCCCCGCTGCGTGCCACCCGCCCATGGCTTTGTCCCGGTCCCCGAGCCCGCCACGGACCAAGCCCTCGCCGTTGCGATGGTTGTGCAACAGCGGCGGACCGGGAGCGCTTCTGCCGCTGTCCTGGCGGGATGTTTGGCGGGCTCCCGCCGCAGCGCTGCCCTCTCCCGCCCGGGCCCTGCTCCCCGGGAGCCGCCGGGATTTGTAGTGTGTGTGCGGGCCGGGCCAGCAGGGCCCCGTGTGCGCGGGGCCGGGGGGAGCTCCGTGAGGGGCGGGGACCCCCGGGCGGGGCAGGACTACAAGCCCCGAAGGCCCCTGCGCGGCGCGCGCGGCGGGGCGGGGCCAGGCGGCCCTATAAAGGCGGCGGCGCCGGCGGGGCGGCCGCTACTCACCGGCGGGCGGGCGCGGGGCCGCGCTCCGGCTCCAGGCGCGGCCATGAGGCGGCTGTAGGGCCCCGGGACCCGCCGCCGCTCCGCTGCCTTCGGCCGCCGCGGGGTGGGGGGGGTGGGGGGCTCGGCGGGGCGCGGCTGTGCTCGGGGTGGATGCCGGCCGGGGCCGGCCGCTGCCGGCACCATGCACACCGTGCAGAAGGACACCACCTTCACCAAGATCTTCGTCGGGGGGCTGCCCTACCACACCACCGACTCCTCCCTCAGGAAGTACTTCGAGGTCTTCGGGGACATCGAGGAGGCGGTGGTGATCACGGACCGGCAGACCGGCAAATCCCGGGGATACGGCTTTGTAAGTGCCGCTCGCTCCGCTCCGGGACGGCCGCCGGCGCTGCCCCCGCTGCCCGCCCACCGGCGAGTAGCGGAGCCTCGGGCTGGCCAGCCCACCGCTGCGGTGACAAACTCCCCGGTGTGGCCGGGCCAGCTGCCCGGTGTGGCCGGGCCAGCTGCCC
>CM031874.1:10422108-10441753 GCA_018697195.1 Certhia americana | reverse complement strand
CCCCCGGTGTGGCCGGGCCAGCTCCCCCGGTGTGGCCGGGCCAGCTCTCCGGTGTGGCCGGGCCAGCTCCCCCGGTGTGGCCGGGCCGATCCCCCGGTGTGGCCGGGCCGATCCCCCGGTGTGGCCGGGCCAGCTCTCCGGTGTGGCCGGACCGATCCCCCGGTGCCGCGGGGCTTGTGCCCGCTGCGGGAACGAGGGGCTCGGTCAGGACAAAGGCTGGGTTGGGGGTCCGGGAGTTGCCCCCCCGTGCTGGCCGTGGTGCCGTTCGTTTCAGCACCTGCTCCCCCCTCCCGATGTCCGTGCGGGGCTCAGCACGGTCCCCGCATCCCGCCCGCACTGAGCTCCTCTGCCGGGGGTTTTGGGAAGGGTTCCATCAGCTTCTTCGAAAAGGCACGGCGAGGAGGTGGAAGGGCAGGGGAAAGCAGCTGGCACTGGCCCAGCGGGGAAACCGGGTGCGGGGGGAGCGCCCGTTTTTGCAGCGGGTCCCAGCAGCCCTTCTCATCTCGCCGTGCAAGCGAGGCTGCACGAAGGGAGTTCAGCTCCCGATTCAAAATAGAACAGTAAATAAACTCCACTTAGTGCCTGTTGCTGGAGTGTTTACAAAGCACTGTTGCTACAAACAAGGCTGTGCTCCGTTCCAGGTGACCATGGCAGACAGAGCTGCTGCTGAAAGAGCTTGCAAAGACCCAAACCCCATCATTGACGGCAGGAAAGCAAATGTGAACCTGGCGTATTTGGGAGCAAAACCAAGGAGTATTCAAACTGGTGAGGCATCCAGGAGATCCCATCTCTCTGTATTAGAATAACTTGTAAGACGAGGAAACAAGTTCCTCGGGCTGGAATCATCTGATCTGATGATGCACATTTATCTGTCCCCCATAGTTCTGATTGTTGGCTGAGGATTCTGCCTAGTCCAGTTACCTCTCTGCTGTATCTTCTTACTCAGCCCTGCTGCACTTACGTTACTCTCCAAAGTTCATATAACTGTGTTAAGGCTGTTTCCTTCCACAGCTGATCTGTTTGCCCGTTAACCTCTTTGTTACATGAGAATTAACAGTAAAATCCACTTCATCATTTCTGCCTTTGGTTTAATGACCACAGCACCCAGTGTGTAAAATAAGGCTTTATGCCCCATTGTCTGTTCGATAACAGCACGTTCACACTGGGCTTTCATCATGAATTCCCATCTGCTCCTCGTGCATATCACATATGCATGTTAAATTTAACTTGTTTCTAAATGGGGCTCTGAATTTGCTCACATGCATAGCAGATCGAATGCAAAGACGTGTGCTGTAATTCTGCCTGTGTGTTACAAGTTGAATGGTACAATGGATGCCATTCATTAATATTTCTTTTTCTTCCTGAACCTTTTTTTTTTTTTTTTTTTTTAGGTTTTACCATAGGTGTGCAGCAGCTACATCCAGCCTTCATTCAGAGACCCTTTGGGTAAGTGGAAATGTTTCCTAACGGTCTGTTTGAAATCAGATTCACAAATCAACTTCCTCATTATTTAAAATGTGTGAAAATAGCCTTCACCATCAAGAGTGGACAGTTTCAACAGCTGTTGTTAATGTTCAGAGTACTTTATTTCTGGTGGAGATTTCAGAAGTTTTGTGCGTTTGTCAGCTTTAATGTAATTCCCAAAGATCCTTCTTTATCCTCAGTAAATCTTAGTCATAATAAACCCAGCGCATTGCTCGCTGCTTTGCCAACTTCAAGAATTCACAGGAATTCAAATAAATGGCAAATAGTTTCTCTATTATAGTACTTAAGGTGTCAAAACAATTAAGCAAATTCTGTTCTCATGTTTCTCAAATAAGATCCTCTGCTTCCTCTGTGCCGTTTCCCATGTAATAACGCTTAGGATACAGTTTTATCCTAGAAAACAAATTGCATTGGAAACAAAGTCTGTTACTTAATGAAAGTAACATTAGGTCAAAAATTGATTTTGGACAGATGTTATACAAGGCTTGAATAGTCTGCAAAAGTGGGCTTTTGTCTGCTGTTTTCAATAGCTTATACCATCCCTACTCGGTTAGAAAAGTCCTCTTTTTATACATCTAATAGGATCTGGCAGCTGCTCGGCAAAAGACAAGTGTGCTTCACGAGAACAATAGTGACTGTCATACTGCCCTCATTTAACTGTTCAATGATTGATGCAGCTCTTTTTTTACACCATTTCAGAAAGTGAATATTGATAAGGTTTTTTATTATTATTTTCTAAGAGCATTAAGAAAGTAGGTGCATTTTTTAAAGCTTTTGAGCACTGCCCTAGTGTGGTTTTTGTGTGGCTCTAATATAAATAGATGGGATTTTGGCCTTTGTCAACAGCAATACTTCATCCCTTCCCAGCTCTCTGCTCATTTTTGGGGTTTTTTTTGGGTTTTTTTTTGTTTGTTTTTTCCTTTTAAGAAAAAAATCTGCTCACAATAAAACTTTCATTCCTCTGCCCTTATGGCCGCAGTTGCCAACTGCCTGGATAATCTCATTCCCATGAGTTTATGGGTGTGAGAGGCTGTGTTGCCACAATAGTGCACACCCAGTGTACGTGTGCTGTGTACGGTTCAAACACGCCACTTCTCGAGCGGTTACAGCTCCGCTGCAAAGCCTTGGACAGCACCTGCCACGAAATGAGGAGTCTCCCCTTTCTTGGTGCAAGAGCTGCCTTCATCTGCACGGACCCAATGCTGCTTTTTAATAGCTCTCCTTGCATGGGAGCTGCAAGAGCTTTCACAGCCCCCAAAGCAGCAGCAGCAGCAGGACCTTTGAGATGCGAACCCAGAGGCTTTTGCATGGGAGTGCAGGGGAGAGGTTGCCAATAAAAGCAGCCTCTGGCGAGTCCTGCCACGCATGGGAACAGAGAAGAGCAAAATGGTGAAGCCCGTTAAAACTCCTCTTGTTGGCAGGAGCACCTTGCAGATTATCTGCAATTTTCTGGGTGCCCTTCCTACCCTGCAGCCGCAGCTCTTGAAAGCGTTTTTTTTTTTTTCCCAACAGTTTGCTTTTGGTTTCACATGCAGAGGAGTGTGGGATCGACTGATTACATGTTCCTTGTGATCTAGACAGTTCCTGTTGCAGTTCCTAGGCATTGGTTTCATCATTAAACCAGCAGAGCTGCAGTTAGCACATACAGTGGAGAACATTATAAATTATTTATCAGTTGCCAAGAGACAGGAACCAGGAGAATGGAGTGCTGGAGGCAGGGGATTATATATCATTATTTGCAAGCATCAGTAAACAGGAATTTCATTGAATTCAGTCATTGCTGCAGCAGAATCACTGGAAATGTGGGTTTTGCAGAATGTGTTTACCTGAACACCACATCTGGGCCTACTCTGTGGCTTCTGAGCAAAGCCTCAGGTGCTCAGTCGAGCAACAGAGCTTGGCTGCCAGTTCCCTCTTAGTCTCCTCAGCATACCAACAAAATTAAGAGCCTGCCAAACTCCACTCTTGCATCCCCTTGGACCCACAATTTCCCTGGCCCTCAGTGGGACATGAGGGTAGATGAGGAGTTTATCAGGGTCTGTCACTGAATTGCTGTTGTCTGTTTGCACCACACAAGTGCATCCTCACCTTTCCCAAAGGAAGCTCTGTGGCTCAGCTGCCCTGCCCCTGGTGTGAGATGTTGCCTGACTCTCCCTCCTGCAGTTCCTGTCTCTGCAAAGTGTTTGTGCCCAAGGCTTGGCATTGTGGTTTCCAAAAGATGATTGGCACAGGGTGCTTGGTGATTGAGCTGGGCTTGGCAGGGCAGGAATGAATGAAGAGCCGTTAACTCCTGGGCAGTTAACGGAGTGCACGCAGCCAGTCATGTCCCAGTTATCAAGCCACAAAACGCAGGTTTTGGTGAAACCTGAAATGAATGGAAACTATGAAAATTACCCAAACACCAGAGAGGATTATTTATAAACTGAAGGCTTCCCCCCACCTCCCACCTCCCAACCCCAGACACCTAAATGCAGCTGTAAATATTGCCAGGGCTATGCGGAACAGAAAGAGAAACCACGAGGAGCCTCTCTCCTTCCTCCTGCTGTCCTGGCAGGGGAGGCACTTGCACAGCAGACAGCACGGAGTCAGTAGTAAATCCTGTTTGGAAAAGAAGTTTCGAGTTTGTTGTAACCAGAGATCTTAACAGTAATGCAAGGCAAAAGATGTGTCTGTGTCAGGGTGACTTGGAGATCCGGCTGCTGAGTTTAGGGAAGCAGCATTGGGCCTGGGGCTCAGCCTGGAGCTTGCAGACTGTGCTTTGCTTGGAGGCATCTGGCAGTGCCAGTGTGTCCCTGCAGCTGCCATGCTTCATGTGATCAAGTGATGGGGCAGAGCTACTTGGTCCCACCTCGTGCTTCCCTCCCTCTGGACTCTGGAGGCAGGTTTGAGTCCATGCAGGGAACGGGGATTCCCTGGTTCTCCTCTTTGCTTGCTGCTCTGGACACAGGCAGCATATGGCAGATGCATTCCTGTGGCTGTGCCTCAGCGAAGGAGCTATCTGTGTGGGAGATCTACCAGTGACTGAGTAAGTGACTGAGCTCTTGCAAACATAAAGCTGTCTCTTGTGGCAGGACCCAGCTCTTTCCATAGCTGCACGTTGGATGTCATTGCTCCAGAGTCCCCATCCATGTGTAGTTACTTGTTTTGGTGGCCCCCTGCCTCTGGCCTGTGTTCAGTCTCTGGCAACATCAGAAAGAGTTAAATTTCCTTGAGTTTAAAATTTCATGCGTTGATGCTGCTACAGTTAGGAAGTGAAGAAAGTCTCTCTTTGTGTCAGCCCAGCCTCCCTCGCAGCTGTTTATCCTTAAAATTTCTCTATTGGGTTAAAAATAAAAGGCAAGAAACTTTCATCTTTTCTGTGGTTGTGCTTATAAAAGGGCACGTGCTGTGCCCAGCCCCTGTCAGCTGGCATTCCCCCTGCTCCAGCTTCCCACTGCCCACTTACCCAGAGCTGGAGGCTGCAGGACCCCATCCCACTCTGCCAGGCCCATGTGGATGGAGCACCCGGCACCTGGTGTTAGCCTGTGCCAGGAACATGAAAGCTTGGGGGGGAAAGGGGGCATTTCCTAAGAAATGTCCAAATCCATTTTCCAAACGGCTTCAGCTGCTGGTTCTCATGTATGGTGGCTGCTGTTCAGACCAAATACTTGCCAGTTGGAAAGAAATCCCTTTCTTATCTTTTTATTATTTTATTTTGTGTTTTTTAAGCATAGATATATATTTATAAGCAGATCAAGACTGCTTTGAGAATTTTCTTGAATATCTACTTCAAGATGGCTCATGCTGGCATCAGACCCAAGGGTTTGGTGTGCCCATTTTTTGGGGTTGGGGCACAATTTGTTCGTGTTCTGCCTGTAAAACAGTACAGAAGCATGGTCTGATACAGTGACTCACACTTGGCTATGTGAATGATGTGCCGAGCTCAGACCTGTTGCAAGGGACAGGCTCTGGGTGAAGGATCTGAGCCATTCCTGAGCAGTCAGGGCTGGTGTGTGATGGAGAGACAGCCTGAGCTGGCTCTAGCTTTGTCTTTACAGCACGTGGCTTAAGCTGTGCCATCTTCTCTGTGTGATTCCATTGCCTCTGGTGGATTTCCTCTTCATCCTCCCCAGCACAAGAGCAGCCTCCTCAGCAGCAGAGACCCGAGTCCTTTCCTGTTAGTTCATCTGGGGAGTGGCAGATCCAAAATTCACCTGTATTCCTCTGGCTGGTGCCACGGAGTCCCAATGTGGCAGATTGATGCACACGTCTGAATTTGCAGAGCAGCCCAGCTTGTGCTTGATCTCATGTTTCCTTTGAGCAGCTGTTGGCATATGGGCCCCAACTCGTAGTATTAAGCACATGCCCAGTAATTCGAATGATGAATGCAGCCCTGGGCATCCTGCCCCGGCACTGAGGGCACCAGCCAGGGAACCAGACAGTTGTTGTGCTGATAATTTGGTAGCAAGGACACCGGGTCACTTCTAAATATGACTTTTATGAAGAACTTGTTCCCCACGGATGGGAGCAATCTACATACCAGAGCTAAATATACTCCATGATCACAAAAGATGAAAAGTCCTGGACCTTGGAGTTAAAACTCAGTCTCCTGTTTCTCAGTCTCCAAGTGCTGTAAACAGGGTTGTGCTGTCCACTGCAATTTCCCTGTCACCAGCTTTGAGCATTTCAGCTTTCCTGTGTGTCAGAGTTGAGCTGCTCTGGCCAAAGCAGCAGAAACTGGGAAAGCCACGCTGGATCCAGGCATCCCCCATGATTCCAGCTGGCAGGAAGGTGTGGAGGGATTAGATTGAGATGTCTTAAATGTTTTACTACCACAAAGGCACAAGTGGTAGCAGAGATCACAAACTCTTAAAATGGAATTTCTTTCTTGACAGAAAAATTGCTTAGTTACTTGTTTGATCAATGTAGGCCTTCTTTTATCAAAAAGAGATATTTCATTGCTTCTTCCGTAGCTGAAGCATTCTACTTCAAAACACTTCATCTCTCCAAGAAAGGGGTTTCGATAAATCAAATGAGTGGATGGTTTTAATTAAACATCAGTGGAAGGGATTGTGTGTAAAGAAAGAAAGTCTGTTAAAAATGGAACCAGTTGAAAGTAGTCACTAATGTGTACTAGTCCAAAATTTGTCAGGTACTTCAGAAGACTTTAGAAATGTTTCTGCCATTGATTTTCTCTAAATTGCCAAAAAAAATTGGAGAGGTCAGTCAAAGGCAGAATTCTGGGTTAATCTATTGGAGACCCTGGTTTTCCCTACCGTCCTACCAGGTTCCTCACAGGGATGTTGAAGGGCTCAGGTTCCTGTCATGCAGTGGTGTGAAACAGTCCCTGTTTCTTCTGTCAGTTAATTTCTGGTTTGGCTGTGCTGATAACTGGAGAGGGGAGGAGTTTTTCCTTCTCTGGAGAGCTGACTAGTTTCGGATAAACTTCTATGTGGCTTTTTCCTTGGTGCCAGATGGCTCTTGTTTCAGGCAGATGTTATCTCCTGCTACCTGAGTGTTTTTCAGCCTGCTTCTCTCCAAAACTATTTTTGGTCTGGCCCAGCATGCCTTTGTTTGGGATCATGGGGAATTTTTTTTTTCCTTCTTCCTTTGGGTGTGGGGGAAGCAAGATGCAGAGGATAAAGCTTTTGAGCCTGGCTATAACTCATGGTGGAGCTCAGCATGTTGATCTCAGACTCTTGGTTGAGCTGAAAAAAGGATTAGATCTTTGTGAGATGTACTCCCATCTTTGGTCTGCAGCCTTTTTTTTTTTTTTTTTTCTTATTTCTGTTTTTTTTTCCCCACTGACTGCAGTCTGGGACAGTCTGTTGTGGCACATCGTGCCTTGGTGATTGCCACTGCTGTGGTGACATCTGCTCCCAGCAGGGAAGCAGGAAACTCAGTCCTGTACCTGTTTGCACAGGCTGCTGTGTGAGTCTTCTCAGAGGGACAGAGGAGGATGAGGAGAAGACAGACAGGCAAATTAAATTAGTTACAAGAGGAGCAGAAATTGTGTTGATTGCTTTGCTATTTTGTGTTTGTGTCGTATTGCAGCAGGTGATGATAAATCCCATGGAGCTGCAGAGTTCATCCTTGTGTGACTTTGAGCTGGCTGGGATAGCTGGCTGATGAGGCAGGAGCTGTTGACATTTCAGTACATGTTTAAATCAGCTTTAGTAGGGACATTTCAGGAGTTGGAGGTTTGTCATGTTGTGGTTGAAGCCTCACCCTGTCAGTGAATAGCGAGGGATTGTGGAGTGATCAGGGCACAACCAATGTCGTGATCTGCACCCAAATGTTGGTGGATAAACTGTGATCCCCTCCTGGAGTGAGAGTCCTGGTGGGCAGGCAGGGACACCCTGGCCATCCTCCAGCCTTCTCCTCATGTGTGGATTGAGAACAGCACCTGAATTTCTCACATTTCCACAGCCTGTCATCGTGGCTGGGGCCCGTATGATACCTGTGGCCAGCCCTGCCTGCACTCCACACACGTTTACTGAGTGTCTCCTCCAGGTGAGTGCTTGCTGGCTTGGGAGTGTCCCTCAGGATCCATTCCTTGGAGTGTGAATTACACCAGGATGTGTGCCTGCATCTCCAGCTCTGCCCTGGTGCAAGTGTGGGGTGTGCTTCCCAGAGCAGCTTTAAACTCAGGAGCCCACTTCCAAATAACGCCTTTGGATCTTTCCTGCAGGCAGTGGCTGGAGGTGTCACATCACAGGGGCTGTGCTCAGCTGGTTCTGCAGCACCCCCAGCACCTCCTGCCATCACGTGCTGTGGCAGTGTGGGTGTCCCTGTGGCAGCCAATGGGTCAGCCCTAGTGGAAATGGAGGCCGAATTCCTGGGGTCAAATGCCAGAATTTGTGCCTTCACTGGCAGACACAAAGGGCTCTGTTTCTTTTATTCTTCAAGGAATAAAAGGCTGGTCGTGGTGGTGGCATTTGTGTGCTGATCTCTGTGAGGCTGCCAAGAGCCCTGTGCCCCTCCTTGTTTCCCAAATGTTTGTGTGATGCCGTGTCCCTCCTGACAGAGGGGTGCAGCTGTCTCCACCTCTTCAGAACTGACAAAACCAGCTCCCAGCAGGGCTGGCAGAGATCGAGGGGGTCAGGAACTCCCACCTTGTTGTTCCCTCAAACTTGTGCAGCTTGCAGGAGCAGCTTGCAGGAACAGCTCATGGCTCATGTGTAGGAAGTCCTGCAGGATGGCAGAGAGAAAGTGTGGTTAAAACACATTTTAGGTGTAAATCTGATACAAAATAGTCAAATATATGAAGTGTCTCTGAGATGAGCTCTGCTGGGAGAACTTCTGATGAGAGCTAGTTCCTCTTTTTCAGTGTTTGGGGAGAGGTGTGGGACACATTTTCTCCTGACTTGTCTCTTTTAGCTGGCTGCCCTCCAGCCAGCCCTGCCGTGCTGCTGTGGTGAGGAGACCTGAGTGATGGCAGGTTTTGAAAGGGACTTTTTCACCTGCCTGCATCCACGGGTGCATCCCCTGATGTGTTTGAACATCTCCCCCCAGGCCTGCACCAAAACAGGGCCCCTTCTGTTGTGTCCCCCAGCCAAAGCAGGACAGAGCCTGTGTCCCCTCTGCCAGTGGCTCTGTAACCATCTCTTTTGTTCTTTTCCAATTCTGGCTGCTGGGGCAGTGTGGCTGGGTGCCATGTGGTCAGGAGTGTGGGCTGGCACCACGAGGGCCCTGCCAGTCCCTGCTGTCCCTCTGCTGTCCCTCCTGTGCCACCCTGGGCTTAGTCTGAACCGTGCTCGTTGTGCTGGGTGGCCTTTGCCCGTGGTTTGCTGTTGTGCCAGCAGCATCTCGTCCATCTGCTGTTCACAGGATGACTGTGGTGTGTGGTGGCCACGGCTGATCACTTGGTTGATGTTCTATAATCACACCGTGTGTGTTTTTGATGAAGTTCTCTTCTGGCTGGCAGGGCCCGGCATCGTGGGGGATGGAGGAAAACTGCAGGGAGGGAGGAAGGGAAAGGCATCTTAAAACACAGATGTGACTCATCCTGTAGAAATTCAGATTAGAGTTTGCTGTTTTCTAGAAAGAGAACTCCAGAACAGCTTGCTTTTTTTTTTTTTTTTTTTTTTTTTATTTTTATTTCTTTAAAAGCTCATCTTCATAAATAATAAAGGAAGAGGGGGTAATATAAGATTTTCTGTGGATGCTAAATGTAGCCAGCAGAGAGCTTCATCCTATTGCACTGGTTTGTTTTGGTTGTAGCTGCAAGTCATCAAAGTGACCTTACTTTGGGTTGTGTGTTTTGTTTGGATTGATGAATTGCCATCTATCCACCTAATTCAGAAGACCAAACTGCATAATGTCTTGATTGAAATTTCGAGCTGAATTATTGAAGTCCTACAGACCAAAAGAACCTTCCCTTTTACATTACCTTTAGAAGCAGATCCTGGAGTTGCTGAGTGTGATTTTTTTAGTGCAGTACCAGCTGTTGTGAGTGATGTGTGCTTCTGTATGCACTGGGCTGATGGGATGGATTTCTGGAAGCAGGGTACAGGAGTATGCTTTGTGCCTTCCAAGCTAATGGTGCTTTTTGTTCCAAGTGGCACTGAGAAGCTGGAGTTTTTCCTTGCTAAGGGAAAAATATAGTGCAGGATGTTGCAGATTTGTAGCCCACCATGGAGCTGAGATGGAGGAGCTCCATGCATGAAAGCAAAGCCAACAATGCAGAGTTCCTTGGGATGAGCTGGGAATGTCCACTCACTCTGAGGGCACCACGTCCCCCACATGGGCTGTGCCAGCTCTGGAGAGCAGTTGGGTGGCAGCAAGGACATGGAGGAGCTGCTCAGACAGGGTGATGCTCAGACTGGATTGCAGGGAGTCTCTCAGACTGTCCTGATCATTTGATAAGTGCAGGTGGAATGCCTGTGGGCAGGAAAAGTGCAGCCCCCTCCTCTGCTCCTGCCACCGGGTGATTTTCAGTGGATTGTGCATTTTTTGTTGCATTTGTGGAGTGATTTTAACTTTGTTGGGCCCTGGAAGCCTGGTGGCAGGGTGGGACATTCAGGGAGCAGTGACAAGCAGCCAGAGCATCCATCCCCAGTCTGGGATGCAGATGTTAGCTGAGCTGCTGACCTACCAGGGGTAGAGCAATAATTGTGGACAGAGCCTGCTCATGTCATGCCCCACAGTCAGTGCCTGGGGGTGCCTCTGCAGAGCCTTTCCCCAGACCTGGCAGGTCCAGAGAGCAGCATTGCACTTCTGAGTTATCTAAAAGTCAGAGAAAATCCCCCACTGACAGGCGTGGGACTCAGCCCTGCTCCTCCAAGAGGTGGCTGCCACTGCCTGGTCTGAGTGAGTGACATGAAGTGCCCTTGGGCTGAGCTCTGGTGCCTAAGCTCCAGCTCTGATTCAGCTGTGCTGGCCTCAGTTTAGCTCAGAGCTGAACAAAAAGGGATTCTGTGCATTTCTGCTGCCTCATCTCATTCTTGGTACCCACAGGGTGATGCTGGGTATGGTGTGCTTATGGGCTGAAGGACTGTGAGGTCCCTCTTGCTGTCCAAGGGTGTCTGGTGGCCTCAGAAGAAGGGGGTCTTGCACTGAATCAAAGGTTGAGGTGCTGCTCACCATCATCCATCCTCCCATATGGAAGGACCCTGATTTCAGAGGCACTGCTGCTGTGTGGGGAGAGGAGAGCAGTCATTCTCTTGTCAAGAAAATTGTCTCAAGCAAAAACAAACCGCATATGGGAGGGGGACAGGGAAAGAAAACTCGGTTCAGATGAGCCCTTGTTTGTGAGAAGCCTTTCTCCTGTCTGAAGAACAGATTAAACCATCCAGTGCTGGCTGTAAAGCAAGTGGGAACAGCCCTTGTAAGTGCTGGGTAGGAGGGACCAGCCCCAGGTGGACCCCAGCACGTTGCAGGTGGTGGCTGAGATTTTGGATGCTCAGGTGGAACGAGATTAGCCATGTGCCTTGTGAGGAGCCCGTGGGAGGCTTTGAAAAGTGGTTGTGTTTGAAAATGTGCTGTCACACACATCCACACAAAAATCCCCAAAATATTTGAATCTGCATAATCTCTCCGCAGAGTTTTGCCTTAGGGATTTTTTTTTATTGGCCAAAATGAGTTGGGTTTGAAGACAGGGTGGCACAAGCTTTCAGGGGATGGCTTGCTTCATTCTGTGGCCTTACGTGGTTCAGCAAACAGTGGCCAAAGGGACCTTCTCCCCAGGGTGCCCTTTTTGGTGTCACCCTGCCACACTCTTCAGGCCACATGCAATTCCCCATTTTTGCCTGGCCCGTGGCAGTTTGTGTGGATGTACCTAAGCCTTGAGGTTTGCACAGTTTTTGCCCTTGTTTGAGACCTGATTTGATGTGGGCTCTTTGGAAAATACAGCCTTTTCATTTTGATGCTTTCTCACCCCCCCTCTTTCCTCCTCATTAGCAGTTTCTAGCAAATTAGTAGGCACTCCTGCATTAATCACCTCCAGGATCTTTCCATCTATGGACTCTAATTGACTGTGACATTGTTAAGTTCCTCTCAGCAGCACAGCTACCTCAGGGCAGGGGCAAGCCGGGGAGAAGCAGCACTTTGGGAGCTTCATGGAAAGGGCAGCAGAGATGCCAGGGGCAGATGTGACAGCTCATGGACACAGGAGTGTCACTGCCCCGCCAGCTACTGGGGGGAAGAAAGCAGCACTAATATCTCGTGTTTTACAACAAACACCCTGTAGCATTCCCTAAACATCCAGTGTTGTGGAAACATGGTGTAAGTGTGTAGTAACTGATAACACCTGGAGGGCCTGGGGCTGTGTCCAGGGACAGTGGTCATTCCTGGAGAGTGACACGTTGTCCCCGGTGCCAGGAGGTGCCCCACAGGGGCTGTGGGTCCTCAGGACTCTCCACCCAAGTTTGGATGGAGAACACAGAAGGCAGAAAGGCTGGCAGGGACCAGCAGGCTGTGTGGGGGCCGAGAGAATGAGTTGAGCCAGGGGCTGTGTCACAGCCTTCCACAGAGCTTATTTTGGGTTTCAGCAGCCAGGATAGTGGGAGCTCCAACCCATGGGGACCAGGGTGTGTGCATTAATAGCAGCCCATGCTTCACCTTGCACTACTCCCACCCTCAGGTCTAGGAGTGCTTGCTTTTCATCCCCACCCCGGGCAGCACTGCTGGGCAGCACCATCCCCGTGGCTGATGCACATGAATCTGGGGGGCATGTACACCCTAACCCCATCACTGACTCTTCTCCCTTTACCTCCACAGACTCACTCCTCACTATGTTTACCCCCAAGCTATCATCCAACCCAGCGTGGTGATCCCTACTCCCGTGCAGTCCATCACGTCTCCCTACATCGACTACACGGCCGCCAGCCAAGCCTATTCCCAGTACACCACAGCTGCCTACGACCAGTATCCCTACGCTGCCTCCCCCGCCGCCGGTTTTGTGGGATACGGCTACACGGGCACGGTGCAGCCGCCGCTCACGGCCGGCACCCCTGCAGCGCCTGCCACCGCCTTCGTGCAGTACCAACCGCAGCAGCTGCAGCCAGACCGCATGCAGTGAGGGGCCCGCCCGGCCTGCCAGGACAATCTCTGTCACCGTGCAAGGATGAGACTGGTTCTGCGAAACGACAAAAAAAAATAATAAAAATGAAACAAACAAAACCAACAACCGCAGCGAGACAAAAAAAAAAAAAAAAAAAATCACCCTATCCCTTTATCTGCGTTATGTAGGTGCATATTGATATACCTGAGTTATTTATAGTGTTGAGGGCGAACCCAAATCCTTGCAGTCTGGTTGTGCTTATGAAAGTGGACTTCTGGTAAGTTGGGTTTTTTCCCGGTTTTGTTTTTTTCCCTTTTTTTTTTCCCTCCTTTTTTTTTCCCCTTTTTTTTTTTCTTTTTTCCCCTTCGATCTGGACAGATACAGTCTTGAAGATGTTCTAAAAGCGGCTGAAATGTTTCACAGGAGAACTACAGATTCTTGCACACACGTCTGCTTCCATCACCTGTGGTCTTCTTTCTGCCCCCTTCCCCGTCAGCCCTTCCTCATCCAGCCTACAATCCTCTTATTTACTGGTGAGGTACAGAGGTACTTGGAGAACATGGAAAAAAAACAATCTTATTTTTTGGTTGTACAAAAACTTTGTAATACTCAGAGATGCCTTACAGAAAAAAAAAAAAAAAAGCAAAAGAAAAACTATTTTTTAATATTTATTGCGATTTTATTCGCATGAGCTGTGAATTGCAGACAGAAGAATAGTAGTAAGTATCTGCCTTGTTTAATTCTCATTTTACTAAATTATTGTATGTAGGTAAAAGTTCTTAAGTAATTGCTGAATCACTTCAACATGCAAAAGGGAATATTGGCTTGAAGGAGAGCAGAATATTCCTTTAGTCAACGCACTGTACTATTTTCTTATTGTAATTGTTACTCTGTTAAGATTATCTCAAATTTAGGTATATTTTTAAATGCAAAAAAACCAACCAAGAATATTGAACATTTTGTCTACTTTGGTAGATCTTTTGTTACAATGCTGCAACCTATGGAGACATTTACAGTATTTATGTAAAAGAGATTCGGGGCTGTTGGCCAGCAAGGTTTAGGAGAATATCATGAGTGGAGCAATAGAGATAAAGATGTTGTGTCACTGAACAAAGGGGTAAATGTAACCTTTTTATGCCTGTAATCCAACAGCCAAATAAAGGAAGAGAACAGGCGATGTAAGTGCATTTCTACAAAGACAGCAATAAACTATTTTAACTTTTAAAATTATTCGATGCTCTATGGTACCATGTTTGCTTGGCTGCAGTGCCTTAGGGAGTATTTCCCAGCCCACCTGGTCTGGCCAAGCTGGGCTTCACCCTCGAGGGTGCCAGGGTGGGCTGGGAGCGTGTCCCGTGGGAAGAGCCCCTGCTGCCACCCTGGCAGGTGATGGCACCATCCTGCAGCATGTCCCACGTGCTGCCCTTGTTCTGCATGTCCCGAGACACCTCAGTCCTTCTGAGCTCACAGAATCCTGTGGGCTGGTAGCAAGTGCTGCCTCACACTGTGTGGAGCAGACATGCAGCTCCAGTGGCAGTAGGGGCAGGTGGGATCTCATCCCAGAGTTTTCAGGCTATCACTTTCCTTCTGTTATTTTCTTAAAATAAGTTGGGGGTTATTTTTCTAAAACTGAATTTCTGTGAAGGAGAGTGTTCTGCCTGAGCCCTGCCCTGGTTAAGGAGATTTGCTGAGGGTGTCTCAGATCCAGCAGAGCCAGGCAGGTGCCAGCAGCAGAGACTCTCACCCGTGAGCCTCATTTGCTGCTCTGGTGCTGCATTTGACTTCCCCCATCCAATTTGTTTTATAAGTTTGGTGTTCATGTTTTGACAATTACAAACTTCAAGAATCAATCTGTAAAAGTAAATGAAATTACTCTGAACATGCCAGTTATCTGGTTCATCTCCATAAAGGTCTGGTGCCAGGAAGGGCCGTGGTTTTGGCACCACCATCTGCTGCTGGTTCAGGTGGTGATGCCTGAAGCCATCCTGTGGGAAGAGGATGCCATAGGATGCAAACAGATGCAGTTCAGCACTGTGGCTGCCCTGGGGAACTTAAATGCTGACGGTGGACACATCTAATGCCATCAGCAGCCCTCAGAGTAAACAGCCCATCTCGATGGATGAATGGAAACAACTCGCTCCTGCCTTGCTTGTGTTGCGTGAGAATGCAGATCCTGATGGGGCTCTGTTCATCCTGCCCGGGGTTTTGCTTACAACCATGTGGGTGACATTTATTTCCTTTTTAAGTAATTGCTTTCTGGATATGCTGTGGGGCTGCCAAAGGAGTAGGAGCCGAGCGCCGCATCCAGCCCGGCGCTGGCGGGAGTGCAGCCTGGCCCAGGCCCTGCCTTTGAAGTGCTATCAGGCTGGAGATTATTCAGCAATTCTTCTTTCTCCCTGTCAGGAGTTCTTCTGAGGAGGAGGGAGGGGAGGATTTTTGGATGGGGGTGCTGGGGAGCACTTGGCCCCAGCCCAGCAGCATTGAGGTGCCTGAACCCAGGCAGTGGTGCCTGGCACTGCTGGACTGGGCACATCTCCCCTGCTCAGTGGGGACAACAAGGCTGCTGAAAATCGATTTGTTGTTGAAAAAACCCATGTGTGCAGCACGCCCTGAAGTGAGAAGAGTGATGATTTTCCATTTAGCTGTCTGACTTCCTGAAAGGTGGCCAAACTGCCAGGAAGCGAAGGCACAGGCGGCGCTCCCAGCACCCAGCGCTGCCGAGTGCCATGCCTGCATCCCGCTCGGTTTTGCTCCGGGCTCATTTCGAGAAACAGCCACATCAGAACAGCAGCCCAACCTGCCGCCTTCCCGGTTGCAAAAACCCTGCCGTGAAATTGCGGGCGGGCGAGCAGAATAATGAACTCAGCCATCCTCCTTCCTGGAGCGAGCAGGGCTGTGCTGCCAGGAGGTGCCGGGAGCCTCCGGAGAGGAGCCCAAGCGCTTCCCTGTCCATGCTGGGCTGGGAAAGTGGGAAGAACTCAAAGGGTTGCTGTGTTAGTAGGATAAACTGCAGAGTGTGAGCAGTGGGGTGTGGGTGAGAGGCAGTGGCTGCCTGGCTCCTGGCTGATCAGGGTGGCATAGGGCAAGTGCTTCAATCATTTTGAAATTGCTTAAAGGTATAATTTAATTTATTTCTTTTTAGTGCATTGCTCGATGGAGCATCCTCTTCCACCTCCTTACATTGTCCCAGCACTAAGAAAGCTCATCCTGGGCAGCTCAGCTCTTGTTGCAGCCAGACAGAAGCCAAGGGAGAGGACGAGCAGGGGGTCACAATACTTGTGTTAAAAGCTTCTGTGAGCCACAGGGACCACGAGGAGCAGCAAGGGCTGGGTGGTTTTGGCAGCACAGCCCTGGCAGCACCATCTGCTTGGCAGTTTCCAGGGGTGGGACCAGCTTTGGGGGGCCAGAGCTTGTCCTGGGCACATCCCTGTGGCCATGCTGGCAGCTGACCCAGCCCAGGCCACCTCTCAGCAGCTGTGCCTGCTTACCCAGTCATTTGCATGACAAATTCAAATCTTTTTTATGGGTTACCATCACACTGAGGCTGTCAGGGGAGGTTTGGCTTGTGAGGGCTGGGGCGTGTGCAACCCCTCTGCTGTCATGGGGAAGTGTCACCATAAATACCAGTGTTGGGGTGCTGGTCATTGTCTGGATGGACCCAGCCACAGTCTGACATCGTGTCCTGGCATCACCTCCCTTTCCACCTGGCAGCAGCGAGTGAGAGACAGCCCTGTACCCCAGGGTGGCTGCTGCCAGACCCTCTCCACTTGCCTGCCATGAAAGGGTCTTGGGTGAGATTTGTGCCCTTTCCAGGCACTCCCTCTCCCCAAACCAAGGGCTCTTCTGCCAGCAGCTGCCTGAATCTGCTTTTGATAAGGCACAGGGGGTACCCAGCCCACACCCTTGCAGTGCTCCCCCCATCCCACCTTATCTGGGGGACACTGGGGCATCCCCACGGGTTCCTGTCAAGATCCAGAGCTTTGCAGTGGCACCCTCAGCCAGTGGCCATGCCCAGGATGGGGATGGGAGCGCTGGGGACATGGGGGGCACTGCCAGCCCTCACAGCCCAGCTCTCCTGGCTAACAAGCCCCAGCACCAAAACTTTGCAATGAGAGGGAAAGGCTGAGCACTGATTTATTTGCATAGTAACTGGGCTGCTGCTGGCACTGACCCTTTAAAAAGAGTTGACAGCAAAATGTTTTTACCCTCTCAAACACAGGGAATGCTAACAGCATCCTTTTTTTTTTTTTCTCTCTCTCTTCTGGCTGAAGCTTGTTTTTCCCTCCTTTGTGCCTCTCTGAATCCTGCCAGCGTAGAGATTCCCTTGTTCAGAGAGTAAAAAAAGAAGAGGGAGGGAAAAAAAAAGAAAAACAGAAAAAGAAAAACTTAAGCCTGGGATTAAAAACCATCACTAAAATAGTTTGAATAACAAAGTCAACTGACTGGCCAGGAACCCAGTGAATGCCTGTCACGTATCGGCCTTCGGCCGGGCACGGTCACGTGTGGCACTAGATGGTTCCTGGAAAAGCTTCTGCTCAGCCTGATAGACCTGTGCCTGCTGATACTGCTGCACCCACTCCTGGAGAGCTGTGGGAAACTTCCTGACAGGAGGATAAATTGGGGGGGAATAAATAAATCTCCCTTGGGTACCAGAGGCATTGGATGTTTTGGGACCTGAGGCTTTTCCACCCTGGTGGTTGCAGCACCACTGGGCCAGCAGGGCTCTCTGCCCTTACCGATTTCTTTAGCAAGGGAGTTTATGGTGGGTTTGTGGGGGTTTTTTTATTCTCCACATTTTTTCCACATAGTTTTAGCTGCGTAAAGAATCAAAAAATGGGACCTTGCATGAGATTAAAGCACAAGGTTTGTACATCCCCCAGGCAGAGCCAACTCAGCCATGCCAGGGACATCATGTGGAGCCATGAAGCCACGGAGTGTTACCGAGGGGATTTGTACCTAAACCCCAAACCTGAATAACAGTTGTATCCTTTTGCTGGCTCCAGCAGCACAAACCTGGAAGCAGAGAGATGCTACAAGGCACAGTGGGAGGAATGATGGCTCAGATAAAGCCACACAGTGTGGGAGGGCAATTAAAGGCTCAGATTTATTAGCTCTGTGCCCATACTCAGGAGGATGATGAAGCAGTTGGGGAGGGAAAAGTTGGTAATGGAAAGGTCAGAGATGGAGGCTTGTCAGAGGATGAATCGATGAGCACCCAAAATCCCAGGAGCCAATTTTCAAAAGCATTTGCCCACATAAAAGTGGACACTGTGGCCCTATTCCACACAGGAATATGTCTTGGTTTGAAAATAGCACTGAGCATCTTTATTACATGTTTAACACTCAAAAGATCTTTTTAAAATCAGACTCAGCTCATTGGAGTGGCTCCTGTTCATGGATAAACAGGGGGGGTGAGTGTGTGCAGACACCAGCGGCCATTTGTGATCTCCTGTTGCATCCACTGGTGTGTTTGCATGAGCTGCTGACATGTGAGCACCTTAAACAAACCCTGAGTTCTGCAAAATGAAAGTGGAATGAAATAAATAAGTCATGCCATTAGTCTCCTGTGAGCTGGCTTTAAAATTAGCAGGTTTTGGACATAAATGTGGTAAAACGAGCCCTCAGGGGAAGAAAAGCCGTCCAAAAACCACATCCTACCCTCTTTTCAACAGTGTACACTGCACTTTATTTCATGCCACTTTAGTAAGGTAAACCAATTTGGTTTCCTGTTTCCAATGAATTTTATATGTAGAAGAACACTTATATTATATACATTATAAATCTGATTAGAAACATATATGTGTGAACAAACACATGGTTTCTATCAGTAGCTGTGTGCATTCATGTGTGCATGTGAAACAATACAAATAAATACCTTATATTTCAACTGGCATTTTAACTTTTATTTCACAAATCCTGGCTCCCGAAGATGACAGGCGAACCACAGTTTAGAAGATAATTTAAAATGAGAAGCATAACATAACAGCAATGCAACCAAATTTAATGGTTGGTGGCACAAGCTAATCTGGGGCAAATCATGTCCTGGACTGAGCTCAGGCTTCAGCAGACTGGGAAAAACAGTAAAAATATCCCATGCTGGTGTGAGAGCCATGCCTGGAGATGGGGCAGACCCCAGGGACATCCCCCATCCTTTTGCCCACTGCTGCCATACATGCTCAGGCACTTTTCCTCCATCTGTCTGTCTGTCTGTCTGTCTGTCCTTCTGCATTCCTCTATGTCCTCTTCAATCAGCCAACCGTGGGCACTTCAGCCTCAGTCAGTCTGCTCAGCCCAGAATACAGATATTTTGGGCATCTGCAATCTGGACGAGAGCTCCAGTCCTGCCAGGAACTCTGCACATGCTTGAATGGAAAAAAAAATAAAAATATCCCATGGAGTTGGGTAAAGGCTGCCAGGCTGCCCCAGCCCCTGTCCTGCAGGCAGGGAGCAGCCCCAGCCCCTCTGCAGCCGCCAGCCGAGGCAGAGCCTGCAGAAAGATAATAAATTAAATCCAAATGTTTATTCCATTGGCACTGTCCGGGTCATGTGCCTCATGAAGCTGGAGAGTGCAGGAATATTTTCTTGTAGCTGTCGAATAAACTGCTGGAAATGGTCACTGTGTAGAGATCCTGGAGGAGGCAGGGGCTGAGACCTGTGGGGATGGATGGATGGATGGAT
>CM031874.1:10410553-10422098 GCA_018697195.1 Certhia americana | reverse complement strand
TGGATGGATGGATGGATGGATGGATGGATGGATGGATGGATGGATGGGTACACACACACAGGAGTTGTGCCCAAGTTCAGAGGCTGTGTCAAGGGCTTATGTGCACAGGCAATGGTTTTGGGGGCAGGTGTGGGGGTCTGTGTGCAAGTGAGACACTGGAGATTGTGGGCATGTGAGGACCTTGGATTGCCCCTCCCTCCTTTGCACACACAGAGAATTAACTCTTCCCATCCTCATCAGACACTGTGAGTTCTGGATGTGCAGGGAGGGCCCTGAGCTCCAGCACAGCCCCAGCTCTGGTTGGTGTCTGCAGTGTGTTCTGGCTGCTGCAGGTCACTGTGCTTTAAAAATCCCCACCCCAACCCATCGAGCACAGCCTGCTCCTCCACAGGTCCCTGCAGGATGGTTACAACAGGCTTACTCATTTCTCTGGTGAGTAAGACTGAAAGGGGAGCCCCACAGGGGCTGGGCCTGATAAGGAGCAGCTCCCTAATCTCCAGCCCCAGCCAGCAAAAGGGCCAGGGTGATAACTCCCAGAGTCCTGGGTCCCAGCAGTGCAGGGTGCTGCTGTCGGTTTGAGTGTTTGCAGAGCTGCACCTCCTCACCTTGCAGGGTTTGTCTGCAGTGGCCCAGCCCAGCCCAGCAGGAGCCAGCAGGAGCTGCTGGTGGTGGTGGCAACCCCAGTGCCCACACCCTGACCCACTCACCTCCTCTGCTCTTAATGCCCTGAGCTCCTGGGGCACAGCCATGGGGAAAGGGGCTGCAGGAGGCAGCATCATTCATCTGACCAATCAACCCAGTTTAGGAAGATCCAAAGTTTAGAAACTGGAGGTAGGGAACATCCCAGCTGAAGTCCGTCCTCATGCTCTGGGTGATGGAAGAAGCCAGGAGCACAGCAAAGCTGGCATTCCCCTAATTCAGACCTGGGCTGGGATTTTGGCTCAGATACCTGGTTTTTGCTGGCTGGGTTGGACCCCGTCCATGCCCATCTCCACACACTCATGTCTGCACCAGCAGCACCCACCACTGCTGCTCTGCTGGCTCCGTGTCACCTGTCCCCAGCTCCAGGGATCAGCTCCGCTGTCCCCTCACCCATCCCATGTGCCAAATTACTCATGATAAGCACTGCTCCATAGCACATTTTTGTCAGAGGCTAGCAAGATAAAATCTTAAAATAGCTGACCATGACATCCGTCAGGGTCTGTGCCACTGCATTTCCCACATGTTGCTGTCCTCCCTCCCTGGCTTCAGCCTGGAGCATCCCTGCAGGAAGGCTGGGTTCCTGAAATACAGAGCAGGACATGCAGAGCTGCTCCTGTCCTGGAGCATCGTGGTCTCCAGGCACCACGGGACTGAGCCTGCCATGGCACTGAGTGTGACACGGCACTGCCAGCACTGCAGGGCAGGACTCTGCCTCTGCTTTCGGGGTGCCCCAGTGCCAGAGGCCCCGCTGCAGGGCCCCCATCCCATCCTTGGCCTGCTGCAGGGAGCACCGTGCCCTCACAGCCTCTCAGAGCTCTGGCCAAGCACCACTTGGCCAAGTCCCCAGCAGGGGAACAAAAGCAGAGAGCCCCAGCGATGGGCCAGGGAGCTGGGGGAGGGTGCAGCTCCCTGCACAGCTCCTCTGCAGTGCTATAAACCAGCAGGGCACAGAAGTGACCCATCCCCTCACTGCCTTTGTCACTCCTGCTGCTGCCCAGGTGCTGTCGACTGCCCTGCCCTGTGTCTTTCAGGGGTGCTCTGGTGGCTCTCTCAGGCTGGGTGCCAAGGGGAAGAGTGGGATGCCAGCATTCCTCCTGGAAAGGCCACTTCCAGCTCTTTCCTTGCAGGGTGAACCTGCTTCTTTAACCCCTCTGGTGCCAGCTGGCCAGCACTATGCCCTGGCCGTGGTTCCTGGGCTCTGCTCTCACAGTGCTGCCAAGCGAGTGGCATTCAAAGCTTTAGCCTTTCCCAGCTTTTAGGCACATGCTCCAACTCTCCCTTATTTTGTGTTTAGTTTTGGGCAGCCAATATCACGTCATATTTAAAGGCACAGTTTCAATTCATATCTTTCTTGATTTATTATTTTTTAATGAAAAACAAGATTAAAAATAGCCATCGGAGAAAACAAACACTGTAATGCCCACACAGATTTTTCAAACAACTTCAAAAATGCCCATGAGAGCAGCTGCTTTTAAGTGTTAAAGAATGACAGCAGAGACTTTGCAGTGCAGATATGGCTCTAAGGAAAAAAAGCATTTTATACAGAGGGGAAAATGTGGTCCAGGTGTTACTGTACCACAAGCCACAGCTCCTTCCACTGCACATGGCTCACACCTGGCTGGGGGCAGGTGGCCCTGGAGAAACATGTTGGGGTTACTGGGGAAGTCCTGCTGGTATCTCCTGGCCATGCCAAGGAAAATCATTCCATTTTCTCTGCCCTGTGCCTGGGAGGGGTTCATCAACCTCCCCAGCTCAGTGTCACCTTCAGTCTTGGCTGTTGTGGCACACCAGGTGAGTCCTGAGCTCCCAGGGATGTCACCTGTGCTGACAGGATCCTGGGGTGCATGAGGCCCTTAGCTGAGGAGCCAGCAGAGCCCACAACAACTTGAACTCGACTCTGTAGGCTGGATGGGGCTTTTGGGGGCTTCTTTAGGCTTGTTAAGGGTTTTCCCCAGCCTCCATGGCCTCGCTGCCCTCCCTCAGGGACACCAGCAAAGCCCCAGGGACCCACGTGCTTTGGGGAGCAGTGATGCAGCACAGCTCATAGCTCTGATGTGTTTGGGACGGGGCTGTGAGGAAACCCCATGCAGGAATCCTTGGAAGTGATCCTGTGTGACATGTACTGCCTGGAAAAAAGGGGATTCCCTCAGCAGGGGCCAAATTGTGCCAGCACTCAGTGAGACAGAAAGGCTGCCCCCCCCATTTGACCATAGGGCTGCAGAACCAGTGGGAATCTTTCTGGTGTAGATCAAGGGCTTTTCTGAAGCCCCTTTTAAAAAGCTGATCCATCCCCAGCTCTAACCAGCCTTCTGTACACCAGAGTGCAGCAGCCCACTGGGACTTCTCAGGGGCATAAGGATGCTGAGGCCAGGGGGAAACTCAGCTCAGGGGAAAACCACTCTGGAGAGATGCAACCTGTGTAGAAAACAGGGTTTTACCACGGCTGCCTGTGGGCAGAGTACAGGCAGCACCACTGCCTTACACAGCATGTGGCACAGGTTGGGCTCTCCCCATGGAAATGGCAGCACGGCACCACTACCCACATGGGAAAGGCTCAGTCCCCTTTGTCCCCTTGGTGCCCCTGGACGCTATGTAAATACTGGCAGGATTTTCTTAGCAGCATGAAATGCACATCTGCTCATGCAAAGCTGCGGGCGGGTGGCCGGGGAGCTGCAGGAAGGTCTCTGCCATGCACGGGTGCCTCCCCTGCAGGGGCCAACCTGCCAGCTCCAACTGTGGACCTGAAAGGACTTCCTGCATCCCAAACAGCCACCCTTGCTCCTCTCCTTGCCCAGAGAGCTCAGGCTGAGCCTGGGAGGCAGAAAGAAGCTCCTCTGTGTGTCACCCAGGGAGAGCCCCCAGCCCTGCAGCTCTGTCAGGCTCCTCAGCTGTTCCTGGCAGGCTCCGAGAGATAAGGCTGGAGGATGATCACTTCATGCTGTCATTAAGACAACATAAAGCCTGGCTGCTTCCAATACCGTTTTTTTTTCCATTAATTGTTCTATTTCCATGCGCCTGTGCACACCCTGCCCTTGCCAGAAAAGCCAAGTGCTGATCATTGTCAGATGGTTCACACAGAGGTTTCTGTTTTGTTTTGTTTTTGCAAGGATCCAAGATGATAGGGGGATGGAGAGAACTTTTGTCCTCTGCTTAAAATAATTTGAGCTTTCCACTGTCTACGCCAGCCTCAAGCAGACATTTGCATAACAAATGAGCCTCTCCCCACATTTCAACCCCAGGTTACCTCTGCAGCTCTCGCTGGAGGTGGCTGCATCTCCCTCTTTATCTACAGCTCCATCATCTCCATCATCTCCATTTCCCATCTCAGCCGTGAATCTGGGGAGCGGAGGGCGTGGAGAGGGTTGTACATTTTTGGCACTTCTGTCAATCAAGACTCTAAACAGCCTCTGGAACATTTCACCTGTAAAAATTTGCTTGGTGACCAACAAATAATTCCAGGCGTCTTTTATCTTGCTGTAAAAATGCCACAAAGCAGCTGATTAGTGGAGGTTTCTCTCCAAGCTAAAACCTGTTGACAGCAGGACCAAACACTGATTTTCCTGTTATCAGCAGAAATGGCCTCTCTGTGCTGGGCATTCTGCAGGCAGTGATGGACAAGCACAAAGCACAGCTCTGAGAGCCTGTTTGGGTGCAGAAAAAACAAGCAAAGCCCTGAAAGTTTCACGGAATTTTTGTTTCACCCCTGAGACAGATTAACACTTTGCTAGTTCAGATGGATAAATTATGCTGTTGCTATTTAAACCAATTTCATCGCAGAATGTTCCAGAGAACACCTGCTGCAATGGCTGAGGTCACGATTTCCAGCCCAGCAAGAAGATAAAACTGCTGCCAGAGTCCATGGCCAGACCTGCTTTGTGCAGAACCACATCACCTCAGCCTCTCTGCCAAGAAACTGGGGGAATTTTCCAGTTCCCATTCTCCTTCTAGGAGGGAGAAAGTGGGGGAGTAAAGCTTACACCCCTTCATGAAGATCTGAGAGGCATCAGGAGGGTTTTCATGAGAAACTGGATGGGAGCAAATGCTATCAGAGTCCAAATGCCCCATTAATTATACCAGAATACCATTCTGGGGAGAAGGGAAGTCCCAGCAGTCCTGCAACAGCCTTTTTAGACAATGACTGAAAAAATGCTGCAGTTACTCATTTTGAAATGAGTTTTTGAAAGGGTTAGATTTTTCTTGCATGACAATACATTGTGGGTACACAATTAAAAAATGGATCCATGACCAGTCAGAAACAATCATCCCTCCCTTTTTCATTTAAACTGAAATCTGCCCTCTTTTTAACATAACTGTAATTACAGAGCAAACCTCCAGAAGCCTTTGCAACATTAAACATCCTCTCTGGGCAGCCCCCTGATATCAGTGAGTCACTGCAGCCCCCAGAGCTCCAGGTGGAGGGCACACACATCCCTCCTCCAGCCTGTTTTCCAGCATGGGAAATGCTGCTCACAGCTCCTGGAGACCAGGCAGCAAATGCTTAATATAAGTTTTGAGATTCAACCAAACTAGGCTTTGTCTTGGCACAGCAAACTCAGAGCATCACAAAGTGAATGCAAGGTAAAATCCCAGAGAAATTCTCCTGAGGCATTTTTCTTGCCTCTGTGTGTTTGGGATTTGTTTGGGTGGACCCTCTCAGGTTACAGCCACATGTACCCCTCCTCCTGTGTTCTGTTTCTCCCTCTCCAGACAGAGCAGAGCTCAGGGCAGGACTCTCCAGCAATCCATGGTGGCCTGGCTGTGCTGCCCTCAGCCCTGGGAGCAGGTTTGAATCGTGGCTTCCCTGGCACAGGCTCAGAGCAAACCCCACATGTCCCCGAGCTCCCCTGACCCACCTGCTGTCTGATTGCTGTTTGAGATGCTGCTCTGAGATGTTTCTCTCTCCACTGTTATCCCCTGACCACAAAACCATCCTCCTTTACGTGCAAACCCCCCAAGCTCAGCAGCTCCACTGGGCACTGTCAGGAGACACCAACACACTCCTGAACACCTGGGCTGGCAGCCCTGAGCAGGGCAGGACAGGTCCCCGGGGCTCACCACGGCACACAATCCAACCTGCTGGGCTGCTTTGGGTTTTGTTCAGCTCCATCAAAGCCTCAGAGACACCATATGGCTCCCGGGGATGTTCCTCTGCAGGATTTGGTTTGCAGCACAGGAGTTATGCCAGGCAGAGCAGCAGAGCAGCTCCCCTCCCCCTGTTCCAGAGTGGCCTGGGGTGACAAATGGCTCTGGTGTCCCCAGCCCACACCAGTGCCCACAGCATGGAAAATGCATTCTTGTTGATGGCAGTGCTGTCCCAGGGACTGCTGTGTCCCAGTGGAACAGGGAAGGGGAGGCTCTGCCTGGGTTTTTGGAGAGCCCTGTTGTGGGTTGGAGGGATGGGTGGGAGCCAGGGTTCTTCTCCTGGTGCCTGCTAAGAAGAGACCAGCCTGGGAGCTGCCTGAGCTGCCTGAGCTGCTGCACAGGCCCCAGGGATGGAGAGGCCAGGAGAAGTTTGTCCTCAGGCTAAAAGAGCCTCCAACTTCCTCCTCTCACTCCCACCCCTGCCTGCCTTCCTTCTCCCAGGTGTTTTGAGAAGCTCATCCCCAAGAACCAGTCTCTCACCTTGGCTCAGCCAGGGGCAAACACCACCAGACTTCTCATCTTGGGATGCCATCTCAAAACAGTGCACTGAGAACTGGGGAAACTGAGGCACGTACAACCTCCAGGAACATGCTGCAGGCTGTTCCCATATTGTTTGGGAGGGACAGAAAGGACTGCTGTGCCCCGGACCTTTGGTTTGACCTGGCACCTTCCCCCAGCAGCTCCTTGTCCTCCTCACTGTCCCCTCCCTGAGCCACCAGGTGACAAATCCTGCAGCACCAGTACGTGCTCCCCACAGGTACCAGCAGCCGTTTCAACGGCCACTGGCTAAAAAGAGAACAAAAACAGCAACAAAAGACCAACAAATAGTTGACTCTGTTCCCAGGCAAATAAAAAAGAATGAGTTTGGATCGTCGCTGCTGTCCCTTTGTTTACTGAATGCAGTAACAAAAAACAGTCAGGAAAGAAAAAAAAAATATTCTCTGATAGCGACGATTTACTGTGGGCAAAGCAGGCTGGGACATGCCCCAGGGAAGGAGGGTCAGGCTCCGTGTGGATCTGCTGGGGATGGGAAATAAACGTGCCCAAAAGCACTTAAAAAACCTGAAAGGACCAGCCCTGATTGCTGCAGTTAGAAGTGATATATTCTTGGCATGGAAACAAAAAGCAAATTCATAGCAGGTTTGGAGCTGATTTTACTGGCTTACATGGGATTTTATACTTAGGTAATTCTATTGTTGGCTGGAGCTACCTGATTTATGCCTGAATAAGGTCCTGATCCTGCAAACATTTACTGATGTACTTTAGTTTTACCTTTGCCCCAAGACATCCTACTAATTTCCCTGCAGTGAGGGTAGTGCCTGTCTGCAGAGCTGGGGCCTTTGCAAGAGGAAAAGCTGTGTTGCACTGCCTGAAACAGAGAGGAAATTCTGCAGTGAGTCATTAACTCCCCCAGGCTGTGGTCGTCCCCCAGCCTGAGACACTGCCAGTCCCAGGCAGGACACCCAAAACTGCCAGTGCAGTCCCACAAAATTTGGGAAGCAGTGGGGGGAACATCCTTAGCACAAACCTGCAGCTGCATCGAGCTCTGAGCCTCTTCAACACCAAGCAGCAGTGTAACACCGAGTTTACTCTCATGACATCCCTCTCCCCAGGGCAGACCCTCCAAACAGGCTGCTAAACCTAGCAGAAGCCATTTGGACTGGTTGTTTCCACTCAAGAAAATGGCATTTATTGTCAAAACCACCCAGTTTAGCCTGTAAGGTAAAAGAGATGGATTCATCCATCCAACACTGTCCCTTGACAGTGAAACCACTGGGTTTGCTCCAAAGGGAGCAGGAGAATAACACCCTCTCTGAGGTGAGAGGAGGAAGTCCAGGAGGAGAAGCTGCGAGCAGCCTCAGCATCCCTGCCAGCGAGATGTCTCCGCGGCTCATGTGCCCCTCACACGCTGCTAAAACCAGGCAAACGGAATAAAAAGGGGCTGTGAGCCTCGGAGCAGCTGCTTTCCTCACCGCCGCTGCCAAGCCTCCCTGAGAGCTCGCCCATCCCTCGGCGAGGGGGAGAATTAATTTGCTTTACAATGGGCTGCGCGGGCAGTCGGGTGTCTGCAGCCCGGGGGGAGCGTGGGGAGCCAGGAGCACCACCTGGAGCCGGCCCTGGGGGTGCTGGGGAGGCTAGGGGACCCCCGGAGCAAAACCCCTCCTCTACAAGTCCCTGCTGGTCTTGGGGGGCTCTCGGCCGAGCCGCACCCGTGCCAACCTGAGCAAAGCTCAGATGCTGCTGGTAGACAAGCTGTGGGATCTCTGTCCCCCAAAACACACCTGGAAAAGGGTGCCAGCAGCAGTGGCAGGGCTGGGAGTGGCGTGTCCAGAGCTTGCCTTCATCCCTCAGCCCTCGGTGCTGCTGTGCATCCTTTGCACACCCTTTGGGAGTGATGGGGTTTATGTCCAGTGAGCTGCCGTGACCACACAGAGGTTCTGCTCCATGTCTGATGAGACTCCAGGATTGGAGACAGCACCCCAAGGCACTTCCAGAGCAGCTCCTCTGAAATGGGCTTTGTTTATGCTGTAGCAGCCTGGAGAAATGAATATTGCCTGCCCAGAAAGATTTAAATATACATGAAATTAGAAGGAGGAAGTGTTAGCTAAAATTTCATACTTCTGGAAGGCAGACGGTTCGTTAGCAGTACTTTAATGAGGCTCTAACCTCACTGTAATGCTTTTATTAATGCTCGTTGCTTACTGAGTGCCAACTGCTTGGCTCCTCTCCGACAGCCCGGCTGGTCCACAAAGAGAGGGGTTGAGGGGTCCTTTGATGCAAAACGTGAGCACATTTCCCCCACAGCCAGGACAAACGACAGTTGGTGAGATGAGACAGCCCCAAAAACTCAGCAGATGGTGCCCAGAGCAGGAGAGGCAGCCAGAGCAGGGTGGGCAGGAGGGGACACAGGAGGGAACAAGTGAAGGGAGGAGATGAGGTGCCAGTTATGCCAGTGCTCCTGTTGGCTGCAGCTGGGTCAGCATGAGGGTCAGGCAATGAGCAATGACAGGACATCAAGGATGGATGTGCTGGAGATTTGGTGACAAGGGCAGACATGGGGAGGCGCAGGATTCAGGAGCTCAGCACTCAGCCTTCTTCCCCCTGATGCTCTACTGCTGCAGATATCTTGTGTGCTTTGAGGCCGAAGTTGCATCCAAATCTCACCAGAGCCCTGCTTTGGTCAAACGTGAGTCCTTAATCCAACAAACTTCCAAATACCCAAGGCACCCATACCCTGAAAGCCCCACTGTGACCGTGAAGGGAGAACCTGTGCCTTTGAGGTGGTCCCAGCCCTGCTGTGGAGCTGTTTCAACTGAAGGAAAAGCAGGAGAGGATGGAATTCCTCCTCCAGTCCCTCTGCCACCCTCATTCATGCCCCTGTTGTCTGCAGAGGGGATGAAGGGACATCAGCTGCTCGTGGAGCTCACCTGCTCATCACGTGGGGTGATGCCCAGGAGCCCTGAGCACACCTTTTGGACGTGGCTGTGGAAGGACAGAAGGACAAGGATCACCCCAGCAGCTGCTGGGACACTCCCCCACCCCTCCTGGCAGCCGAGGTGAGCATATGCCGTATGCTTCTCCTCCTGTTCCTCGAAACACTCTGAATAGAGGGATTAAAAATCACCCCTTGCAGCCTGGAACAGCAGAGCCAAGGCTCCGGCTGATATTCCAGCACAGCAGAGAACAGGTGGGCTGCTGCAGGAATGGGAACAGCCTGGGGGAGCCTCACCCTGGCTCTGGAACCCCTCCCAGGAACGAGCCAGGTGGAATCTGGAGTCACAGCACAGAGCCAAGGGCAGCAAGGAGCTGGGTCTGGGGTCCCACCATTGCCCACCGAGGGCTTCAGAGGCAGCTGGTGAGTCCTTAGCAAAGAAAAGTTCAGCATCATGTCATGATCAACTGAAACAGACTTTCATGTCATTTTAGTAAAGAAAAAAATAGGAGAAGATTATGCAGAGAAAAAAGGAGGAAGCCAGCAGGCTGCCAGGGCACAGAGTGATGGGTGAAACACAGGGTGGGGGCAGGAATGACCAGGGAGAAAAGCTCCTGTCCTCAGTGCCAAAAATTCTGCCCAATTCTGCCCAAACCACCACACTACAAAGTCTCTGAACTAGAAAATTCACAGCATGTTTTTTTCCCCACGTGAAACTGACGGATTCAAAGCCAAACATGGAAATATCTCAGGGTGCTGATGTGCATTTTTCCTGTTTAAGTTTCTCTGAAATCTGGCCTGCTTCTTGTGAAGGAAGGGAAAAAAAAAAAAAAAAAAAACAGATAGGAAAAAAAGAAACAGGATATTTTCAAGTAAAATTAGTTAGATGTAGTCATTTTTAAAAGTGACTGCTATAGGCCATTGGGAAATTGGTAAAATAAAAACGTTTACCCAAATATTTTTTGCCAGCATGTGGTGCAGTTGTTTGTTTGTTTTTTAAATTAAGACTTTCTAAATTTATCTGAATTCAAAATAAAGCAGAAACTAGAAAAGAAAATGAAACATGGAAAATAAAATATGGCAAAATGGGATGGCAAATGCTGTGAAATTTTCATCTGGAATTTACAGCAGCGTCTAAAGCCCACTCAGACCAGACAGTAAATTCTTGTTCCTAGCACAATAAAATAGTCCCATAATAAATCTTTTTATTTTCTACTGGCCCCATCCAAAGCTTCTCTGCACTGACAGTGAGACCTTGCAGGTCTCCAGGGGCCTGGGCATCACTTTGCACATGTGAGCAACTGTGCCAGCCTGAAACACAATGTTCTGAATCCCATGGCAAAACATGAGAAACTTGGTATTTAGAACTGATTTTATCCATGGCATAAAGCAGAAGAGTTTTGTCCTGGTGCAAAACGGGAAAACAACGTAAAAAAAAAAAAATGAGCACAGCTGCAAACAAGACGCACATTGGCAGTGCTCATCACCCTGGCAAGGGTAATTGCCCTCGAGTTTAATCAAGGTGGAAGGAGGGGATTTGGAAGCACCACATCCATGGCACACTTCCCTGCTTTGTCACATCACACTAAACACTCGATAAAAGCTCCCTTTGAAGAGGAGCCAAGCCATCCTCACTTGAGTACAGTGATACTGCACTGGGTTCGCTGAGCTGGGCTTCCACTTGTGCAAAGAATTTGTAAGAGGCAGAAAAAAAGAGTAGGAGTGAGCAGACAGTGTTGCAGCTCAAAGAAAACTACAAAAGACAGCGCAATAATTAATTACTGGGGTTTGTCTCTATTTTTTTGCTGGCAGTGGGACAAACAGACTCCTGTATTAGTCAAATGTATCCTCCTCTATGGATTTGGATATGTGTCAATAAAGATTCAAAAATCACTTGCCATCTCCCCAAAATCATGAGATGGGTAAGAAAACAGAATAAAAAACCTAATAGTAATAAAGGGTTTTCTTTTGTGTCTTTGTTCCACAGCTGTTGCCCTGTCAAGCTAATTTCTATAGAACCTTGGTTAGAGGAATATTAAAAAAGGGAAGGTGAGACTTTCCCATCATTACACCAGAAGAGTTTAGTTTCCCAGGAAAGCAAATCTGTAATGTGATGAGATCACTTCCAGCTGACGAATCTGAAGTTTGTTTTTAGAAGGCTAAAAACAACAACAACCAAAAAAAAAAAAAAAAAAAAAAAAAAAACAAAAAAAAAACCAAAGCAACACCCCCCCCCTCCAAAAAAAAAGAAACAAAAAACCAAAAAAA
>CM031874.1:10385465-10408459 GCA_018697195.1 Certhia americana | reverse complement strand
TTTTTTTTTTTTTTTTTTTTCCCATCTTGTAAAGACTTCGCTATGTCAGGATCTGTCAAACAACTCCTTGTGCCATGTTTTTACAAGAATCCTACTTGCTGGCCAGTGCCAAGCTCCCTTTTAAACAATACTCAGTGAAGCATTGCATTGCCCGTGCTCTGCTCTTGCATGCCATATTTAGACAAAAGCCAGGGAATTCCCTGCCCTAGATGAGGGCCTGAATGAGTGCATTCTTCTGCCACCTCAACTAAAAAAGTATGTGTTCCCATCAGCCAGACCTTCCACCCAGCTTTATTTTTAATTCATTCCGCACTTGGATTTACATACCTAGAAATCTGAAGGGGAGGGTAAAGGAAAATTTAAACAAAACCAAACAAAACAAGTGAATGCGACCACAGACGCATGCTTAATCCCGCTGGGTGCATTCCCAAAGACACCAAAACCAATGGAATAAAACCACCCAAACCCCACACTGACAAAAGTGACAAAAACACACAACCCCCACCCCTCGCCCTGCCCCGCTGCACAGCTGGCAGCAGCTGGATGGTGGCCACAGGTGGCTTTTAGTGCATTGGCCCAGGAGAAGCAAAGAGCTGACTCTGCTGCCCCAAGGGGTTCTGGCAGTGCATCTTGTGTGCACCTGACTCCTGTGGAGAAAAGGAACCCCCGGGCAGGGCGGGGAGCGCTGCGATCCCTGCACACTCAGCCCTGCACGTCCCCCTTCCCACCGGCAAAATCCGGAGCGCAGGGGCTCCGTCCTGACGCTGCAGAAGTCAATGGGGCTGCTGAGCCTTCTGGAGCTCTATTGAAGCACTGCATTCCAGAGCACTGCGCTAATCGCTCCCTGCCGGCCCTCCAGCATCACTCCACTCACTGATGTTTAAATTCTTTGCCATACTTTTGTCCGCGGCGTTTGGGCCCCCCAGATTTTCTGACATGTGGTCCTCCCGCTTGCTGCCAAGTCTGCTGGGAGAGGATGTCAGCCTCACAGCACCAAAACAGATGCTGTCCATGCAGTAACTCTGCTGGAAAAGCTTCAGATAAAGGCTTGTCGGCCCTCCTCCTCTGCCCCATGACCACAGCAAAACATTCATTACATCTGCCTCAAGAATCTGCTTAGGAGAAAATTTGAATCCTGAAATTGACAGTCAGAGCATTGTCAAGTACAGTGTACATGGAATGAAACACCCTGAAAAACAAGGCAGAATTTGCACTAGATTATTGTTTTCATGTACATCTATAAAATCCATTACAGCTATCTCAAATATATCCATACTGCTGGTAGTGATGATGGGGATATTGCTGCACACAGGATGCAGACAGGCACCTTTTAACTGCTGTCACTTAATTCTGCTCAGTGTGGCTTGAGCTGACATCTTAACTGAGACATCACTCAAGCCTTGACTAGCCTGGTGCTCCTGGTGTTATTGCTGCTGCCAGGAGCATTCTGGGGACAGGGAGAGAGGAAAGAAATGATATGGACAGAGCTGTAGAGTTATGAAATGCACCCTTAGGATCATATGTTCAAAAGCACTCAGTTCCTGTTTAGGAACCAAAATGAAGTTGGCAGGATTTCAGAAGTGCTCAGCATCTATCAGCTCCTACTGAGAACATGCTGAGCTCTTCTTAAAATTGTCAGAGAAAAACAATTCGAAGATAAGAGCCAGCTTGTGGCTTACAATTAACATCATTGTATGGGTCTTCAGAGCAGCCTGGCAAGAGCAAGAATAGCTGCTTTCACAGAAGATATTGTATATGAATCCACGTCTCCAAGAACAGGGCCAGGTCTATAAGCAGTCACCCCACTGGCTGCCTCCTAAAAGCTCTCTGCACCTCAAGGAGAATTTTTCACTTTGTGTCAGTGATGCCTTCTAGCCTGAAGTGAGGGGGAGTCTGCACCTGACCATGGCAGGACCAACCAGTGGAGGTTGAGAAGGACCAAAATGAGTGTTTGAAAACTCAGAACATAACCCACGGGGCCACAGGCAGGGCAACTGTGAAAACATCTGGAGAAATGCACTAATTTGGGCCTAACTTATATTAGGTTTTGGCATATAATTAGTAGCAATATTCAGTGCCAGTTGGTCCCTTCTGTCTTTGAACCCCGAAGTGCTCTTTGTTCTGAGAAGGAGAAAGATGTTTTCTCCCAGTGGTGACAAACAGCTAATGCCATGAGAGCCTTCAACAGGCAGAAAGATTTGTCAAATCTCTCCCAACACTTCCAGAGGCATCAATCCAGCTAAGAACTTAATCAGCAGCAGTCCCACTTGCCCTCCTGGAACCACTGATATATTTAAAAGGAAGGCTGTGAATTCAAATCCTCCCACTGCTCACAGCCCCTCCAGCCTTGAACCAGCTGAACCTTGGTACCACACCAAAAAAAAGCCCCAAATCAAGCACAGCAGCTTGTGCCAGGCTTCAGCTCACCCAGGGACATATTATAATTCTTGAAAGGGACTAAGAATGAATTCTTCTCATCAAGATCCTGTTTTTCACAGTGTCCTTCATCGTACATTGAGATTCCAGCAGCTATCTTCCAGGTAGGAGCAGCTTGCTTATCCTTTTTTAACATGTGTTTCAGGGGTTACAATGTCTGTCTGTTCCTTGGTTTGCTGTGCTGCTTGGTCTAATTCCACAGAAAAACTCCAGAGATTCTTCTGGGCAGCAGGAGCTGAAGGATCTCATGAATTTTGGTACAAAGAGGTCCCTTGACTTATCTTGATGTGGGATGTGGAGCTATAATTTAATGTACTTCCCTAGGTGAGGGTGCTACACCTCAATCAGAGCTGCCAGAGGATACTACCACTCATGGTATTAGGATGTCACAACTTTTTTTCTTTTTTTTTCTCTTTTAGCTTAGGAGAAGCTTCATGTTTTCTCAGTAACAGATCAAAACTCCTTTTGTTGAAGGTGGAAGAAAAAGTATTGATTTCAGAGGAAGCTCCTGCTCCTAGCCCAGCTCAAGGGCCCAGGAGAGAGATTAAACATCATGCAATCAAGCAGTGCCAGACTTTACAAGCTCTGGCCATATTGATTTATCTCCTGACATCTTGACACGAAAGCAGAACAGCAGAAGAAAGCATAGCACTATTTTCCATTCTGACTAAAACAAGTAGTCCAAAACATGCATGAATTTAAATTGTCACTCCTCAAATATAATGACTCATTATGATTCATTACTCCCAAGTATTCTAGCTCATTTTCTACAGCTAATTAACCTTGTAAGCAACAATTCACCCAACAGAGGATCACTCTATTGCCGTGAGGAAGGCTGCACTCTGCCTTCTCCTGTAGGAGAACAGAAGTGCTTGTCATGGTCTGGCCAAGGGGCACTGCTGCCCTTTCTCTCCTGAATTTGCTGAACGGGGACAGCCTGAGAAAACTCACTTAGAAAAAAAAGGAGAATTCTCCATTCCAATGAGCAACATATGTTCAATCCAAACACAGTCTCCTTGGGAGCAGGGAAAGGCTGGTTGGTCATTGCTGCAGCCACTGAAGGGTAACAAATTCTTATCCTTGGCACAGCTGAGCTGAGCTCAACTAGGCAGGAGAGAGGAAGGTGACAAGGAAGGTAAAGGTACTAATGCTCATCCTGGAGCAGTGAGAGGAATGGTGACTGGTGCAGCTCCCTGGGATGATGCCCTGTCCTAGGGAAGCCAGGGACTCACACAACTGGGTGGAGTTTGGACAAGACCTTTCAGTCTTTCTCTTGGTCCCTTTTATATCCTGCTCAGATTTAAACATCCTCTCAACTTCTCATATATATTTAGACCAAAGAAAAACACCATTAAAATGCCAAGGAGGCTTTCAAGACAATTGTTATATTAAACTAGCTTCAATCCTAAACTCTGCTCCTGTGAAATTACTCACTGGACAGCCCACTTTAATCCTGAATTACTATCTAAGTGCTGCTGTCACTGTCAGATGATTGCTGTTTTCACAGGTCGACCACAGCAGGAAAGGGAATTTTAACAAAACTGCCAGACACCAGGGATTTACAGGCAGCAACTTTTGCATTGGGAACCACGGTATAGAGCCTCAAAATCTTTATTGCAAAAGTCTTCTTCACAAAGCAGCAGTGCCAAGGGCTGAGCACTGCTGCTGGTTTTGGAGCACCAAGTGCCATTTCCCTGGCATGCCCTCATGCAGCGTCACCCCATGAAACCCAAGAGCTGTGTCCATTTTTAGAACCAGCCTGCCTCAAGATCTGCTGCATTATCTGGGCAACACGTAAGGGAACAAGATGAACTGCAGCTCCCCCAGCCACTTATTTACCTTCTGTTTAAACAGAGCCTCTGCAGCTCCCTGCCTGTGCACCCACTTGCTCGGCACCTCGCGCAGGGCTGCTGCTCTATTTTTAAAGGCATGCTGCTGGCTTTCATCTGAAGCTGCCTAGTTGGTTTTTTTTTTAGCTCCCATACTCTTTAAACTAATTTAAAACATGCTGGCAGATAAAGGTACTGAGGGGAGATACAGCAAATGCACCATGGTTCACATTGCAAATTGAGATTAAGCAAGTACAACCCAAACAGCATAAAAATTGACATCTAAGCTCAATGATTAGGGCCAGACAGCAGCAGTCCTTGCTAAGGGGACAATCTCCCGTGTATTTGGAGTGGGATTATTTGAACCAAGACTTTAGGATTTGTTCTGGCAGCAAACACTGTGGTGCTCACAGCAGGGAGGAACAGCGAGGAGTCCTGGGAGGGAATGTGGTCCCTGAAACAGAGTTTGCAGAGTCTGGGGCTTGCCAGGGAATTAAAGGCTCTGCTGGCTCCAATTCTGAGCTCACATGAGCAGCACTGCCTTCAGTGGCCTTGCACAATCACACAGGTGGAGGAAGTACTGCTGAGAGTCTCCAGCATTGCGGGGAAGGTGGAAGGGTGCCAGAAACACGTGGCATGAAAATCCAATGTCCCTACCCATGGCTGTGACCCCAAACCAGGATGCACTAAACACCCTGCAACAGGGAGGCTGTTCAAGCCTGACCCAAACCCCTCAGCAGCTCTCAGCAGTAATTAGAATAAAAGTGTTGAGGCCATGAACAGTGACAGGTTGTAAATAGGGAAGATGGTTGACTGCATTGATACATCACCAACAAAACAAGAAACCACTTCCAAAACTTCACATTTTGAGAGCTTGGAGATTTCCTAGCCCACGCCATTTGTCTAGAATTTTCTCAGCTAATGTTCAGGCTCTGTCACCACTGCAGAGCTGCCCTGAGCATCCTGCTGATGGTCCTGGTGTTTCAGACACACACCTGGCTCTGCTGCACTGGGCAGGCTGAGCTCGGCTCCATTTCAGATTCAGGACATCTCTGGGAACTGGTTGGAACGAGGACTCGATAACGCTCCCATCAGATGCTGATGGGCCTTTTTGTGCCAGGAAAACGGATGTGTGCAACAACAGCAAAAGTGCCTGGAAGCCTCCCAAAGCCCGAGTGAAATAGGGGAATGTTGAGTGGCATCAGACAAAAGGAGCAGTGATTTAATCTCCACAGATGGGGAGGAGGGAGCGGTGTCAGGAAAAGCAGGAGGATGAGATTAGCTAGGCAATAAAATGAAAATGAGCAAGAGGTGGAGAGAACTGTGCTGAGATAAGAGGAGCTGGATTACAGGGCTGGCAGATGGAAGGGGAGCAGGCAGCCAACCAGTGAACAAAAAACAGGTAATAAATCTGGAAAATTTTTCATCAACAATGTTAAATACCATTTTCAGCCCATTTTCTCCAAGGGAGTAAGTGGTTATGGCAGTGGGAAGTGCTGTGCCATTCCCTCAGGGTGCAGTGATGCTGCCTGCAGCCCCAGCCACTGCAAAGGGCCAGCAAGGTGTGTGACAGCCAGAATCCTTTCTGACACATGGATAAAGCAACCCTTTACACAAAAGGTGAAAGAAATTGTTTTTTTTCTGGAGGGCTTGACCATCCATTTGACTCAGCCTAATGCAGGAAAGCGACACCTCGTCTCCTTTGCAGCTGAAAGGAGCATTTCCTCCAGCCTTGCTGGAGCACATTAGGCTGGGTATCTCAGTTCCGGGTGATAAGGCAGCTTTTATCAAGAGACTTTCATTAATGCAGTTTAACTGGCAATAGACAATTGATAACAAGCAGACATTTGACCACAATTTAAGTCATTAAGCCCTTGACCACCATGTTTTTGGAAGATAATCTCTAGAATATCTTAATCTGTATCATTTTAGCAAAGCCTCACTGCAGCTTTTAAAATCTGTGAATCCCTCAGCCTTCCATTACCCAAGGCAGGTCAGTGCCTGCTGGCAGCATATCTATCTCAAGAGGTCACTTAAAATCATTTATTTGGCATTGCCCTTTAAATCTGGGAGAGGAAACTAATGGGCAAAGAGAAGTAATTACCTTGAGAGTCTGAGATCTCTTCAGGGCAGGGACAGCTTTTTGCATCAGTGCAGGGCCTGGCCCAACAGGGTTTGGGCAAAAGAGCAGCAGTGGTGGCTCATATGTCATTGCAAACATCTGTGTAGAATAATAAATACCTGTTTTGAGCTGCAAATTTCCCACCCAAATGTGGCGCAAGGTTATATTAATCCTGCCCCTGCTGAGTTGGGTTGCATGCCTGCCCCTTCTTTATTCCCAAATGGATACCTCTTCCTCCTCTGCCCCTTTAGCTCGTTTAATGTCTCTCCAACCTCCAGCACAACCAGAAGGGGACACAAGCAGATCACAGGGTGCTGTTTGGGGAGAGGGATGAGGTCAGGGGGAAGGCAGAGAGAGTCTAAGTCAGAAGTTCCTCATCCCAGACCCTTCTGGAAAGTCCCATTTCTCCCTATTAGGGATAATAAACATTTGTGCCATGCTGAAATGAGTGCTTTTAAGAGTATTTTTTTCTCTAGGAAAGCACTGTGGTTAGGCAGTTCTTGGATAGACTGTGGGAGTTAAGTGCAGGAAATTCAATACTCTGTTATACACCAGAGGTCATGCTAAGGGTCCCTCCCTTCAGATCTAAACCATAAATTTTGCAAACCATTACCAAAAAAGCCCCTCCAAAACTCCCTCCAGTCTTCCACTCAGCTTCTAGAAAACTCTTCAATAACAAGGTCTGATTGCCAAACGTTAACAAAGAGGCCAAAACCATCAGGATCCATGTCTGACTCCAGTTTTTACAGCAGCCTGGCAGCCCCAGACAGCCAGGAAGGCTCTGGAAACAGCATTCCCCAAAGAAGCCCAGAGCTGCAGCCTGAGGGCCTGGGGCTCCTGGCTCCACAGGCACTTGCTCCTCATCTGACCCCAGGGGCTGCTGTATTTCACAGGCTGTTCCAGGCTGGGATGTGGGACAGCTCATCCTGCTGGAAACCATCACTGAAAACACTGTCTGAACACAAACCTCTGCTGTGCCCGGAGGGGAGGAGCTGCCCCCATCCAGCAGAGAGAAATGGGGCTCCAAGAAATGCTTGGGCTGAAGGGGACCCAGGAGAGCAGCATGGAGAGAGCTCTGGAGGGAGGTTTTACAGGAGGACATCAGCACCAGGCAAAGAAAGTGCCCAGCACTGACTCACCCAGCTGGGACATGCCCAAATCCAAAATCCAGCCCAGGAGGCTGCAAAAGCTGCAGCTGAAATCAGTTGTGTCAGGTCCTGGCAGCAGGTGTTAGGAGGAGCTGATTTCTACCCCAGGATTAGCAGCAGGATGTACAGCACATACTCCCTGCAAAAGTGTGATCATATCAAAGCTCCATCTGTACTTAGGCTGGAGCTCAAAGCTATTAATGACTACTGGGGGAGAACTAACATTTTTTTCTTATTACCAGTTAAGTAAGCTTCCCACACCTTGAAAACTAATCATTCCTTTTTCTTTAAAGACATGTCCATACATACCTTTTTCTTTCAAGACAGATAATCTACCCATATCTAGGGAGAGAGAGAGAGTTGCACAGATTTTAAAACTCAGAATATTTAAAATGCTGTTTATCTGGGGTTTTTTAAAGGAGCTCAACTGTTCTCAGCTTGGACACAAAGACACATACTTCCACTCTAGGTATTTTTGTCAGGAGGACTTTTCCTGATAAATAGATCGTGTATTTCAAACGTCACACTTTCAGCTGCCTTTATCTAACTTTGGTCAAGAATTTAAAGCTTTGCACCGAACACCAGCACATTTCAAGCTTGAGCAGTAATTCTCTTCTCCTGACAAGAATTTGCTGCTAGCAGAGCCTATCTGTGACATGGGAACCAACAGGCTGAAGCTGAAACCAAGGCTGTCAAACTCACTTCACTTATTAGTTATGAAATGGGAAAAACCAGCGAGCAGTGGTGTCACATGGAAACATGAGCGCAGCGGTGACACCGCCTGTCAAATGGTGTCAGCACTAAAACCAGGCTATAGATTATTTGGAAAGTAATAAACACCGAGCTCGTGATTCTATTCTGGTCCTGTGACAGAAAAGGGAAAAAGAAAAAGAAAAAAAAAAAAAAAGCCCTAAACCATCAAAACAAACCCAGAAGCTGACAGCCCCGAGCAGTTGGCACCAAGTGTGAGGGCAGTGCCCAGCTGTGAGTGGGGACCCTGCTGCCAGGGCCAGCCCCTGGGCTGGGGACAGGGTGATTAACACGGGGACAACTGCTGCAGTCCCCTCCTTATTTTTTTTTTTTTTTTTTTAATTTTTAAGGCAAATATCCAGTGCCAGGCTGCCCTGCTGGTTTGCCCTCACAGCTCAGACATGGTTTCACAAAGAAGTGATCTGCTGTTGTCCTACCAGCCATCCCAGGAGGGCATCCATCCCCAGGATAACACATGACTCCCCTGAGCCTCCCACCCCTGAGGTCAGTTCAGATGCTCGGAATGACTTTTCCTAATCTTCAGCACGTCAAACCTTATTAGTTGATTTTATTAAATCTCTCTCCAAACATCTCTGAAGTAACACTTGGTGTTGCTGTATCCCAAAATAGCCACTCAGTCTGAGCTTTTGGCAGCCAGCACAGAGGCTGCATGAGACCCTGGAGAGTCGGATTAAGACGGAAACTCTCACCCAACCTACTTGTCCTTTTGACGTGCACAGCCTCTTCCCAGCCCCACACAGCCCCCCAACCTCTTTTACCTTAGGAGCTCTGCAAGCATCACTGCTTCTCCAGCTGCCTTGAGCTCCAAACTAGGCCCAGGACAAAATCCTGCTTGCAAACAACTCCAGTTGCAGAAGATCTGCATTGATGGTGCAGCTGCAAGAACCTTCCACCAGCACCCAGGTCATTACTCTTCCTGTTGCAACAGGCTTTTATTTCTGCTGTCTGCGAGGTGAGATATCCATGAGACAGAGGTACAAAGCCACTGCCACTGTTAATTATTAAAAGCATTTATCACTGGATCTCTAGCAATGGGTGGGTGGCAAATCTCGGGTGAGCCATAAAATTTCCATGAGAGGACTTTAAAGGGGAAAGAGTTGGAGGAAATCATAGTGCATTTAAAGTGTAACATGAATTCATATCAGGGACTGCTTTGACACAGTTTTAACCTCTGACTACAGGGGTTTGCAATTTAAAAGACATCTGGTAACGGACGATTTTGCAAGGTAGACAATTTAAAAGACATCTGGTAACTGATGATTTTTCAAAGCCAGAAGTCCATTACATACATTCAAATGAGCTTGAAAAAAAGCGCACAGGCACATCTGGTGTCACGAACAAGAGCTCGGAAAAATCCCCATTCTCTGTTGCAGGGTTGCTGGTTTTGCCAACAGTGAAAAGCAGCACAGACCTGACCCCAGAGGCTGGAGGAACAGGATGGGCAGGTGCCCTCCTGGGCTGAGCAGTCTGGAGCTGGACTTTTGATACAGCAGGTCTATGGCTTGGACCTCACCCATCCTTCCTCTTAGAGCCAGGTCAGCAGTCTTGGCCACCTTTCCTCTTCCTGAATATCACCTTTCTTCTCCCACCCACAGAATTATTTGCATCTTTCCCTTAGAAGAAAAATGGTCAGAATCAGCACTGAGTCAAAAGATCCTCGTTTGGCCCCGGGTGAGTTGAAAGCATGGGTCACACACCAGAGCTGGAGCACAGAAAACCTGGCTCTGTAAGTACCGGGGAATTCTGCCAAAAAGACCAGGGATTTTGTCTGCAGTCAGCCCTTGGAGAATGCTTTCTTTGACCAAAAAAAAAAAAAAAAAAAAAAAAAAAAAACCAAAAAAACCAAAACCAAAAAAACCCCAACTATATAGGAAAACTCCATCTCTTGCAAGCTTAGGAAAGCATGGCCATGTGCCACAGAGGCTGATGGGCTTCCCAGCAATGTCCCCCACCATAATTCAAATGGCAGGAGCAGACTCTAAGAAATTGCTTACTCTCTTCTCTCTCTCTCCCCCTCTCTCTCTCTCTCTCTTTTTGGTTTGGTTTTGGTTTTGTTTTTTTTGTTTTAAATAAAGCCGTTAGACCCTTGAAAAACCAGCCATTATGAAATGTGGAAAGAGTTTTCTGAACAGCTGCTGAGGGTGCTGAGCAGCCCCCCACAGAACCAGAAGGAGAGTTCTCCATAGAGAAGTTTTCCATGTTCTCCCCTGCACAGAAGAAAACACTGAGAGGGAAAAACCCTGCCTTTGGAAAGGGGGAAAATTCTGTTCCAGTCTCAGCTGAGTGTGAGCTCCATCTTCCTCCCCAAAGGGGATAAACTGAAGATGCCACTTCCCTCAAACTTCACCAGAAGTTTTGCACATCCCACCAGGCTCATGCTGGCAGAGATGCCCCCAGGACCAGCCATCCCAGAGAGCTGCTCTGAGCACTCTGGACTACAAAAGTAGCCTTGGTCTTTCCTCCCTCACAAGGACAAACCTTTCAGGCTGAAAATCCCCTTTCCCTCTCACAGTCCATTCCATCACCTGCCCAAGGCACTGTGAGCTGTCTCCTGAGCAGGCTTTGCCAGGAGAATGACCTGAAGCCCCATTCACCAGGGTCTGTTTTTCTTGTGTTGCATTTAATGGGAATTCTCTGTCTTGAGTAAGGAGAAGCTCAGCCCTGAGTTTCTCATCCATCACTGTTCTGCAGGGTTCATCCTATCTGGAGATTTTCCTGGAGCCAGGCTGGCTTAATCCCAACAAGGGGGAACGAGCTTCCTGCACTTCCATTGCCCCTCTTATCACTCCCTGCCTTAAACAGGTATGGCCTTTTGATTGATCTGAACTTTGGGCAGCATTAAAACACTTATTCTGGTAGATGACGTGAGTCCCTCAGCTTTTTGCTGGGTGTAATGGGGCAGTTTGTGCTACACTGGTTTTAAATCATGGCATATTCCCAGCTGTGAGGGCAGGGAAACAAACAAAGCTCACCAGAGGTTGTCCCCTGACATCAGGCTGAGCCAGGCTCATGAGCACTGTTTCAGCTTCCAGCTCTTGCCTCGTGGTTACTTCTGGTTGCACACTTCGCAAAGAAAAACCTTTAAAACAGTCTAGGAAAAGGTCCTGTCTCTATCTTCCTCTCTTCTCCATCACCCCCTCCTGACTTCCTGAAGCTATCCATGCAAAATCCCTGAAAATGCCTCCTGCAAAGGATTGCTGTGTCACTGCTGACCTTGGGCAGAGGTTTTTAATAACCAACAATGACAAACAAAACCTCGGGAGTAAAATGTTTCCATGGCACTTAAAATTGACTTGGAAGGGAAGATATTTTGTCCAAACACATAAATATTCCTCAAGCTGTCACAGGCCAGAATTTGTAACATCACGCTATATGTCAGATTGGAAAGGGAAAAAAAAACACAACTGGAAATGGATTACAAAGAGCAAGTTGAAAGAAATGCAAAAACCAACCACACGGGGAAAACCACACTGGAACAAGCCCAAATCTTTTCATCACTGTAGAAGCATTTTATGTTAACGTGAAGAGGAATTTATTCTTCTATTAATGCAGGATTTTTTTTCTCTGCCATCTCTGCAGGACTCAACATAGACAAATAAAAACCCTGTCAGTGACTTCATTGCTCTCAGTTTTATATAAAGGGGTTGGACACACATTAATGGGCACTTCTTTGTGGTAAACAGGAGTTAAGAATGGACATTTTTTTTTCCCTGCTTGCAGAAGAACATTAGTGAATTTAACAGATTTTATAATGTTGGCTTATTTACAGTTATGGTTGTAAAAATTACAAGAGGAAATCTTAGTTGTAAGAGGGAAATTTATAGAAAAACCTAAGCATTGAGAAAGCTTTTCTTCAGCACGTTGTCCTCACAAGCCTCCTCTGTGTTGAACATTGCTGTGAGAGGCCATGGCTGTCATCTCTCAGATTATTAGGACATACCCAGAGGAAAAGACCCTGGATAGCATCACTTCTAAGGATGGTGTGGCCACCACTTAAGTAGATGGGTTGATGCATCCTCTGTCTTGGTCTATAGATTGATTTTTAGGTGCAATAAATTCCAGTCCAAGTGCATGGAAATCTGAACCATGCTCATCACAGCGTTCCACTTCAGAAGTACCACCCTGGGGCTAATTTCCTAATTACAAATTTCCTGTATTGCCCCAAAGCTCTGCAACTGCCACATTCCTTTACTTCCTGCCAGCTCTAGTGAAGAATCTGGTGTTACTTACCCAAAATTTCTTCAGGGAAATAGGGCTGAACCTGAGGTCTGAGGGGGTCTGATGATCAGGGTGCACCAGTGGGGTCACAGCACTGTGCTCTCTGCTCAGGGTATCCCAAAACACTTCGAGGAAGGACACAGCCCTGCCACTCTGACTGCAGGGGAATACAAAGGGAGGGAGGGAGGGAGGGAGGGAGGCAGGAGAGCAAGAACATCACTTTTCAGAGCTCATCATTCAACACTCAGACACAGAAAATCCCCTGGAGCCCTGCAAGGGCCTGAATATCCGCCAGCAGGGAGAGGAGAAAACAAACAATACTTCTAAAATTTAATTTTTAAAACAAGCACACAAATATCAGTGCCCATAAATTATGCATAGCAACGTTCTGTCCTTCCCAACCCACTCACATTTGAAAAGTTAAATAAAGCAAGTTATCTTGTAAAATATTAATTAAAACAAGCATTATATCGGGTCCTATGAATCACTTTGTGTTCAATATTTGCAGTGTCACCATGGTGAGGAGCTGCACCTAACGACAGTGCTTTAGTTATAAAGACCAGTGAGCTGAGCCATTGCTACTGGCTTCCCAAACTATAAACCTGTCATCTGGACTAGGACAGCTCAGAGAACATAAAATGAGACTTCAAAATCAGCATCACTGTTTGAAGTTAATCCATGGCTCATGCCAGCTGTAAAAGTTAAGGTTACAAACACTGGAATATCTGCAGCAGGAAGGGATTGACTGCTAAACACACATGGACTGAGATAAAATCAAAGTGGAGATGATGCCTTTCACTGAAACCTGAGCCAATGTATTAATGGGATAGAATATGAAGTGTGAAAGCTTTAATGATCACAAGAACAAGAAAAGTCATTTGGAAGCTCACTACTGTGCCCTCTCCAGAGATTTTATACAGACGAGTTTCAAGGCTCTAGGTCACTGGGGAAAGTCTCACAGATTATATTTCCTGGGAGGGGCTCTGCAGAATGTGCTCCTACAGCCCCACAGATCCAGTGGGTGCTTACAAATATTCACTGTCCTATGAAAAGCTGTGCCTCATGCCTAGCAAAAATGTAAAAATAACTGTAATTTTAGTAAATTTAGATCCAAGTACAAGGTAGCTGTAAGTTTCCAAAGGTGAGTGAACACGGGGAGATCACCCATTCACACACAGCCTCTGCCACCTGGCAACCAAAGCATTTTGCACAGAGTGCCTCATGTGGCCACTCAGACACCGAGTATTTCTGTATCAAATCAGCCACAAAAAGAACAATTTAGAATTGTTGAGCACAACATCTGGATCAGACACTGCCAAGGCTGTTGTTTCAGCAGGCTGGCTCTCCAGGGTTCCCGTTGAGGGGATACTTTTGGGCCCTTCCCTTGCTCTGTGACGAGATGCAGCCACTCTGCATCAGATGAGCCATGCTGCAAAGCAAACCTCATCCCTCCTCCTCCTCCCCTGCTCCCAACCCGCTGATTATCTCAGATCATCAGTGTTTTGGATGACCGAATAAACAGGATTATGCTCTCCCAGTGCCTGTTAAGTCACAACTGTATGGCGATCCTATTAGTGGATGGCAGTGGTGTGGGTATAGCCAAGCAGGAGATTAGCTTTTGCTTGCTCTGTGGAGCTGAAAACAGCACCGGGAAATTTTTAATCTCCATGAAGGGGACACTAGAGCTCACAGAAAGAAAATCAAATTCATCTTTATTATCCTTCTCAATCAGCTGCCTCGCTAAAAAAAAAAAATAAATAGAAACCAAAAAGATTTAAAAAAATTTCCCGATTGACAAAGTCATAACCTCCTTTCACTGATACAGCAGCGGATTTGGGATGCCAATGAAAAACATCTTACATGCACAGCCTTTTTTCATCCCAACTGATCCCAGGATGCTTTACAAGTGCTGCATGCAAATGGCACGTGGGATTAGCAGCACTTTGCAGTGGTCTGCCTCTGTTCCCACTGAGGTTAGAGGGAACAGAAGTGGGACTTGCTGTTGAGTAAAATGTGAACCAGGCTGGAAAAGAGCCAGGACACTGAGATCAAGACTTGCATTCATTTGAAAGCTGCTGGCACAATGGCCCTATTGATCAGGACTTTGGGTTTACGTCTTGTCCAAAACAATGTAGCAACCTACAGTGGGGCATGAAATGATGTTTTTTAAAACCTGTTGGTAATTCACCATTATTTTTTTTTTGAGCGCTCAAAGATAAAAATATTGAAAGAACAAGCAACAGGGGAAATACCCATATCTAAATTAAAATCTTCTTACATAAATTATCCAGATTTTAACACAGGAGAAGGCAAGCAACGCCAGCCAGCTCCCAACCCTCTCACATACATGCACACAGAAAAATAAATTCCTTCAAAAGAAACTTTGAAGAGCATAATTAAGCATGAAAGTTACCATATATTAAATTATACATCTAGTAAAAAAGAGTCATTAGCCCAGCAAATGGGCTGTTAATGATTTCAGGTTTGCCTAAGGCCACGAGCTAATAAACTAGTGATTAACCAGCATTTCTGGGCTGCTGCTGCTGCTGAAAGCTGCAGCCTGGTGTCACAGCACTCGCCCAGGGCTTGGGAACTGCAGAAAAACCAAAACCAAAGGAAAAACCGCGCTGGATCCGGGCCACAGAAACTGCCAAAGTTTCAGGGCCTGCTCTGAGGCACCGTGAGCTCCAGCTCTCAGCCACACTCCTCATTTCCATCACCATCCACTGGGATGGCAAAACCTGGGACTTCCCAGGTGGAACGGAGTGGGGTGGCCAGGGGAGCCCCTTCCACGGGAAATTGTCCCAGCACAGACCATGCCCAGGAGATTCTCCCTGCCACTGCCAGTGAGACACCTCCCTGCTGTCCCTCACCTTCTGCACCTCTCTCCTCTGAGGCCACACCTGGGTGACCCTGGCAGTCATTTACATGGAGAGCAGCCCCACAAGAGTGTGCTTGGCAGCTTCCTGCAGACGTTTCTTAGCAACTGGCAACAAAAACAGAAGAAAACCCCCAGTCCCTTTGGTCAGCCAGCTCTCCCCAAAGCACCTGTACTTACTTTCCTCCTCCTAGTTGGAAGAGTTGAGGATGTGGGAACCAAAACTTGCACAAAATTGTCCTTTCCAAGGCTGGGAACAGCAGGAGAAGGGAGGATGGTGCCCACTCACTGTTGTCAGGAGGACAGAAGAGCTTACAGAGGTGTGACTTGCACAGGGCAATTTCTTTGAAATGAAGAGCTCCACGCAAGCAAGGGGACGTTTGTCAACAAAATTTCAGACAAATAAAACAGTTTTTCAGCAACACACAGTGCACTGAGTAACATTATAAGTCCAAAGAACCAAAATGAAACACTTTTCAAAGGTTGGAGTTACTCAGCAGTTTGAGCAGAGAAAGGAAGAACTATCCGTAAATTGAAGAAAGAAGGTGTTCATCCCTCATCGTCCTTAGCAGGCTCAAAGCCCCTCTGTTTGGAGTCACTGTGGGTAAAGAACCACCTGCATGAGCTCCCAAAACTTTGCAAGAGGAATGCCCGTCCACTTGCATGTTGCAACTCACAGAAGAATCCAGACCTGGGGATTTGGATCTCCAGGGGCTGAGGCAGCCTGGGCTGCTGGTGCAGAATTTCCATCACACGTGGGGAGGTCAGGGATGCTCCAAGAGCCCAGCACAGCATTCCCAGCCCTGCCCAAGAGCCATCCTGGCAGGCTCAGCTGCTCCTCAGTGCTAAGGCAGCTCCTCTCTGGCTGATTTCTCTTCACCCCTCACCTCGTGGGAGAAATGTGAAAATGTGGAAGCTGCATTTCTGCAGAGCAGCACCGAGCTGTGCTGAGTGCTTTGCTGTTTGCTGCCCCAGGAGTTGTTAATGGCTTCTTCTGACAAAGTTCTCACACTTCAGATAAATGGGATAAACCATTATCCGGGAAGGTCTAAAAGCAAAATGAGAGATTTGTTTGATTTAAGGAAGCCTTCTTCAAGTATTTTTTAATGCTTTTAACAAACGGGCTATTAGATGATTTTTTTTTTTTAAGAGAAAATGTTTTCTTCCTTAAGTTCTTATAATTAAGGTCCACGATTTATATCTCCACATAAGAAATAAATTGGATCCTGTTTTAGTAAAGACCATGGCAAAAACTCCCACTGGCTGCAATTACCAACAGAAGAAACCCCACGTACAAACTTTGGATATAAGTTTTTCTGAAACTATTTGCCAAATACTGCAAAGAATTCACGAATATCTTCTCATTTTCTACTTCCCTTTCAGTGACATTTACAGTACAACCTCAGACAAATTGTTGAAGTGGTTTTTTTTTTGAAATCTACATTGCTATGTCATGTAAGTCCTATGCATTTTACGTGATTTTTCAAATACATGCTTTATTTTTTTCCTTATTATTCCTAAAAAAAAAGAATATGGATGGATTTCAGCAGCAGTTGCATCAACTGCAGATTAAATATAGCAGTTATTGACTTTCCCTGAAATTCAGACACTTCTGAAAATAAGCTCTTTGGCACCCACTAAGGAACACACTGAACATCTCCTTTAGTTACTAGCCCTCAAAATAAAAAATACATGTGAAGTTCTTACATTTATCTCTAAGAATTTGATCTGAGATCTTATTTAACTCTCCTTGTAAATATTCAGGGCTGGTCCAGAAATCGTAAGATTTTCAGTGCAATATGCGTGAGCATCACAGTGCCCAACTGGACAAGGTAGTAATAAAATTTGAGAAATTAATTATTCCTTTTAACAGCCTCACCCTCCCTTGCAGGGTTGCACAACTGAGGTCATTTACAGAGCACCTCCACAAGATTTGAGCTCTAAACTTCCCCAGCACACACAGCCCTGCCCTTCAGCCACAGTCCTTAATATTTCAAATGACCTTTCCAAATTTGTTTTGTTTTTAAGATATTAAAAGGTCTTTCCCACTGAAGTGGGTAGATTTTCCAGTGAACTCCAGCACTTAACCCTGCAGCATTTTGCTATTTCAAGATTAGAGCACGGGTTTCAAAATTTGTCCTGAACAACAAATATCTGCATGAAGTTTTGATGACGTTGTACTGAGACTCAGAGTCATCCTGGAATAGAAAATAATCCAAGCAACAATATTTGGCTCTGGATAGAAATATTCCCAGAAGTTCAGGAGTAATTGGTCTTTACTGTTAAAGTTCCAAGTAATCCTGTCTGGGCTCCTGTGCATGGCTCCTGAGCCCAAAATGCTGTATAATGTGTCAAAATTAAATATTCCATCATGACTCATTTATATTATTTATGAAATATTTTTTTTTCCCAATTTTTTAAGTTCTAAAGATGAAGGGATAAAGAAAAAGATATAAAAGATCTTTATAAAGGTAAAGAAACTGTCCTGAAACAGTTTTACCTTCTGTACACACAGACTTTGTGAGGTCTGCAGCATTTACCTTCCCAAGGAACTACATCAGATTTGCATTATTTCTTATTGAAACCAGTTTGGCTATGAAAAATAGTCCAGCTGGAGTGTTTTATTACCACAGCTGACCACAAGATGGAAATCCTTTTCCATAAGATGTCTCCTGATTAGGAAATGTACTAATGAGAAAAAAAGAAATACAGCCTCTTTCCAGGAAAATGTTTTAGAGGAAGCAAAGGAGGATTCTCATCCCATCAGCAACATTTTCAGAGGCTTCATTGATCTTAATTTGATCAAACCCAGGCCTTTTCCTGAGAAGTTCTCTCCCTTTCCTAGGAAGGGCAGTCCCACTCAGAAATCATTCTGATGGAAACCCCTCTCTAATCACTGCAGCAGCAGCTCACACACACCAGGCACAGGGAAGCACCGTTCACTGTCGCATTTGGAATTGTGAAGGATAAAGTAAACTCTTCCCTCATACCATTACAGGCTATTTTTAGAGGTAAAAAGCCTTCTGAGGAACGGCTCCAGCCACCTAAAGCCTGGCATGGCAGAACTCAGGGAGCTCAGTGGGGTTTTATCCAACCTGCTGCACTGCTCCCTGCACACCCAAAACCGCTGGCCCGGGACATGAATGCTAAATGTCATTTACTTCTGAGATTGCTTATTTACAAAAATGTGCAGAGGCTTGCAGTGGGATGGCATTGGGCATAAACAGAGCTGAGAAGCCATTCCTATCCCCAGGGGCAGGGAAGAGGGCAGAGGGGGGAGATGTTCCCTTTGCCACCTCCCAAGCTCTGCGGGATCCTCTGCAGCTCAGGAGGTGGTGATGCTGCAGGAGCCTGATGTGCATCCAGCCAGGCTCACTCCAGCTGCTTTTGAACAAACTGATACCAGCCAGAGATGAAAGAGGAGCTCCCATGATTTTCACTATCTGATTGCGTTTTCCACTCTAAATCTATTTGAGGCAGCAAGCAGGGAGCTGCACTGGGAGACAGACAAGACATTTGCATCTCTGATTACAGGAGTTGCACATTTTACTTTAAACATCAATGGGCTGCAACTGCTATTCAAATGATATGGAAATTGCTACTTTATACTGAAATGTCCCTTAAGCAACAAAGCAAAAGATTAGCACAGAGCTTTGGTTTTTATCTTTTCTTTTCATTTTAATAAAACACCGTGGTGGCAGTGGAAAACTCTTTGATGGCTCAGGAACAACACCTGTATCTTTGAACATTTTATTTGTACCAAGCTGCAGAATATTTGAAGCCTTTTGTGCAACTATTATGACAACAATTTCCAATTAAAATATCATTCTTTATCTGATATGCTGAATTAACTTTATTTTCACAAGACTTCTTCTCCCAAAAACATACACGCCCAGGCTGTATGGATAATAGTTCAAGGTAATGAAGGTACTCCCACCAATTTATGATTATTTTTAGATTCAGTTGAAGCTTATCAGCTGGATGTCTTCATGGAGCCTGTCTTGTTCCCACATCCCCCAGAAACATTTCTCACATGGTCAAACTCACTTAAGATTGAATCCTATCTGTTTCTAGCAGTATTTAGTAGAGTCACTGCATAGAAGAACCATACCACAGAGAAAATTTTTTCCATTGAAGCTCTCATAAGTAAAATCAGTTGCATTCCAACAGTTCTTAGGATTGATCTTTTAATCCCTGCCCAGCTCTGCACCTTTTTATGCAATCCTAAAACATCAGCCTTTCAGTGAATTTTAGTGGTAAACTTCACTCTGGGCACTAGAGGTAAGGTATGTATAAAGACACATTATTAGACTCCCCCAAATCAATTTTTTTACAGAACAGTGATTAAAAACACTTCACAAATTTTTAAAGTTAGTGCAAGTCATTGATATGGCAGAGAAACCTGAGCAAAGAGGTATCACTGGCTTCTGATGTACCTTAAGGGAACCTACCAACAAAGGGTTTCAAGGGGAATATCATCCTTGTCCCCTCTCAGCAGGGTTATCCTGAATCTGAAGGAAAAAATATAAGCACATTACAAACAAAATTATTTTTTTAAAAAACCCAATGCAGACACATTGACAGAATTAATTTGTAAAGCAGTCTGTCTAAAGAGGCTTTATTCTATTACATTTCTATTCTGATGTCAAAGATTTGAGATTTTGGGGTTGCTGAAAGGTGGGAAATTTTCAACTCTAAACCAAATCAGATACATTGCTATTCTTGACATTAATTATTTGAGAAAGTAAACAAGTGTACTCGTGGTATTTGTGTCCATAGATATCTAGCATAGATCTGCTGAGAAACTTTCAATTCCTCATGAGCAGGTTCAGAAGAGAGATGCAAACAGAATGAGCAAACACAGCAACTCCTTTCTTTCAGGAACAAGTTTCAGTGCATCACCCACAACAGGCAACACTGCCTAATTCCGAAACTGCTTACATCATCCAGGGGCACAAATTCTGCTCTTACTCACCTGCCCCTGCAACCCCACTACCTTTAAGTGGTTTTTTTTCCCCACAACTGTAAAAATAACAGCATTATTTCAAAACATTCACGCTGCCTTCATCATTCTAAACCCATCACAACACATCCACACAGGAGCTCTGATAACCACTCTCACCCTTTTGGTTCTGTTAGAGCCATTATGAACAGTTATGAATATTCATGCCCATTTCCAGGATGTGTCCCCCCCCCTTTGCACAGGGCACAGGTTGTTTCAGCAGCTGAAACATTTCATTAGCATCTGACAGCTGCTAAAAGAGCTTGTTGGGAAAAAATAGGTGGTGCTGGGCAGGTGATCATTATGAGCTGCACCTTCCTTGGCAGCTGCACGGGTGAGGAGGGCTCTTCCTGCACTGCCCAGACCTGCCTGGTGCAGGGGAGGTTTGATTATCACCATCACATAATGGACAGTTTGTGGAAGGTAAAGACCTGGCAGGAACAGATCGTGGGCAAGCAGAGGGCTCACAGGAATCACCCTCCAAACAAGGAGGCACACGCTCTGGCTGCAGCAGCAGGCACTGCCACCCATCAGCATCTCCACACACTAAAAAGGTTCAAGTGGAACTGGGAAACAAGGCAGCAGAATGTTGTTCACAGAGGAGGTTTGGGATGGGGTGGGGGAGGATGTGCTCAGGGAGGAAACTGGGATTTTCACAGGGAAAATCTGGGAGCAGAGAGAAGATACCCAGCACACATGCATGAAATTACATAAAACATAACAGGATTAAATCAATATCTATAAACCTTCTAACTATTTTGATACTATTAATACAGAAAGGTACTAAACATTTGAACACTGGAGGGATTAAAAGAGTATGATAAATACACTTTTGTTGTTGTTGTTGTTGTTGTAAGAAACAATTTGCTGAGTAACTCAGCAGCCTTCTATGATTATATTTAGTGTAATTTCATACACGTTCAATGTCACATTTCATGGACAGATACTGAGAGGGGACAGGGAGGAAAATATTCCTTGGCCTTCAACCCACCAACATCCTCTGCTCCAAGACCTACATGGTGGATTTGATTCTCAGGGAGGGAGAGTGGGATGAGCCAATAAACTGTAATTGTGCTTAGAGGAAGAAGGAGATGAACCTTGTGCCCTGGGTGGGCAAGGTCCATGATTTTCCACCCCAAGTGTGCAGCCATGGGAAGGTGAACAAAGTCCTACTCACGTTTAACCTCTCCAGGTGGAACAAGTTGCAACCACGGCAAGAAAAAGATGCTGCTCGATTTTTGTTCAAGTCATGACATATTGCTTTGTCAAAACCAAAATAAAAGCACGTGTTGGGATGGTGAAATGCAGCAGAACAGAGGTACAGCTCAAGCCAGCCCTTCTGAGATGCTGGAAATTCTTGTCTTCATACCCCACTAATGAACACAATGATTCCACTCAAGGCAATTACATAAGTTATTTAAAAAATAATTATGTAAAAGCAGGAAATGTCAGCATGCACATTGCTTCCTTTCAAACCATTTTCTTGGCAAACCCATCTCTTCTACCTCAGTCTTTCTTCCAAAAGAGAATTAATGTTCATCTTCATCAACTTAACATTTGAGGAAGTTCTGAAATGACTTTACCTACACAGCATCACCTTCCTGGTGTTGCTGTTGCTTTCACCACACTCGCATTCTTTTTTTGCTTCTAACTCTGTGTGAATAATTACCATTGTAAACACATTTATATACCAGCTTTCAAAAGAAAAATAAAAAGGCCATACCCAATAGCAACATAAATTTGGGTTGTAAATTGCCACACAGCACAGTCACATTATAAACAAGCCTGTCCATGGACAGCTCCACTGCCTTTGAAGCCCAGCCAGAATTAGATCTTTTCAACATTTTCTTATTAAGGATAAATTACAAAACAAACTGAGTGTGCTTGGGTGCTCAGGCCTTGATGGGAACAGTGCCCAGGTGCCAGGGTTTCTTTGTTAAATGTTGATAGAGCCTTTCAAATACTGCAGCCTTTTCTCTGTAGACATGTAAAGACTCAGAATCCACACTTTTAGTAAAAACATCATTCCTGGATAATGTCCACCTGGGGAGAGAATCACACCTTTTGATTGCGCCTGGGCTCAGAAAAAGGCATGGCAGAAAAGATGGCTGTGTGTGTATTGAGTGTTGGGAGATAGTTTTCAGTGTCACATCACCAGCTGGAAGGAAGAAGATGCCTTTGGAGGAACATTTCCAGATGCTGAGGGAGCCAGGAGAGAGTGATGCATCCCTGGGCCAGGAGCTGTGGGAAGGCAGTAGGACCCTGGGGAGGCTCTGCTCTGCTGGAGCCCAGGACACTCCTCTGATTGTTCTGGATGATTTCAGACCTTGGCAAGGGGCTGAGAACTTTGGCATGGAGTCACAAACACCTGTGCCTTCAATTTTAGCCCCTGGGAGAAATTACCAACTTTGCGTGAGGATTTACAGGCCACAAGAGTTTGAATAGAGTGATAGTTAACGTGTCACAGGGTGAAAAGTAGAATTTTGGGGTTTTTAGAATTGGAGTTCAGGGGGCAAGATGGAGGAAGATGGGTGTGTCCTGTCCTTCTTCTTCTTCTTCTTCTTCTTCTTCTTCTTCTTCTTCTTCTTCT
>CM031874.1:10375239-10385455 GCA_018697195.1 Certhia americana | reverse complement strand
TTCTTCTTCTTCTTCTTCTTCTTCTTCTTCTTCTTCTTCTTCTTCTTGTCCTCCATCTTCTGCTATGATGGTGACACTCTCTGGTTGGTTTAGAGTAGAGTCAGACTGTCTAACAGAGGGGATAGGGATTGGGAAATTATTGTAAATAAAGTACAGGTAGTTTTTAGTATAAAATAAACACCACCCTGAAGGCTGGGATTGTGCCTTGGACTGACCTGCTGACAGGATCTCTGCGAGTCAGGAAGAGAATCTAATAGGTAAGGAAAAATAAACATCCTTGGAAAACAGAAGAGATGACTTGACTTTTTCTTCGACCACAGGGATGGGAGAAAAAGACTTTCTAAATCTCAGGAATCATCAAAACCATCAAAAAACCTGGGATTGCTCCATCTCCTCACACAACTCAGCTTCTCTGAGCACTGAGAGGATCTGGTCTTGCCCTCCCAGCTGAGTTTTTCCCATATTCTCTGCACACCCTTACCATTACAAGAACAATCATGGTGAATGTTTGTGCAAATCACCAGCTCTGAATCTTCTTTATACATCTTCGTTACTATTATTAATTTCACTTGTATTTTTGGAAGTAACCCCCATTTACCTGGAAGCAGATGCACAATTCACAAGCCTGGAAGCCAATAAGAACAGCAAACACTTTAATGTCTAAAACCACCAGTGAAGAACTTCTTATCCAGGCTCAGGGCTCACAAAATGCTCATTGCTGTATGTTTGTGCAATGTATTTTTAAAGCAGGCACTGCTTAAAATATGCACAATTAATATTAACAAAGACCTGTCGTTCTCAGTGCCAGTGGCTGGAACAAGTGCTGCCTTCTGTCTGCTGTGCAGTGACCTTTTGATGTATTTTTAGGCACTGTCCTATAAGTAATGTGTCTTGCACAAATTACTTCTGCCCAGATATAAAGCAACATTAACCAGGGGAGGGCAACATGGGGGGGAATTTGTGTTTTCTAAAATTGGAAAACCCAGAAATGTACCAGACTTTAAAACATGGTACTTTAAAAAATTATTATTATCATTATTATTATTATTATTGTTATTATTATTAGCATTAGCATCAGTATTATCAGTATTATTACTATTACTATTATTTTCTCTTTATATAAAAGAGAATTTTTAAACTGAATTTTACAGGGCCATGGATAAAGGCATTCACAGTGGACTGAAATGTAGTGTGATTCTCCCACTTTTGAGTAAAGAAGACTGCAGCAAACAGTTCCTTGCAAGAAAAACAGAATTAATAAAATCAATTATACATTTAATTAGAAGTGCTTGGGTCTCTCAGGAAGGACAAAGATTAATTTAGGTAACTACTCAAAATCTTCAATCTTCATAACTTTAACCTAAAAACTAAAGTGAAAAGAAATCTGTGTGGAAAAACACTGTTGGAAGTGATTGCTCTCCTAGCTACAGGAAAAAAATCAAACTGCACTGTGTTCTGTGGTATAGAAATGGATCACACAGCTATGTAGCAATATATATCAATAATGGAATGGTCCAGGAAATTATGTGAAAATTAGGACAATATAAGATTGAAGAAAACAAAATAAGCTGTATTTAGCTGCCAACTAAAACAAATGAGTTTGTCTGTGTGGTTACCTCACAGACAAAAAACTAATATACCTGTTCCAACCCACTTCCAATTAGAAAAATCAAAAAGTTCAAAGATCAATCCTCAGCATCTGAAGGATGAAACATGATCTAAGTTGGCTTTTTAATTTATTTAGTCAAGATTTCTAAAAGGGAAAACAAAAGAGGGAAAATAAAACACAATATGGAACTGCCTCTGAGGCAGAGAAAAAACCCCAGGGTGTGATTGCATAAAGGATCATTTATGTAGGTGACATTGTCAGACAATTTTCTTCCCTGGTATGTCACCATTAGTCTCCTCATGAAGCTCATTTCTTTAAAACTCACCCACAAAAACCCCGGGCAACAAAATGACTTGGTTTAATTGACACCAAACCATGAAGAAATAAAAAAATATTATTCCCATTAAATCAGATCGAGAGGTGTAGTCTGTAGCAGTTTTTCAATTAAGACTTGGATAATAAATTCCTCTGGTGTAATGGTGCCACCAGCAGATAATAGTTAGAACTGGGTTTAGCTGTAAAACCTACACAGATACACATTTCTTTGTGGAGATTATTTAAGCTTCCAAGAACATACCTTTTAATTTTTTAAGAACAATATTTTGATAAGAACATGGAGATAAAATTGGTTCTAAATGTGATCTATCAGTAGATAAAACTGTGGATTCATAATCCTCAGTGTAAGTTCCTTTATGATTTATAAAGACAGGTAATTGTTTGGGACAGCATAGGGGTTTTTCCCACAGTAACTGGTGATTTTTCCTGCCCAAAAAACCGACAAACATTGGAGCAGTAACAGCAACATTCAGCTGTGAGAACTGAATGACTGGAACTCCTCAGTTTTGTCTGTATGAACTGAATGACTGGAACTCCTCAGTTTTGTCTGTATGAACCTGACAAACTCTGAATGTCAGAGTGGAGCAACTCCTTTTGTCCACAGAGAGCCAGGATTCATCACTTCTATTGCAGAGGGAGAACTGAGTGGACTTGATCCTCCAGCCACTGCAGAATTGACATTCCCAACATTACTTCACCTTTCTGTCTACAGCACCTTCATTACATTTAAAATTATCACTTCTCGTTCATATTTACTTAGAGGGTTTAGAATTTGGAATATAATTACAACGGGAAGAAGTCCATGCTATGCAGGTATGGATTTCCTCCCAGCCAAGAACTGGGAGTTAGAGCATGGTGTAATCAAATGTAATGTCATCAAACTAAACTCAACTGCTCTAAGAGTTACTCCAGACTGAAATATAAACAGGGTAATATGAGAAGCAGATCAGTTCTCAGCAAGATCATTTAACACAAGCCTTCCAGTGGCTGATTTACAGATTTGGAGTACAAGGATATTTGTAGGAAACACGCAAATTCTGCAATCCTTTACAGCCACAGCCTCTCCCTGTGCTGCTTTCAGGTTTAACGGAGCTGATCTGGAGCACTCCTGGCTGCCCTGCAGGGCCCCCAGTGCTCAAAACCCGCAGCTGAAAGTCACTGTCCCCCGTTGTGCACTCACACTATTGCACCTGCATATTTTATTTCTCACACAAAAGGTCAAAAGCTTGCCAGCAGGCTGCCTGCCTCCTCAGACACACTGTGCTTGCAGAAAAATAACTCCAAGAAGCTGCTTGCTGTAATTTCCTGCAATTTAAGACTATTTATTTTTTAAAACTTTTGCTGCCAACCTCCCCATCTGACTGTCACTCTCTTGCTGAATTTCACCATCAGAACATAGTAATTTATTAGAGATCAAATCCAACCGGTTATTTGACTGTCTTGGTTTTAAATACTACTCAGGCTTTTTAGGCTTTTTAGCCCTGAATCCTTTGGGCTCTCTATAATTAATGTTCCTTCAGCAGAGGCAGTGAGGGGCTGGCTGTGCACAGCCCCTGTTAACCCTTTGCTGAGACCACCACAACCCCATGGCCCTCAAATGATCCACTCCATTATTTCTACTTCTGGCATTTGGGAATTAATCTTTCCTAGAAGTGGGTTGAGTACAGCCACCCTCTACCCACATGATCAGGAACTGGTCTGTGCTTGCAAATGTTAATTAACAGATGGGGGGGTCACACCCACACATATGGCAATTGGGGAGTGACTGGAACTTCCACAAAGCTTTTGTGGCAGCTGAAGAGATCTGAGATGAGGGAAGGGGGATGAGCAAGTGAAAGGCTGGATATCTGCAGTGCCAGGTGGCTGCAGTGGTTGTGAAGGTGTCTGTGAGAACCAGGGCTAAGCCAGCAATTGAGCCACTTTCTGTGAAAAGGGACCTGGGGGCCAAAAAGCTCAATTTGAGTGACCAGGGGGCTGCTGGTAGAGCAGAGCCAAAAAGATGCTGGGCTGCTCCAACAAGGGCATCAGCAGCAGAGATAAAATCATCATCCCACTCAATCCAGCACTTGTCAGGCCCCACCTGGAGTACTGGGGTCAGTTTTGGTCCCTGCTATGCAAATAAAGATGTGAAAAGGCTGGAGATAGTCCAGAGAAGGGCCACAAAGATGATCAAAGAACAGGGAAGATGCCCTGTGAGGAAAGGCTGAGAGAACTGGGGTTGTTCAGGTTTGAGAAAAGAATGCTTTTCACCATGTTCCAGGCTAAATGAAGATGGAAATTCCCTTTTTACAGGGAATATCTTTTACAGAAAAGTCTCCCCAGGGGACTCCCCAATGCTGAACACTTCTAAGATTCAGCTGGGCTGGATGCTGGGTCGTCCTATCAAGGTTTTGCCTAGAAAATGTTCAATTATATGATCCCTAAGGTCCTTTCCAACCCAGTATTCTATGGCTCTATGAAAAATATTTGTGAGTAAATATTGAATTTATTCCTACACTGAAAGATAATCTCCAGTGCTCTTTAGGTCAATATTAGCATAGCCCAGAGAGGTCAAATAGCAGATATTTGGCAAGAAGTAAAAACCATTGCACAGTAAAAGGAGGTTGACAGTGAAGATTTTCCTTTAAATTTTAGCATCTTGTTACCATACTTTTTTTCCTCCAGCTACGTGACCTATAGCCATGAATGGCAAAAAAATAAAGCCAAGAATAGGAAAACAACAATATTAATCAAGGTCTACTCTCAGATTTTTCCTAGTGAGATTTCATAGTTAGGAGGATTGAATTTGACCTCGAAACATTCCAATAATCTCTCGTAAAACAAATTCACAGAAAAACTACTATATTTGATATTTACTTATTAGAAATTGCAACTACCATTTGAATTCTGAAGGGGCTGCCCTAAGAAAGCCTTGTCCTTTTCTGGGTGAACTATTTAAGGCAGTATCCTTGACTGAACTTCCAGCATTTTAGCTAATTTGACCATGTTTGTCTTCCACCCAAAGCACTCCCAGCAAAAATAGCTGCCAGAGCTCCTTTGCAGCAGTTGACTCAAGAACTCTGTTTTTTGCAGTTCTCTTCTGCTGTATTTTAAGAAGATTTTTTCCCAAGTCTCTTATCAAATAGCTTTTAGTAGTGACAGATATGTTTGGTGTAAGCCTGTTGGTTTCCCACAAGCAAGAGCTTCGGGGGGACTTTCAAAGAGTATATTTGAATTATAGACACTAAATGAAGCACAGATAAATACCAAGATCTCTGGGAGGCACAAAATACTGCTTTCTGTTAAGATGAATAAATGGCAAAAGGCATAAACCAAGTGACCATAATATCAGATTATAGTTGTTATTGAACTAAAGTAAAAAATGTAAATTTCTATTCTGAGCTACACATTTGTTACTGCAAAGGAATTGCCACCAAAGAAAGCAATTTTACAGACTGCACACTTATTCTACTGGGCCAAGTGGAGTCTGAAACCTATAAACAATTTGTACTAATCTAATTATAAATGTACTAATCTGTGTTGGCACAAGACCATGCTACTACCTACTTATTTCATAATAGTAAAGGCAAGTTTAAATTAATACTTGCATGAGAGGTATACGATGTAAAACCATTATGTCTCTGACAGCACAGCTTTCATCAGTGTGGAAAATCCCAGCAATTCCCCTGAATAAAGAAGAAACCTGACTGGATAAATTGCAACAGGAGAGCAAAGCTTTGTTGTTGTCCCTACGTTGGGGTGTAGTTTAGAGACAGCTCTTCCCTATCACACTTGCTTGGAGTCGGTACAGAAAAATCCAGGAAGGAGGAAATAACAGCAGATTAAAAACCATTAAAGCAGCTTCCAGAAAATGTTCTTCTGCCCCTTCTTTTGTGTCAGTGTGGGTCTAAGGCAACATGCCTGAACCTGCAAACTGGCCCTAGAGAGCATCAGAGAGGAACCAGCCTTTGTTTGAGGAACGCTGGGTCAGCCCTGCACTTCTTCATTCTGTCAGCTTCTGTAACCACGGCAAACTGACACAGGGCACCCACAGCCTGAGAGAAGAGTGAAAATGCTGCTCAAAACCAGGCTCCTGTGTCAAGCTGGATGCTCACTCACTTTCCCCACCAGTGGCTGGGTAATCTCGACCCTTCGTGGAGCTTTGACAGGAAACAAACGCTGCAACTTCTCACACAAACAAACATTTTGCTTCCCATCCTCTCTGGCAAAAGGAAAAATTGCCTTATGGGCAAAGAAACAGTCAATTAAAACGGGTAGTGTTGTGTGTTACACAAAACATTTAAACAGTTTGAGGTAAAAAAACACAATCTGATCATTGTATTTGAAGTAGTTCCTGCCTTTTCAATCCCTTCTTACTGAGCACGACCTCTATTGAATATTTGTTATTCTTCATATAATAAAGCCCTAAGTGCTTAGGGCTGACTGATTGATAATGGTGTTATTTCCCTAGTTTCATTCAGCAATGCAACCACAAAGCTTTTGGATTTCTGTGCCTTGTGAAGGGGTGGGAAAAAAGCTAATTTTGTGGCAGGGCTGCTGCTTCTGTCCAGTTACTGTTCACTTTCCAACAGAAAAGCTTTTTGTATTAAATTGTGATGAAGTCACTGGAGAAACTCAAGAAAAATTAATCAATTACTGTAAGAAAAAGATGCACTTTCAAGTGAAATATTATGAATTATGTATATTCATTCGTGCTGCTTATTGATATTTGTTGTGAAGTAACAACAGCTTGTGTATTCATCAAATGGTTTAACAGTAAATGGTAATTTTGTATTTAAATCACAATTACTTCCCTGTTTCAGAATGTGACTATTTCCTATTCACCTGCCCACAGGAGAAAACATGGTTGGATTGAGGAAAAAAAACCCAAAATAGCTTTCTTCTTTTATATCTCATGAAAGAATTTTTTTGATTTAAAGCACAGGATGAAGTTCACTGCCAAGTATAGATTTACCAACAGACACTGCCTGATGCTCTGTGAGAGGAGCTGCGTCCTCAGGGTGCAATTACAGCAATTATCTGGATGGATCTTCTCATCAGCGACCTTTGACTCATCCCCCACGAACTGTCAGTCTTCATCACCAGATGGGGAAAGCAGTTTTATTGTTTCCACTCATCAGCTGCTCCTGAGAAGGAGGAACCCTCGAAGCAGAGCCCGGCTGCCCACGGTGCACTCCTGCAGCCAAATTGCAGAGGGGCAGCCCTGGCAGGAGCTGCAGCTCCCTCCTGGCTGGGTGAAACAACAGCAGCCTGCAAACTCCTGCAGGCATTGTGAGGAAAACAGGAAAATATCACTTTATATCCACAGTACAGGTGCATTGCCTGATGTTAAAAGGTGGGGTTTGTTGGCTGTGCATCACTTTTTGGAAGTTTGTCCCAAAAGAAGACACAGATGTCTCACTTTGCTTCTAACTAGAATGAATTCACTATCTATCTGAATTTACTATAAACTTACACCTCTGCAAAGATGGAGCACAGTCTTACCTTAACACTACTGTGACATTTATTATCCCACAAATTTTACTGAAGCCAAACAGCAAAAGTTTTATCAGAGGGCATGGCCTGGAGGGTACAGCTCATGTAAAATTAAACAATTTCAATTCACTGCCAGTAAAGCTAAATGGTGAAAGGATAAACAACTTCCTTCCAGCAGCAGGACATTTAAAATGGGATTGGCAAACTATAAACAGCTTTACAACTTTCACTTCACAGTGAAACAGCTGATCACTTCCTATAACAGAACAAAAAATCACCTTTGCCATAAAGAGACTTTGGCTTAGTTCTCTCAGCTTATAGCTCTGCCAGAAAAAGGATGTCAGTTCCAGGCTTAATTATAATCCCCATTAGCTGCTACCTACCATTTAATTAGTTGATAATAAAAGCGAGTCTCTTTCTTATCAAATCAATCAGCAGTGTGACTCCTTTGCCTTCCTCCCATTAGCTGCAAATGTTATGTGGACAGGGCAGGGATTGAACCAATAACAGTTCATTCTGGGGAGAAAAAAAAACCCCAACAAACTACCCCAAAAGCTAAAAATAAAATAATTTAGAGAAGCAACTCAAACAGTCATCTACCAAAGGAGATAGAAACTAAATTCCTCATTGCCAAGTGCCAATTCAAAGTGAAAACAGATTGTACCAAAACTGTCCAAAAATGCTTTCCCATTTTGTAATGCTCACACCCCTAACGCCAGACAGAGCCCAGCTGTTTCTGTGACCAACTTCAAACAATAGCTGGGCTGTTTAAAAGTTTAAAAGCTGTTTAAAACAGGGAATGATGTTTGCCTGAAGACATACTGCATTAATGCAAATCGCTTTCAAATGCACATCCAGTTTCTGAAGCAAAATAAAAACGAGATATTAAACTGAGAGGAAGTTACTGCTGGAGCCATACATAACCTGTCAGCCATAATTCAGTCACCCATTAGGGGCTGCATGCAGTGAGCTTGAATTCAGGGAGAAACACAGCAAAAGTGCCTCTGTTTGTACCAAAGGAAAATGTTTTTTATTTCAGTCTAGCTACTTTAGAAAGGCCTTAAGACTAGAGTCTGTGTCTCCTTTTTGAACCTTGCAGTTACCACCAGATGAAACTCTACGTGTGCTCCTTCCAAGATGCTGCACGCCACTCATGCCCATGGCTGTTAGTCATGCTGCCACAGTGCCTTCCTATCAGCTTAAGCACTGACCTTTAAGAAGTTATAAATGTTATTTCAGCTTTAATATTCTGGTATTAACGTCTCTGGGAGTGATTAACAGCACTAGTTTTATGTCTTTAGGTCCTTGCCTATTTGCTCACCACCTTCTGCTAATGTAACTTAATCATCACATGCTGCAGCACCCCAGGTTTCTATTTCTGGTTCAGTGAGATTGAAGTAGTAATAAGCAGAGCACGCTGTACCATCAGTGGGTTTCACTGCTCCTGTAAGCAAGAGGATTAAATCAGAGATTCATTTTTTTCTGTGTGTCATCTTTCTTATCCGTACAATGGAGACAACACAGCTATGGCTGGGAGACAGAGAGGCTTCCTCATAACAACAATTACACTCCCATCTGTTAATTTTTTTGTCAGTTATCTTTGCAGTATAGTTGTGAGATTGTTAAATAACCAAATCCGTGTAACTAACAAGAAAGTAATCATGGCAAAGATCTCCAGGAATGTGCCGACAGACAGCAGACATGTTTCCCTGATCCAGACTCAGCAGTCAGCAAAAAGATTTGAAAGACAAGAAAGAGACTAGTTAGGATATAAAGAAGAGGATGGCAGGAACATTAAGATGACAATTCAAGAAAATTTCTTGGAACAGTTACAAAAATGGAAATCAGATGGAAATCCACCATTTCCTTGTGTACTATATAAGAATAATGCTTAGACAGTGAGCAAAGACCATCTCATTGTAAAATGTTACATCATGGCATGAGCAGTCCCAGTTCTTGTGGTGATGCTGACTGTGCACCATTTCCACATTGTCATGTCAACACTTCACTTGGAGAACATACAAATGAAATCTACTGGATTTGACAAGCTCCTCCTTCATCAAAGGGCCAGGTCACTCCTCATGGCCTGTGTATCCACTTCACCTCATCTTAAAAGACCCTTTAAAATTTACCTAACAAATGTGTTACTTGTTAAAAGCCCTAACATCTCTTCAAGTAAAGATTTCGTAGATAAGATGCCTAAATTATCAACAGTTACTTTCTTGATATTCTAAAAAGATTTATCAGCAACAGAAAATGGATTACCATGCCCTAGTTCAGGCTCCCTGCACCTGCCTTGCACTGGTGCCACTGAACTGACATTCCATGCAGCCAACGCAGCCAAAGGGAAAACACAAACGCAGCAAAGGCACGAGCAGGGCTGAAGAGGGATGTAGAGGGACCAGCCGAGCCTCTGCCAGCCCCACCGGGAGAATATTCCCATTCCAGGCACAACACGGCAGCTCCATCCTATCCCAGCCGGGCTTCAGCAGAAGACAAGGCAGCAGTGCACTCCGCATCCTCTCTCCTGCTTGGGGCGACAACACTCTGTAGAGATATCAGCACGTAGGAACCTGCTAAGGGAAAGAAAGAGCTCTTTTCATATGGGCCAAAGCGGCGGAGGGACGGGCCGAGGGAAACTGAGGCAGCAATTCCAGCGCTTCGGAGCGGCTTCGGCGGCGACACCGTGCTGCCACCTGCGGGCAGCGCCGGGAATGACCAGGGCCGGGAGTGACCGCTCCGGGACACAGGAGTGACCGCTCCGGGACTCGGGAGTGACCGCTCCGGGACACGGGA
>CM031874.1:10210523-10366314 GCA_018697195.1 Certhia americana | reverse complement strand
AAATGAAATGAAATGAAATGAAATGAAATGAAATGAAATGAAATGAATGGCACCATGAAGTTGTAGCCATCAGCAACCTTGCAGTAACACTGCAGCAACATAACAGACAAACACAATCTATCAGTGTGCCCCAGGCCATAAGCAGAGCATGGACTTCTCATGGTTAAAAATCTGGGCAAAAATTGTATGTACATTAAAATCTTGGCACACGAAATCCTTCACACCCTCCCAAAAGATTCAGTAAGGCTGTACTTACTTCTACACTGGAGTATTCACATATTGTGCATTTGAAAGGCTTCTCCAAAGTGTGTTTGTACCTCCTGTGTCGTGAAAGCTCCCCTCGGGTCACAAAGGCTGTGTCACACTCACTGCATTTATGAGGTTTGTTCCCTGCAACAATACACCATGAAATGTGATTTGTCTGCCTTAAATCAACATGCAAAATTTTTTAATGGAACCTTTTCTGATATTCTGATTTTTTACATACAATAAATCATAGAATAATTTGGGTTGGAAGGGACCTTAATGTTCATTTTGTTCCATTCCCAGCCATGGGCAGGACACATTCCACTATCCCAGGTTGCTCCAAGCCCTGGTCAACCTGGCCTTGGACACTCTCAGGGATCCAGGGGCAGCCACAGCTTCTCGGGGCAATCTGTGATGGTTGCCAGTGCCTCACCATCCTCCCAGTAAAAAATTTCTTCCATAGATATGCACACAGTAAGTTTATTCTAAACACAATTTATCACTTTGCTTCAAGTGTTTATATAGCAAAATGAAAACATCACAGAAAATTCTATTCTGCATGTAGGAATGAAGCACAGCTGAAGTCACCGTTCAGCTGACAAGAATTGTTAAAATGGTACTTAACAAAATAAACAAGTATGCACAAACAGAGTTCCTGACTACAGACCATGTCTTCTCATTGTGGAACGCCACAGAAAATCAGAGGAATTTCTGAGCAGAAAATGATCACAGAACACAGCTCTAAGGCAAAGCCACTTGCCTGTTAATTCAGTTTTGCAGACAGTATGTAACACGGAGTATTTTCAAGCGTTGGGTACCTGTGTGTGTGTTCACATGGTTATGCAGCAGAGTTGCTGTACGGAAGGCCTTTGGGCAGAGGTGACACACATGATGTTTCTCATCTGAATGGGTTTTCAAATGACGCCTAAGACTTGAGAGCTTGGCTGAGGTGAAAGTGCAGAAAAAACAGTTGAAACATTCTTTTTCTCCTGTTGGAACAAAGACAAGTACATGCCACAAAATAGCTACTTTCTTTTTTCAAAAAATGGTACCATTTTCAAAAGAGTCTGTCTCGTCTGGGTGGAACTACTTCAAACTTCTACATCAAAGAATTCATTAAGACTTAAGTGATTTTCCCCCAAAATTGTGTTATTTGTTAGTGATATAGTTTAGAATCTAATCCCAGGAAACCTAACTCCTACCCTTGCTCTCACCCACAAGACAGGCTGAGACTTCCTCTCTCAATACCATCATTAAGACTTAACAACCTGTGCAACGAACTTCTTGACAACAATTGTGTAATTAGCACTAAGTAAGTTTATGCAAAGATTTGGAAATGGCAGGTTAAGCTATTCCCAGCTTCCTGGTGCTCCTGAATGTGCAAAGTGCATATAAAAAAAATCCCGATGTAAAATCTTCTTTAAAATTACTGGTTAAATTTGAGGGGGAAAAAAATCAGTTCTTTGGAGCAATCACAGAATAAAGTTCGGGGCACAAGAGGAATGAATTTCTTTTGAGAGTAACAAGTTAAGATTAAATGTGCAACACTTTCAGTTATGAAGAAGATTTGAAACTGTGAAATGGCAAATACGTCATATTTGAAGAGTCTTTCCAGAACAGTTGTCTCAGCTCCCAAGTGTGCTCTCTGTAATGATTTTCATGCTGAGACCAAAATGCATTTTATACAATGCTTTATACCACACAGAGATGTGCAGATAACACTTCACTTCAGTAACAGCAAACAAAACCACTTTATTGTCATTTATTCATTGTGGATTCATGCCCACACAAAGGAACATTGTTAGCTTTGTTAAAACTGCTCAAATGTGCTTCCTATAAAATGTGCTGTAACTGAAACAGGGGACATTAACAATTTATATACAATAACAGTATCCATAGAGAACCTCCAGCCAAGATACCTTAACTTCCAGATACAACACACACTTTTACAGACTCAACATCATTGATGTCATCCAATTTTTACAGTACACACACAGTTTCTAGGGAAACAGATGCTTATCTGTTCTCTTCTGAGTCAGTCCTTAACTTCTGTAACATTCTTTCAGGTTTCTAACATCTTAAATCAGACATTTTCTGTTACTCATATTTAGGTTCTGGGTGAGGCTTTGCTGACAGGTACTGATTGATAATTGCCCACCACCCTCTGCTGGCAACGTGGAACCACTCTCAGCTCAACCATAAACCCTCAAACAAGCACATTTTGAAGCTGAATGAGTGAATCAAGACACTAAATAAATTACTAGGTTTATTCAAAGGCACTTATACAATATTAACTTTGAAATATCCCTGGAGGTTTCAAATACCACACACTGTTCAAAAGACCATTAATTTCTAAATGCCATCCAAAATGTCTCTCCTGAACACAAGGCAGATGACATCAGCCTGAACAAGATCTCTGAGCACTTAGGGCTGAAGACATTATTTCTTCTTCCAAATTTCCACAGAATATTAAGACTTAAACTAATCTAAACCTAATAATTGCCACTGTGAGTATTTAATGTAAAACTTCAACCTCAGTTCAAAATCTTACTTAACATGCCTTATCTAAAAATTAACTACAAAGATTATTAACTTTTTACCTTTTTCTTGATGTGGAGCATGAGCCTCACATTTTAGATTCTTGGGATTTCTTACAACTGTTTGTTCTGGTGCAGTTGGATATTCCTGCTCCTTACTTTCATTGAACAAGTCTGACAAATCATCACCCCCTTTGCAGCTCTGACTCTTTGTTTCCCCAACAGTGGAAAAAACTTCCTTTCCTTCCCCCTCTTCAGATGGGCTCAGTTGCTGGATGTTATTTTCAAATGCAATGGCATCATTATCTCTGTCAATCTATTTCAAAAAAAGAGTATGTTTTACAACTTTCTCAATTAAAGGCAGTTGCTAGTGGCAAATCAACTGAGCAGTCAACAAAATGCAAGCCACCAATTCATTCTAACTTTCAGTCTTACACATGATGGAAAAAACTGCAACAAAAAATTTGCATTTAGCATACAGCAGCCTAACTAGCGAGTTACAATTAAGTAAGAATGATTACTAAAATTATGCTCTCCCTCTACAAAATTTTATATAAAATTTCAGAGCATCATTTTCAGATTGTAGCACTGAGAAAAACCAGAAACATGTATATTTATTTTTTAAAGAGAAGATTAAAAATTTCATTTCAGTACATTTACCTTTTAAAAGAAAAATAGAAGTATGATATGTTTTTAAACAAATTTAGGACTTCCACAGGCTAATTGTAATGCTTTCTCTGTCATATAGCAATTAACCAGGCTGTGATATTTCTTGCTTAGCTAGACTCAAATATGGCAATATGACCTACCTCAGAAATTACCTAGTGATGCATGAACGTAAGAAAAAAAAGTAGTATTTTATTGTAAAACCAATCTAAAAGTTAGCGCAGAACAAAACAGCAGTGTTTGTATGTTCTTTTTAATAAAATTCCTTTCAAATGGGACTGTATTACATTCCCAGCTTTAACAACAACTGCAGGATTGAACTAATTGAATTAAGGAGAAAAAGGGAAATTCTGTAATGCCACTTAAAAGATGGAGGTTGTCAAACCAAATTGTACCAAACTGGTGAACTGCATTAAATATTTGTCTGAATTTCAACAGTTAAATATCATCTTGATATCATCTTGATAATCTGGGTCTCCTCCAACTGAGAACATTCTCTAAATCTAGAAAGTCTAAACTTCTAGTGTCCTTTTAAAAATGAGATGAAATTATAAAAAGATGTACAGGGGTTTGGATAATTTAGCCCACCAGATTTGAATAAATAATACTAATGCTTAAGTCAGAACCAAATCGGTGTGATAGCAGAAGCTAACAGGGAACAACACATCTCTAATTTCACCTTATCCAGAACTTGTAGCTCCATCAGGAGTGTGTCTGATGGTTTCTCTGTGGCCTTGCTTTCTGCAGTCTTTTCTTGCCCTTCTTCTTGCAAAGTATGGATCTGTGCCAGCTCTAAGTCATGGAACATGCAGATCCCCTCCCATAGGGTCAGGGCCATTCCCGGGGCACGCAGTGCAGCACGGTCTGGTCCAGCCCCGTGGGCTCCCTGCAGTCCTGCTGCCCTTCACAACCACCGAGGGCAAGCTTGGTGTTCTTCACCCTCCTCAGGACACAGGGCAGGGCATGTCCTGTTACCCTTCACGTACAGCGAGGGCAGGCTCAGCGTTCTTCACCCTGCTCAGGACACGGGGCAGGGCATGTCCTGCTGCCCTTCACGTACAGCGAGGGCAGGCTCAGCGTTCTTCACCCTGCTCAGGAGGCAAGGCCTGGCTGCACTGCGGTCCTGGGCTCTGCTCGGGTCAGCCTGGCCTCGCCACTCTCTCCATTGCTGGCCTTGGTTTTCCTGCAGCCCTGAGGCCCCACACGCTGCTGAGTGATCCTATTCGAGGTTAAACAAAAGGGCAAACCACAAGCGTTCAGGACCAGTCCCAGCCCTGTCAAGCCCCACAGCCCCAAGCCCCTACGCGCCGCTCACGGCCTCAGCACTCCTCGCCTGGGGTTCCCCGTGCCCAAGGGCCCTCATGGCCACTGCGGGCGGTTCCCCAACGGAGAGCTGGGTCCCTCCTGAGATGTTGGGCCGGGCAGGCCTGGGCCATTGTGCTTGGACTGTCTGTCGAGGGGAGGCGGCAGGGAAGGGACTCAGTGTCTACCCCACACCTCGGCATGGCCACCCTCCTCCTCCCTGTGCCATTCCCTCAGCAGCGGCTGGAGTGGGAGCACACTCGTGCGTAGCAGCTTTTGGGGAACAGCTGCTTCTTACCTATTAATTCCCTACAAAACACAAAGCCCCGATCCTGCGGAGGTTTCCCCCCAATGCGCCAGGTGCCAGGTGCTCCTTGGTCCCCAAGGCCTGTCATAGCAGCTGCCATTTTCTCACCTTCTGAGCAAAGACCGAGATCTCTCGGCCTCAACTGTAGGCCCTTAACCTTCTGCTCCCACTTGGCTGGAGACTGCGGGGTTGAGCTCAGTTGGTTTCTTCACTTGGGCAATATCTGAAGTACTTGCCATGTTTTTGCAACGGAAAGCCTCCAGCCGGGAGCCCTGCTCTGGAGTGCTGCTGAAGGGCCGCCTGATGCTGCTGCCACACAAGTGTTGTACAAAATTGGCTCAAGTGGCTTTGCAGAGGCAGTGGAGCGATGTATAAGCATCGTTACACTGTACCTTAGGCCAGGATTGGTTATTGAGTGAGAACAAGTTGAAAGGCTTCTCTAAAGGCATTGTGTCTTTGAGGTAAACTTGCACAGTTTGAGTGACTTAACATTTAATCTTGTGTACCCTTCTAGACTAGTAATTTCCAGCCATCAAACATTTTATAAAACCCACTTGCTTTGAATACTCTATTATATGCTAGTGCAGAGGATTGATTTAGAGCTTTACCTCTAAATATTATCTTGGTGCATTGCAGGGTACAGTACATTGCACAGGGACTGCATCTCAGTGTGGTCCAGATCCTGTTAAACTGAATTACTGAACACTTATCAAAGCCCCAGACCTAGTGGTGGCTTTCCTTGTCTGTGGAAGTAACCCAGTACAGCTGGTATTTGTGAAATATCTGTAGCACAAACAGCAACCCCCATTACCAGCCTTTGAGCAGTACCCTCAGATGAGGTGGGATTATTTCCCCTCATCCTCAGAGGTCATCCTCATCAACTGAAAATCCCATAAACACCCTTGCAACAAGCACTCCTATGCACAGTTCTGCAAAATCTCAAATGCAAAAATAATGCAACATGTTTACGTTTAACAACTGCAAGTTAGTCATAACTATTCTACTGCTTGGAATCAACACAAATCCAAAGCAATAATTTAAGGCTGAATATCTATTCCAGCAATTTAGTGCTGATATTTTGGTTAGACACCACATTATTCATCATCCACAAATCCACAGGCTCTCAAAACTAAAGAACAGGATGCAGAGTATACAATATATTCATATAATTAGGCTGCCAGTAACTGTGGCCAGAGATTTTACTTCTTACACATTTCTAAATCTTTTCAAGTTGCTCCATATACTGTGCAATTATGATAGTTGAAGGGCACTGTAGGAAAAAAAATTGTTATAATAATACACCATCCTTTAGGTTATTTTAATGAGGTTTTCTGCACTTCAACAGTCATCAACTTCTAAGAGCTGTCCTGCCTTGCACTGCTGCATTATTAATACCAGCACCACCCATGCAGCTACAGTAAAGGTCTGCCATTATTTCCATTATTAACCGATATTTCCAAGGATTTATAGCTCAAACGCAGCATAGCCCTTCAGTTCTTGTTTTTGCTGAATTTAAAGGAACCACTTGGATCAGCAATTTACAAATTCAACCAGTTTCTGAGTAGGTTTTGACACACTAGAGGTTAACAGCTCCATAATGGCCATTATGTTGTGTTGTATGTACAGTCTCCAGTTACTGCTGCTGCTGCATTGTCTGTCTCTAGCTGCAATCAAGCTTCTACCCACTCCTCTGGGAGTCTGGTTCTTTCTAACACATCAACAGCCTGCATGAAAAGTCTATCATGAAAAGAATAGAGAGCCGTTTTATATTTTAAGTCATAATTATACTTTGGGGGGTAAATGTTCAAAAATGAATTATTGTTTGTTAGGAGTATTTCATAAGGAGCATAAGGAATTTAATGCAGGCACATTTTCTTGTGCTAAAGTAACATTACATAAAGAAACAAAATTCAGCCACAAAATTGCAGATAAATTGCTGATAAGAATCTACCAGTGCATGAAAGTGAATACACGGATAAGTAAAATCCTCAATCATCAGAGTAAATTTCCTTGGCTGCACTGAGGAAACACAGCAAACTTTGATCTGTGGTTTTCCACTCAAGTATAAATAGTACAGCTGATTGTTTTAGGAAGTAAAATACTGAGTTATCTGTTCAGATTGTCAGTCTTAAATCTGAATAACGTCTTTTATAATATTTAAGATGCCTAATGTGTGTTAGGTAGAGCTGACTTTTATAAAAGCTTCATTACCATATACATAAAGCATATTTGACCTTGAATGTATTTCAATGTTTGCTTCCCTTACTGTGTTTCAGAAACTCACTTTGGATGACTGCAGAGGCTGTTTATCCATCTTCTCTGGTGATGCTTTGCACCTCCATCACAGGTTCTAAACTGCAGTCTTCCAATGCCAATGGAAGGTTTGCCATCAATTTAACGGGGCTTGGAATTAGGCCCAGAATAGATAACTATGTGAAGCAATGACAGTGGGATTTATTTACACATTTTTGACCTGTCCACAAACTGTAGAGTAAATCAGGAGTGCTGCAGTACACTTGAAAGAGAAAAAGAAAAAATAAAGAGACCAAGCATAAAACCCCCAAAACAAATAGATTCAAATTTAACCTCCAATTCTCATAATTGTTTCATTTATGACACTCTGCCTTGTAGTTGAAACCTCCATTCTTCTCCAGAACATGACTCCCGCTAGTCTAGGAGAAAACCCAATCTTTGTTGTGACTTATTTTGACAGCTTTAATATCATTTTCCACCTGGCATCTGGAAAGTTTTCCATTTTCACTTTCCACCAATGTCTCACTTTTGTTTCCAAGTATGTGTCGCGTTCACACCGCACCTGTCAGTGGTGTGTGTGCCTTAGCACCGGGCTGTGAACACACACGCCTTCCCTTTGCTCCTACCCCAGGGACAATCACTACCTTCAGCACCTCTTTTACAGTGAGATATTGCCCCTCTTAATAATGACAGCACCAAATAACCTCCTTCACACCATCACCTGCTTCAGAGAAAGCGGAGATGCTTTTACTACCTTCTAATTCATCTGGCTCCTTTAAATGTTGCTCAGGTCTTGAAGCTGTCACTAAATGGTTGAAGTCTTTTTGCTGTATTTTCTGGTGCTCCTTGTTCCTTTGGTGTCCCACTTTCACAAATATGGAGCATTTCTTCAGAGACCACCAGAAACCTTAATTAAAAAAAAAAAAAACAAGCACGTCAGCTAATGAGTGAGATAAAAAGTTATATTCTTTTTGATGCTGTTCTAAGCAACTGAATCCTGCAGAATCAGAATTAAGTTAGTGCTTCAGTGCTGGCTTGGAATAGTCTCAGGAGAAAATATACAGTTTGATCACTTGGAAAGAAGAATATTATTAATTTTTTTTTTCCCCCAGACCTCTGGTTCAGAGATGGAAACTACAGTTTATTTTATCAGACATCAGTTAGAATACAGTGATTCTGACTTGGATTTCTTGCTTGCCCCAAAGAACACAATTTTCTGCTCCCTACTGCTACTCAGTCATATAAAAACTAGTCAGACCTCAGGAACACCAGAACATACAGTCCTACTTGTTTCCTTGCTGAATCCCCAAAGCAGAGAGAAGATGGGAGCACAGCAAAGCAAAGCCAGATGGAAATCATGCTGGAGGGTATTGATTGACTCGTGTCTAGGCAGGCTATAAATTACCACTTCTCATGCAAGGAGGAGGATGAGCAGAGCTGCAGAGCTGTCTCAGGGCACAGTGCTTGGACTGTGCTGTTCAAGCAGGATCAGCTAAATTCGGGTTGTGCCTAAGGCATGGGGAAAGCCAGGCTTTGCTCTCTCTCCAATGCTCATCTTGACTTTAAGGAGACAAATCATCTCTTTAAATATGAGTAATTCTTGCAGCAGAACAAAAGCAACTCCTATTTATGCTAAAAGACTTAATGCTTTCAAGTATTGTCTATGCTCCTAAAATCCTGCTCCATACTGTAAATGATTATAATTATATAGCATGACAAAAAACCTAATAGGGTACAAATGTGGGATATATAAAAAGGGAAGTATTTAACATAAGCATATTGGAGCTAAAAGTTCCATAAATGATTGATATTTTAGACACAAGTTGGGGAAGTGGTCTAAAAATTATTAACCATAATTGCAATTTGTCTATTAACCGTTTCATTTAACATTATGATATATTTAGAAACAATCCTGCCGTCCACTAATACCCAATTTGCTGCTTGTGGCAGACAGCAGAGCTGTGTGCCTGGGTCTGTATGGAAGCAGGATGTTTATTGAGAATCATCTCACTTCTTCCATTTCAAAAGACATTAGTGTGATTATACAGTTAACTACACCCCAGTGACTTCCACTGTTTTTACAGAATACTCTTTAATCCAAGACACAGCAAAGAAAGTTTTTAATACAACTCCTCTTAGTTAGTTGTTACAGGTTTCTGTTGCTGTTTGTACAAGGGTGGAAGAGTTAAAAGTTTAAAAGGCAGAAAGTTTTCCTCTTGTTTTGACTAAACCGGGGGAAACGTGCTGGAGCTGTGCAGAATTTGATTGCCAAACACAGAGAGAAGATACACAGTGAGAAAAGATAGTAAAGGTTTAACCCAGCTGATGTAAGAAACAAACTCCAAGGATGCCCATGTTTCCTTCTTTTATCACACTGTTAATCTTTAATCAGGAAAACAGTTCTGAGAACAGCTCTTCGTGCACAGCTGAACAGACACCGAAACTTGGAAGTTAATAGGATCACCGAAGAATGAGACTATTAAATGATTGTCCTAATGAATCTGTGAGTGAGATGTACAAACCCAGAGGAGTTCAAATTCTGCTTCCACGTGGATGTGCAGCAAGTACATGTTAAACCTTGCAAAATCAGCAGTAAGGAGGTGGTTGGTGGGTTCAGAAGAGCAGTGGGTTCCTGTGCACTTTTTCCAGCTCAGATAATAAATCCTCTTGGGTGTTAACCTTTCTGAGAGTCCAAATCAACTTCTTAATTCAAAAATCTAAAGAAATCAAGAAAATTTAAGGGAATATTTAACAACTTGCATATTAATGTTGCTTCACTGAACGGCAGGTGGTGTAGTCTGTGACATTTATCAGCAGAAATGCCTTAAATCTTAGTTTTCTGCACTGCTACTATGTTAACCCATCACTTAAAGTCCATAAACAGATAGCCCCAGGCCTCTTCATCAGGAACTGGGAGTGGAAATATGGTATAGCAGGCTTAGTTGTATATCTTCTCTTCTCCTGTAAGAAGAAACCAAGTCATTCTTATAGTCCTTGTGATCTTGAACATCAAGATGAGGCAGTGTCTAGAAAGCAGATGAGAATACCTGGGTGACACGTTTCGTGACTCACAGTTATTACTCCATTCAGAGTTGCCTCTACAAACTGAAAGTCTCTGGATCTGTCATTCATACCCATCTTTTTTTAAGATCTTCTGGGCAGAGCACATTTATGCTTCACCCAAAATAAAAAGGTACTTAGTGCTATTTAGAGCAAATACCTGAACTCTTCAAGGTTAGCAAGTGAGTGCGGGGGTTTTTTTATTTTATTTGCAGAATGTAAGTTGCTTGCTGTTCATTTGTACATATTGGTTTAAGCACACATGTAAGAAGCTTCTTTTTACATAAACAGTATTCATATGTATATATATTATCCTGAATCAGTAAATTTGGAGACAGTTACATATGGTCAGTCAAAGATGAATATAATAGCAGTCAGAATTCTGTCTTCCTAAAAGCATAAGAAAAACCCCATGATTTCCAGGGTCCAGTTGAATTCCTGATCTCTTTACTGAGTGTTGTTTGTAGAAATAATCGTAATTGTGGCATTTGTCTGGTAGGAACCATTTACACTGACCAAACAAAAGTGCCTTTACATTGAAAAAATCCCATTGTGGTCCACTGATGTTGCCTTATTCCTGTCAGAATGGTGCTAAGCAGAAGTGTACAGTATGTAGGATTTCACCTGACCTGTTAACACTTACATAAGAGTTTTCCAGTAAACAGAGGATTTGTTACAGAGATTATTGGTTTTTGTGCAATGTTGATTTTCCTCCAGCTGCCAGGTTCAAGAACCAAAAGGTATGTAGTGCTTGACATAGGCACATTTGCCTTCTGACCTTTAGATGTAGCTTGGCTTTCATTTCTGCATAATCAGCTTTTCTATCCTTGTTGTTTGGCTTTTGGTGTTATAAAATGCTTGAAATATTAATCAAAGCTGTTTTCCTGGGGAAAAAGTATAGAACAAATCTCACTTAAAACAGAAAACACAGTTCAGCCCAAGTTGCTGCTTTTGTGTTGCTATTGAAGGAGAAAACAGTTTATATGTAAGCAAATGCTTTTCATTTCAAGTAAGAACTTACTATTTGCATTACAGTAACCTAAAGAGAACATAGCAGGGACTGTCTGTGGCACAGACAAAAATGAGAAGAGATAATGATCATGTCTAATTAGGTTTTAAGCTCCTCTAGCTCAGATCGACCAAACTAGAATTCATAAGAGCAGGGAGAAATTGGCATTATCACCTCCCAACCCCCTTTCTAGGAGATGATAAAGGCTTGGGAATGTAGTTACATATCCAAAGTCAAATGGGAAATCCATAGCAGAGGAAGAAACAGATCCTAAACCTTCAAATCTGCTCCCACTCTTACTGGTTAAAGCCATCCTTCTTCAAAAGAATTGGCTCAAGAAGGACATACAGAACTGTGACCAGTGGGTTATACTGCATGTAACAAGGGACTGAAATGTTGAGGGTGAACAAAGGTACAGGAGGATTTAAAGAAAAGAGAAAAATACCATTGCAAAAGTAGAGCTTTCAGGGTAACCCTGAAAGGACAACTGCCAGCACAGTGCTGCTGGCAAGCAAAGCATCACAGAGAAATAATGAACGGCAAGCAAGAGGAAAGAGCAAGGGGAGCCAGGGTTGTCTCATCCTAGAAAAAATAAACAAATTTAGATTATAAAAAGGTGCTTCCGTATCATTTCTTTAGGCCTGAGGAGGTGAGGTCTCTGTGAAAGGGCACAGTGGAACACCAGTCATCCACAGGAAGCCAGAAACTCGTGAACAAGAGGTGCTTGAACTCACGTGCAAGGATTTGTCTGTCCCCTACCCAAGTAGGAAGCAGAAAGTCCTTGACAGCTGCAAACACACACACCTCTGTGGTAAAGAGATTTCACTCCAGCAAGGGTAGCCCTTTTTATTTGCAAACCGGATTTGGAGCCATCTGGGCTTTGTGTGACTGAGCAGAGCAGATGCTGGAATGTAAAGGGAAACACTAACCTTTTGCTGACTGTTTTGCACTTTGGTTAGTATGGTTTGTTCCCTTCTCTTCTGGCTGTGGTTCTGTTCATCCAGCAAAAAAAAGAACACAGCAGTAACCATGTAAAAATCATAATTCTGTTGTGGCTAGGATAAAGTCAGTCAAAGTCTTGGCGGGACCAAACTCTCCACATGACTGAGACCTTCTGCAGTAGTTGAGAAGAGCTCCCAAGCTAACAGAATTACAAATACCTGGCCACTGGTCAGGTACCAGTGGCTGCAGAGCCCATTAGTCATATATTCACACTGAACCTTGACAGGGCCTTTTTTTTTAAAAAGGTCAGTATTCCTTTAGGGAAGAGTCCCCAAATTAGAGTCACACTCAAGAAATGTCTCCAGAGGAAAAACTGCTTATCAAAGTTAAAATTACATGTCTTAATCCCATCTCCAGGGCAGAACCTGTAAAAGAGAGCTTAAAAATTAAGTAATAATAATAACAATAATAACTATTTTATCTGCCAAAGCAGAAGAACAAGCAAGAAACCAGTGTGCCTGTGGTGTAATGTCAGCCTTGACTTGTACTGTGGCACAACCAGGACTTTCCCTAAAATATAGCTCAGGATTGAGCGCTTGAGCTGGTACTAAACTAAGCATCAAAGGTTGGTGGTTTTGTTAAAAGACCTTAAACATGCACCAGTGCATCTTCCTGGCTGCTGAAATTTGCTTCCATTTGTTTTGAGAAATGTCTGTTGTCAAGCTAAAAATGCTGGACACGTTAATGGAAGTCCAGTCTAATCCTGATGAATCTGGATATTTTTTCCCACTTCTCCGCCATCAGAACGAGCCGCTTCATTTTGAACACCGGCCAAGAAAAATTACATCGCCTTTTTTAGGGATCCACAAACATCTTATCTTACAATTTGCCCGATCCTGGATCGATTGGGGTTGGGAAGGAAGTAAGAAGGAGGCAAAGAACTGTGCCCTGGGTTTGCTGCTACCTGCTGTGGCCGGTCTCAGAGGCTCCATCTCCGCTCTCAGAGGCTCCATCTCACGGTTCACACAGCACACGTGGAGAGGAGTGTGCAGCACATGTGGCAGGGCCCCCAGACCTCCTGCAGATGGGTCAGTGCCAAAGAGCTCCCTGCAAGGAGAGGGGCTGTGAGGTGGAAATACTGCCTGGGGCTGCGCAGGGTCTGGAATAAGCACTTGGCTCGCTCACAGACTCTTTTGCAACTGCAGGCAATTTGCACGGTTCACATTTTCTTTGGAAATTGAGAGAACAATCCCTGCCCTGCTCTCTGTGAGCTTGCAAGGGCTGCCCTTGGATCTGGGCTCTGTGGTACCCAGTCCAGCAGCTGTCAGAGCATGGTCAATGTCAGCTGAGCACAACTCCACCACAGAAATAACAATCCAGTGGCAGTGCTCTTCCGTTAGTAAGAACAGCTCAAAGAATCTTTTAAAAAGCTACAATTTTATAGCAAAATACCCAAGTGACAAACTCTTTGGAGATGACAATATGTAGGAGAATTAGCAATGGGAGGGAAGTAGAATTTCTGAGTATTATTATGTGCCATTAACAACTTTCAGATCTCACTTTGAGTGAGTGCTTTGTTGCGCCTTGGTTTGTAGTGATGAGTTAAGCTTTCTAATGACACTTTTTCTGAGCATCTAAGAACCTTTACAATTATTGAGTTCTAGTAAGTCTGTAAAACCTGAAGTGCTCAAAAACTTCTGTTTTGAACAACCTGAATAGTGTCCATCAAAGCAAACATCCTAAAACCCCTCCTTTCAAGGCACTTGTTGAACACTATCATCTTGAAATGTCAGATTCACACACATTTAGATGATTTGACAGCTTCCACGAAGGCACCTGATAAGCATCACATTCAAGTGTCAAGAATCACAGAGAAAAAGTGCCAAAAAAAGTTCAATCAGAAGAAATCGTATCAGCTATTAGATGAGCATTATAATGCAGTTACTACTAAAAAAGACTTCTCGTTTAAATGGAAAATAAACTTTACATTCAAGACAACTCTTTTTTTAAAGGCCTTACATTTCCTTGTACCACTTCCCATGTTTGCCATTTGCGAAATCTTCCAGAAACTGAATCCAGACAGTAGCACCCACAAGTACTGGGTGAACACCTCAAGACCACTGTATCTGAGCCATTGGAAGTGCTACATCTGGGGTTTTGTGTGGGAGACAGTGGGTGTTAGGAGAATTCACTCTCTTCACTTAAAACCCTTAATGCATTCTGTTGGCTGTCTAAAAGCTGGATCTCTAAATTAAAAGATGCTTGAAAAAAATCCTGGCCTTGATTTACATATGCTCCAGTTATTTCATTGCACCAAATACTATGTGTGTTTTATACAGGGACTTGAGGCTTACTGTGTGTTTGTGATATGCTCTGAGATCCTCTGATGGGAGGTGTTACCTAAATACAAGTGATTTGATGCTGAAGTGTCTAGAATTCCCAGTGGACATCTGTACTAGAGCCCTGCTGCCATCACAAATGAAAAACATTTGGAATCCTTAATGTGATTTTTAATGGACATATGCTCATAACACAGTGCCACCAATTTGGCATATTTAGTGTCTTCTCAAGAGAAGCCCACAGTTTGTATAGCAAGATTGTGGGAGGTTAGGATTGCAGTGTTAGAAAATTTGCACAACACCTGCCTGACTGTAATTTAATTGGCAGAAATTAATGCTCTGGGTTTGGGTATTTTTTTTTCCTCCCCTCAAAACCTAGAGACACTAGGACTGATTCTGCTATATTACACTGTTGTATGTAAGCTTTTATTCTGATTTTACTTGTGCTGCAATATGATCATTTCCTGGTCTACTGTCCTCCTGACAACTGAGCACTGCTGACTTACTCTCAGTTATTTCTATGTACACTGACTTACCTGGCCAGCAAAAAGCACTCAGTATTTTTGTACTTCTCTGAAAAAGGGCTCTGCTTAGTATTACTAATGATTATGCTCCATGTTATTTTTAATGAAGGTACTTTATGGTGTGTTTCAATAGGAAAATATTTCTGATCAGCTCCACCAGCAGCACAGTATGTGGACTCTGAAGACAAATTCCAGCCTTGCCATCATTAAATGGTTTTGGATTTTATCTTTGCTAACATCACAGCCCTATCTGGAGCAGTCTTTAGCACCTCTTATCCCCCCAGATTTTTGTTTTCTTTTTCAGGAATGTTTGGCCTTGCCATGCATCAAGGACAGCCCCTCTTACCTCACTGTTTTCTTCCCTTATTTACAAAACATAATAAAAGGCTTTGCAGGGGAGATAGAGGGTACAGCCCCAAGGGGTGTTTCTGCAGTGGGAGAGTCAGCTCTGCAGTGGTTTAGACTTGCCGGATGGGAAGGTGAGCTGCAATTCTGATCCCTGCTGCTCTGCCAACCTGGCTTTTTGGGGGTGGCAAGTCACTGCTGGCCTTCCCCAGCAAGAACCTTGTAGGGAACAACAAACTGCCTCACAAATCAGAGCAACAGCTGGGTTGTGAACATCCTTTAGGCAAGATAAGTCAATTTTGTTGCTTTACAGAGCTCCCTGAAACTTAGTTGGGAATTCCAGATTTCTTACTCTGCAAACTACCAATGACACCCATGGTAAAAGCCCCATCAATAAAAGAAGTCACAAGATGACCGAAAGCAGCACCTTATCCAGGCTCCAGATGCTTTGCTAAGACTGGGTTTAAACATTGAGAGGAAATGGCAGCAGGGTTATTTCTACACTTCTGTTTGTCTGAAATACTTCAGTCTTCACACCTCCAGACTGCATGGACAAATAGACATGAAGACCACCTTTCTTTATAGCGGTCTAAAATGGAATAGGGGAAGCTAAAGACAGTCCTGCAGAAACAGAGACAAGAGCTCGAAGTGTCTGAGATTACACTCAAGTGTCTGATACTGAGATAACCCTCAGAATTACAAGAGGAGTAGTGACTGCTGATATCAGATACTGTCACAGATATAGACTCAAGTCTGTATGTACACATGCACACAGTGCACTTCACCCACAGAACAGTGTGCAGCCTCAGTCCTGAGCACTTCTGAGCTTTTGCTCTGAGTACTAATTCAGGGATGGGTAAATATTTTATGACACCTCCCCCGCACAGAACTCCCAGTAAAATAAAACATAATATTTGAAAGAGGAGGTTAATTATTGAGACAGTTGCCACTCTGCCTCTTCTGAGGTTGTAGCAATAGAAAATAACTGTTTCATTTGCAAGAGCCTAAGACAAGCCATAACCAAAAACTTCCTTGCCTACACCGAAGGAATCCCAGCACTTAGATTTATATTGCTTGGGGTTTTTTTTAGAATTGCATAGACAAAAATAAGAGCTGTGGGCCTTGTTTATGTCGTGGTTATTCAGGCCTGTCAGTGCTCACTGTTGAACTTTATACCCAGATCAGGCAATGTTCCCAAGGTGAGTAAACACTCCTTGGACGAGCCTCCACTTCACAGCCAACTAGTGACCATCTGCCTACAAAATGTGCCAACTGCACTTTGCCTCCGTGCATGACCTCTGTGTTCCTGGTTCCAGAAACTCTTTGTACTCAACCTTTCCCACACGCTGAGAAGTTATGACGTTTTTGATTTCAAAGCCAAATTGGATCGAAGTTTGGTTAAACTGCTAAATTTTGTAACTGCCTCAAAACAGCAAACCCAGGGGCTAAGAACCTCCGCTTTCAGCATTCATTAAACAAGCCTGTTAAATGATTACCCCGCCAGGGCTGCTTTGTTGACAACTCTGCATGATGACAATGTCAGTGGCACTGTCCCAAGATACATCCAGTGGTGATGTAAAGGACAAGCCTCTCTCACCTCAACTGGTGGGATGGACACTACCACAAAGAATATTTAAGGAAGGAGGCGCATCCTTGGAAAGCAGCGATTGCAAGAGAGCTCCAAGGCAAGTGAAACGGGCTCAACTGAAAGGGACAGCAAAATCCTCTCTGGCATCCAGCTCCACCTTATATAGACAGTGAGTAGACTTGCCTCTATTTTTAAATTAGTAGAATGGCCTCTATTTTTTCCACCTTGAAATTAGCAGTGATCCAAATTCCCTGCCTTGATTTTAAAGCAGTACATAATCAAGTCCATTGCAAATTCTTTGTGTTATATGTTGTTAGCTTTGTGCACTGGTTAGAACATAAAGTAAGCTAACACACATAATCTATTCGATTTTAGATTGTGATCAGTATTTTATAGCCATCAACAAGATCCACAACAACTTCAATAATGCCCCCACAGTTGAAAGCCGAGATGAATGTCATGCCCAAGGTTGTCCAGGGGGATTTGGATAGTCTGTCTCCAGAAGCAAGGGATTTCATCGAAACCAATGCCAAGCTGTGCCAGCCTGAGTGCATTCACATCTGTGATGGCTCGGAAGAAGAGAACAAAAAAATTCTGGACATCATGGTAGAACAAGGCATGATCAAGAAGTTGAACAAGTATGAGAACTGGTGAGTAGCCTAAGTGAAGTCAAGTATCATCTTGGAATTGGGAAATTCATTTTCTCTCCTGTTTACTTTAAAAACTTTTTATAACTCTCCAATATTTGCTCTCCATGAACATTTTTGAACTTTAGCTTACATAGCTGAAATACTCAGGAAAAGCAAATTTTTTCCAATAAAAATTAGCATAAAGCATATTATTCAATTGGACTATCAACTGTACATTTTCTCCATTGATTAGTTACATCAGAGAACTGAAATAATGTCATGAGACTTACACAACTTACCATTAGCAATGGCTAAATATTATTGAGCAAATCTTTTGAAGAATTCTACTCTTTTAGCCAATTAGTTTATTCATCACATTGTTTTTTGTGGCATTCAAATAGGTCTGTGGGTGTTCAAATATTATTCAGTACAGGCATTATTCATATCGTGCCGATGAGCTTTGACTCTAATGTATTCTGCAAATACTTTTTTCAAATATTTCATAATTTCTCCCAACTAACTGAACATGAAAGGAGAATATTAACAACAAGTGCATACTCGAGAATTACGTGCCAACCACGAGATCTTCATGGGAGAAATCTGCAAAGACTTTTGAATAACTAAGTGCAGGAATTTGGCAATCTGTTTGCAGACTATTTGGGAGAGAAAAGGGCAAGATTCACCAGATAAATTATTCATTGTTAATTATATGCTTAGCTGTAGTGATGATGGTTATGACAGCCCAACTAGAACATTTTTATACTCGTGGAAAATTTCCATGCACAGAGGTGAAAATGTAAAACAATCCCCTTTATTGTAAATAGATGGCAAAAATTCCTTAGAAGGGGAAAAAGAATCCCCTTTAGTAAACCCCTTCACTTTTAACGATCATGCTTATACTCAGTATTTCCTTTGTGATGCCTCTAACTTAAGGGACTATGCCAATCCACTAAACTGGGCTCTGATCCCTCTGGCACTTATACCAACACTTAAACTACTTTCCTTGGCACCCACTTAGCTTGAGGCATCATTTTGTGGTCCCCATACAAAACAACTTCATACTGATGAGAATGAGAATTGAACAAGATTAACTTTTCCCTGAAAGTTAGCAACAGAGAATAAGGCTGAGATAAGAGGCAAAGAAGTATTAACATGTAACAAGAATTTCCTAGGCCATATAATTTGTTATTATTACTGGAAAGTCTTAAAACTATTTGTATGAGAGAATGTATCTGACTGATTTTTGAGATTATCTGTTCTAGTGCTTTGTCACTAATTTTTGCCTTAAAAAGCATTGTTTTAAGCAGCTGTTTGTGCTAAAGTGATCCCGCAGAAGGGTAAAAATGCTATATTAGTAATTAACGTCTAATTTCCTGATTTTTGGTGAAATGCAGCTGGTTGGCTCTCACGGATCCAAGAGATGTGGCAAGAATTGAGAGCAAAACTGTCATCATCACTCAGGAGCAGAGAGATACCACTCCAATGCCTAAAACTGGAACAAGTCAGCTGGGGCGCTGGATGTCTGAGGAAGATTTTGAGAAAGCCTTCAACACCAGGTTCCCAGGCTGCATGCAAGGTAGGCAAGAAAAAGATGATTGACACTGAACTTTCAGCATAGCTGAGACACTTACTACTGTTGCAAGTCACTGTAATCTTTAAAGAACGATTTGAGCTGAAGATTTAGCTTTATGCCCCCAATAGTCACTTCACTGGTTTCAGGCAGAGCTTCACCATAGACCCAAATATGGGGTCTATATATAGATAGACCCCATATAATACCTAGGCAAAGACAGTCCTCAGTTTCTTTCCAGCATTCTGATTTTCCTTAAGAGTGGCAAAGTACAAAAATTTGTGTGACTTGATTCAGGAAGTCACAGAGCATCTGAGGAGCAGATAGGAAATGAGATCAGAACAAAGGACCCCCCTATCCAGAGCAACCATTTCAGATTCAGGGATTTACATTCACAGAGAACTTGGCCTTCACCCACCCTTATTCCTGGTTAGACAATCTGTCTGAACCTGCTGCTTTCAGCATTTAAGATAAAACTTCTTGCTACACAATCAGACAAACAGAAAGCTACAGCTCTTTAAACATCATCAGAATCTCTTGCAAGGCAAACAGCTTTTAAAAGACTGAGAAACAACCTCTATGTTAATAGAGGTTACTTCAAATGTTCCTTGTTTTGCTCTTGGCCACATCTTGCTACTCTCTGTTTTCCAGGACGTACAATGTATGTCATCCCCTTCAGCATGGGGCCTATTGGGTCACCTTTGTCCAAGATTGGGATTGAGCTGACGGATTCACCCTACGTAGTGGCCAGCATGAGGATCATGACACGGATGGGAACAGATGTTTTGAAAGCCCTGGGCAATGGGGAGTTTGTAAAATGCCTTCACTCAGTTGGATGCCCTCTGCCACTAAAAGGTAAGAGCCATTAAAAACCCCAGGAGTCATTAAAACTCCTGGACATTCCCAGGGCTGTGTTTTAGAGCTGAGTTCATGTCCTCAGCACAGAAGACCAGGGTAGTTCTGTAACAGCACTAGATTCAAAACCCAGTTGAAGGAATCAAAGCTCAACAAGAGTTTGATGGAAGGGAGATTATTATCCCTAGAATTTACCAGGGATTTCTTTGAAGCATCTGCTGTGGGTTGCTGTCAGAGGCACGAAGCTGATGAAACAGCAGCGTGATCAAGCATGGAAATTGCTGCATTCATGAGTACAACATTCTGTTCTGCAGAGCCATTAATCAACAACTGGCCATGCAACCCGGAGCTGACGCTGATTGCTCATCTCCCAGACCGCAGGGAGATCATTTCCTTTGGCAGTGGCTACGGAGGAAACTCCTTGCTGGGGAAGAAATGCTTTGCTCTCCGAATTGCCAGCAGGCTGGCCAAAGAGGAGGGCTGGCTCGCAGAGCACATGCTGGTAAGAGCCATTAAATCTTGTGTGTTTGAGCAGCCCTTAAACCCTAAAATGAGAGCCACATAAATCCATTGCCCTTCTCGCTGTCAATGAAATTAGTCTCATATGGATAGTCCTGTAACTGTAGATAGGAATCTGAAGTGCCAGGCTCCTGAGGAAGAGAAAACTGCTTGCAAGACCAAGTATTAAACATTTAAAATAGGACCTGTAATGGCATAAAACAAGCCAGATTTGGAACTTCTGAGAGTGACTTCTTGTAGGCAGACCCACATACTTGAGCAGAGCCTGATCGTCACTGGGCTAAATCATTAAGTGATCTATGCACTCAAAACCCTGAAAATATCATATTTTCTAAGGGAGTTCTGCTGTGTAACCTTTCTGGCTGTAGTTTCTGCTGTCCTTTTAACATTCTACCACCATAACATACCACCGAAAAAAGAATTTCAAAGTGCATAAGAGAGCAGCCTTAGAAAAAATATCTGTGGTCTTTGAGAAGAGCAGAAGTATCCATGCACAAAGTGCTTTCCCTTCACTCCACTTGTGCAGCCAAAAGAATATTGCCTGGTTTTCTTCTATCTCAAGAGAGAAACACAGATGTATATGGTCTTTAATCAGCAAAATAAAAATAAATGTTTATTATATACAGACCTATCATTTAAAAAAAAAAAAAATTTCCTACAGGTATTCTAATGGCAAGAAGAGTTGACTGTCTGATTTTAAAAAATACCGTTTGAGTTATTTGTCAACAGTATTATGTAGGGCTTCTTCTGTAGGAACAAATGTGCATAATTAAATATTTTATCCTTTCTACTTGCTGGGAAACAATCTCCAAAACGAAAAGAGCAAGAAGAAAAGACTGTGTTTAACAGTTGCATTAATTTTTCAATAGATCCTGGGAATTACCAATCCAGAAGGTAAAAAGAAGTACTTTGCTGCAGCATTCCCTAGTGCATGTGGAAAAACTAACTTGGCCATGATGAACCCAAGCCTGCCAGGGTGGAAAATTGAGTGTGTGGGTGATGATATTGCCTGGATGAAATTTGATGAACAAGGTATGGAAATTAAATTGGAATGTTTTACAGGTTGCTGTAGGTGCAGTAAGACATACTACAAACTTCTGGATAAAATTAATTCAGTGTGATTTATTTACATTTTGTCATTTAACTTCCAGGCAACTTAAGGGCAATCAATCCTGAAAACGGCTTTTTTGGTGTCGCCCCTGGAACCTCAGTCAAAACAAATCCCAATGCTATTAAAACCATATTCAAGAACACCATCTTTACCAACGTGGCAGAAACCAGTGATGGAGGGGTTTACTGGGAAGGCATTGATGAACCCCTGCCAGCTGGAGTCACAGTGACCTCCTGGAAGAACAAGGATTGGACCCCAGACAACGGTACCTGGCCCACACCACGGCCCTCTCCGGGCTTGCTTTGAAATTAAGGAATTAATTTAAGTTCATCCTGCCATCGTGACCTTTCCGTTGTGTTCTGTGCAGGAGAACCTTGTGCTCACCCCAACTCCAGGTTCTGCTCCCCAGCCAGGCAGTGTCCCATCATGGATCCTGCGTGGGAATCCCCCGAAGGCGTTCCCATCGAAGGCATCATTTTTGGAGGCCGCAGACCAGCTGGTAAGAGATGCAGCAGCCACATTTCCAAGCTGGCCACAGAAGGGTTGACACACAGCTCGGCATAGACACAGGTTTTGTTTTCACAGCTGCACAAATAAGGAAATAACCACGTTATTCCAATTTCTCCATGTTAGCCTTTGGCACGCAGGCTTCCAGCCACTGGTGTTTCAGTGTCTGAGTTATTTGACGTTAACACAGAACAGGTAATTACAATAAAGGGCTGGAGGGAGATCAGGACCCACTGCTATGGGTAGTAGACACATAGAAAATTGCTGTATTGGTCTCAATTTGCCTGTAGTTTAACTAGTGCAGTTAGCAAATGGTTAGAGCAATGAATCAGTTTTAGATAGTTTAAAGAAAAGGAAGTAAAATAAACTGTTCTGCTAAAGCTCACCTAAAGTTGGAAAAGAAATAGAAGTAATGCTGAGACTGAATCTAATATGACCACAGGACCAGATTCTATTTCCACTAAAATCTGCTGGAGATTCTGATGTCCCAGATATTTCCCAATGAATGTGTTGAGAAGTTTTGAAAACACTCATTTAAACTTCCTTGCTGTAAGAGAGCAGGAAATGAACTGATTTACAAAAAAAAAAAAAAAACAAAAAAAACAAACAGGAAAAATTAGAATACATTATCCAGTAACATGCATTCAGCACTATCTCAGATAGCAAAACCTGCCATAAAAATGTTTCTGGACTTCTAATTACTGAAGTGCTTTTGTTCTTTATAGGTGTCCCTCTTGTATATGAGGCCTTTAACTGGAAGCATGGAGTGTTTGTAGGAGCAGCCATGAGATCTGAAGCAACAGCAGCTGCTGAGCACAAAGGTAAATCAAAATTTAATCTGCCTACCTGTATTAGAAGCAGGCCCCTCTGGACTGCCTGCCCTCTCCTTCCCCCTTCTCTTCCACATTTCAGTCTTGGCAGCTAATTTTGCAACCTGTGCATTTTCACAATAGAAAATATTTGTACTGGAATTAACAGCCAAATTCTCTGTAAAAGTCAAATTAAGCAAAATAATCCCTTAGGTGGCAAGCATACAGAACAGGATGCAGGCAAAGGGTTGCCAGAAGCCTTGACAGGGAGCTCTTGTTACAGTCTGGGATAAACAAATTTAAATTTTCTCTTCTGCTAAAGCTCAACATAAATGCATGGATGATAGCCATCTCTTGAGGATCTTCATTTAAGATGCTTGACCTGAAATTTAAGAAATTTAATAACAAAAATTAATTTAATTTGTACCTCTTATGCATCAAGGATAATGCTTGTGTTGTTTCTTAAAGCTCTTTGGTTCAGGAGGCTGGTGAAGGGATTGTGGGTACTAAATCCTGGGAGGATCTGAGTCTTTGTGCTTTAGAATAAATGTGCCATTTATTCCCTTACCTTCTCCATCTGTGTTTCCAACAGGCAAAATCATTATGCATGATCCATTTGCCATGAGGCCTTTCTTTGGCTACAACTTTGGCAAATACTTGGCCCACTGGCTGAGCATGGCCCATCGTCCAGCTGCAAAACTCCCCAGGATCTTCCACGTTAACTGGTTCCGGAAAGACAGCCAAGGGAAATTCCTGTGGCCTGGCTTCGGAGAGAATTCCCGTGTGCTGGAGTGGATGTTCAACAGGATTGAAGGGAAAGCCTCTGCCAAACCAACTGCCATAGGTTACATCCCTACTGATGCTGCTTTGAACTTGAAGGGTTTAGAAGATGTCAACCTGACCGAACTGTTTGATATCTCAAAAGAGTTCTGGGAAAAGGAGGTAGAAGAAATCAAGCAATACTTTGAAGTGCAAGTTAATGCTGACCTTCCCTATGAAATAGAAAGGGAATTGCTTGCCTTAGAGATGAGGATAAAACAGCTGTAAGCTGATCAAACCCACAGTTATTTATCAATTCGCACATACTAAGACAGGGCAAACACATTTTACCAAATCACCACTGGAAGCATAGCAGCACACTGATGGGCAGGGGGTTATAATGAAAGTAGGTCATAGCTTAGTTAGGATATAGATACAGAGACTTTCTAGAAAGAACTCCAGACCTAATGATTTATAACTACATCGGTTGTTGTGAATAGGTGAGCAGCTGTGGGAGTGCACGTGCACAGGGTCTGAAACCCCTGCTCTGTCACTTACATGCACACAGAGCCATGATGGGTGTAAATTATTTGCCTAGTTCTGCATACACAATCCAAACCAATCCAGCCTTCAAGTTGTAGCATATTGTTTCCATCACAGAAACCTCTGGAGTCTCAGACTCCACTCGAAAGAGGAGAGAAAATTAGATGCTGTATATATGTATTACCTAAACATATTTCATGTCTTAAATACTTTTTAGAAAAATGAAGTTGTAACTTCTATCAGAGTGAAAGATGACTTTATATTACTAATGCATATTTAAGATATTGCTATTATATATTACTCATGTTCCTGTGATTTCCAGATGTTTTGAATGGCTTGTTCTTAAACTATAAAATAAATGTTTATACAAAATATTACCTCATTTCCAATATTCTTGCTGTTTATAAAGTGCATGCGTATAAATTGAGGCTCCTGTCAATACCACAGCCCAGGGAGAGATGCACATGTGGAAGTTAGATGTTGACTAGAGTTGATCTGCTACTCCTGAGCCAACTAGTTTAAGCCACATACTGTCTTTGCAACTTCGATTCAAGCCAAAAGAATGATCCAAAAATTATGATACCAGCTGTGAGCGGTCATCCAGATGGTGACACACTCCCCATAACTGGGCATTGTTAGTTACTGCAGGCATTTATAAAATAAACTACCCTCTAGGAAAGCCCCATATTAAGACCTTGCTCATTTGTTAAAGTCATAGGATTTCTCCCTGTTCCACAGTACTTTGGCTTTTGCAAGAGTAATGAGTGCAGCTGTTGAAGTAAAGACAATTTGGGAAAAAGTTTTCCAGATTTGTCGGGATGCCTAAAGCTTTAGAGCTCAATGAAAATCAGGGTAGGAACCTGTGTTGGCTTCCTTGTAGAGCCAAGACACTAAAACCAGCTCATGTTCTCCCAATTAGAGGTGTCATTTATGTGCTTCCCACATCCCTGGCAGGTATCCTGCTTTTTCACTTTGAATGCTTGATCTCCCAAAACATATTGCAAATATTTGCTTAGCAAAAAAAAAAAATCACTTACATTGTGTAATAAGCCTTTTTACAGACCCTGCTTCCTTGCAGAGCAAACAGTGCCAGGGCTGGTCAACAACTGCCCTTCAAAGTTTGCTAGGAGAGGTCACATAATCTGAGAAGGCTCTGACTCCCCCCTGCTCCCATGTTTAACACTTAACACAAACACTATCAGTTCTGAAGTGAATAATAGAGCCCAAGTCAATGCATAGGTCACACAAAGAACAGACAATGGAAAGCTGTGATGGAAGTGGAGGAGAGTGGTGCAGCCTCTGTGGAGGTGATCAAAATCACATCTGCATTTCCTATAGGGTCACCTGTATGTGTCCTCTTGAGTGGGCTCCAAATTAACAGAAAAATCAAGGTGGAAGTCAGTAAATATGTCAGAGGAAGTGAGCCAAGGAAGACTGGAATGGACTCCTTATATTCAAGCATTACCATCAAGTGTATAAAATAAAGCTGTTAATGAAGTAATTCTATAAATAGCTGATGAAAAGCCTTTCAAAACTGGTGTGACAGTACTGGGCTGGTGTTTGGATATGTCTGAAGAAGAACAAGGAGAGAAAATCTGAGACAATCTGTCAGGTGATATCAGAGAGTTATGGCCAGTTACAGCCTCAGGGTTTCTTATGGGCCTCGGGGGAGGATCCCAGCCCTGAGCAGTGCAAATGTGTTCCAGGCACAGCTTGAAATGCTGCCCAGGAGATGTGCAGGAGCTCTGGGGCTTTGCAGAGCTCTCTGAGCTCTCCAGTGTGCTGCTCTGCCTTCCCAAACACAACCAGGCTCAAAGGAGTGTTCCAAAGAAACACTCCTACTTCCTGCCAGAACAATCTGTGCCAGGGGCCCAAGCCCAGCAGGCATATGGACATGGGAAAACCAAGTGACACTTCTCCCATAAAATGCTGCTCTGAGAGGAGATACAGATACCATCACTGAGGTCTTACAGCACACACCCTGCTCTAGCAACACTGGTGTTATAAAGTGTGAACTGCCTTGAGAACATCTTACCCAGCCCAAAACACTGACTTTCATATTCTGACTAAACCCCTGCTTTCTCCTCTTCACTCCAAGAAATCAGGGAATTTTCCTTCTTTTAACCACCACTGCCCTCAGGTTCTGCTCTGGCTGTTTTTTCCCACGTAACACAACACAACTCATGGACAGTGCCTATCATGAGCTCCTCTGGCAAAAAATATTTAAACTATTTGTGGTTCTCCCACTGCACACATTTTAACCACATGCACCTTTTCAAACACTGCTCAGAGACACAGATCATTCCGGAAACCAGAAAATGGGGGAAAAAACCTGCTGTACTGTTAAGAATGAGAACAAGAAAATGAGTTTTTGCGTGAGTCATTCAATAGCTCCTTTGTATGTAAATATATCCTCAACCCATCAGCATCTATGGGGAGTACAATTTACATTTTGAATGATCAAAATGTTTAGTATTGGCAGAGAAAATGTTTAAAAAGAGAGAAGGCGGTGGTTTAAAATTTAGAAACTTAGTCAACTGTGCCAGATTATGATCTCAACTCTTCTCCCTCCAACAAATACTATGCTCCATAAAAACAAAATGCTTTTAAATTGAAATTTGGAAGTTTCTCTGATTTTCAGAAGAAAGAGGGGAAGGCAACAAATGCAATAAATTTCAACAAATTAGTAGAGAAATATAAAACTTGGCCTATTAAATGCAATTCAGAGAAGGGAAGCATAGGCAAGACTAACACATGAAGTGTACAGAGCCATAACATTTGCAACAGCTGTGTTATGAAATGCACTTGGTATTCTGGGAAGTGAGAAACAAAATACTTTGTTAAAACACTTGTGGATGCACCGGTGGCTTAGAAGAAGAGAGACAAAATTAAAATCACAGTTTAACCATTAAAGCTCTTGAGGATATAATCTCTGGTGCCTTGTTTGTGCCATGTTTCCCTGGACAAGAACATTGTGATGGATCCAGGGAAGGCTGTGCTCAAATACCTTAAATTTAGCACAGTCCCTAGGGCAAAAAGCCTGGCCTCAGTGCCAAGTGCTCCTGTTAGCACAGATAAATCCAGAGCTCAGACCAAGACCTTGGCCCAATCCTTGCACAGCTTGAGAAGCCTCCAAGCCCGATGCCATCCTTTGGACTCCTTTCTCATGTTTCAAGGTCAAGTTTTGACTGTGTTTTGTCTTGTTCCTTCAAATCCCCTTCTCAGATGTCAGTCTCAGCAGTAATTAACTTGAGTATATAAGATATCCATGTACCTGGATTCTGTCAACATCATGAAGGTTAAACCAAATAAATAAATAAACCTGAAAAGCAGCGTCCAGCTTGCTGCAGAACTCCTGTTGGAAAATAGTGAAACCCAACTTCAAGCCTCTCACAATTCTGGGATGATATTTTCAGGAAAAGAAGCAAAATTCAGAGAAATGGCATTTGTGCTCTGGGAAATGCTGTTTTCCAAAAACCTTGGCTACCATAGTAACATGATTTATTCCATACTTGCGGCAGTATAGTCAGTCAGCTCCCCAACTGAAAGACAATTATTGTAACTAGAGATGTACCTGGCTGAGAGACTGTGGGAATGCTGCTATGGATGGCAAAGCAGAGCACTCTAAACTCCAAATTAGTAATTGTGAGTGTTGATTGTGGAGGACATTTCTGGCAGAGGTTTAACCTCAGCAGTACAAAAGGGCACATTGGTCAAATGAGTGTTGGCAAAACCCTCTCACCGAGGTTCCAAACCACGTCCTGCCCCATCTGTGTGTCCTTATGCAAAACAGCTAGGTGGGGAAGATGAGAAAGAAAAAAACCCTAATTGCTATTGTATTCCTTTACTGCATTCTGCAGTGTCCACCACCGTGGATATGTTGGCTGCAAAACTTTACCAGAGAAAGATTTTGTGAGCAAATTGCAGAAATCCACATATATTAATATGCAAAATTCAGGCTGTGTCTGATCCTTGTAAACAAAAACATGGTTACGGTGCCTTTGCTGTATGAGGCCATACAAAAATCTCTGAGTTTTCCCTACCCAGTGTGGAGGGCTTTGTTCTGCCTTTGAGGCAATCAGTGACAATCACCTTGAAATTTGTTCTGCTCCTCCTCACATTGGTGCTTCTTGCCATGCCTTTTTTCCAGCGTAAATGTGACCAGACGTGGGTTCTGAGATGATTCTGCCTTCAGCTTTCCTTCAAGCTGATAAGTTGCAACCAGAAGTTTTTCTAATACAAATCCCAGAAATATTCTTCGTGTTCTCTTTGGAAATGTCAGATGCTGGCCATTGGAGAAGGGAAAACATCTGGTTTAATCCTCCCAAAGGAACATATCAAAGTTTTTGTGCTGTTTTTATGCAGCCTCAAGGCCTTTTACTCAGCTAAAAAATCCCTTTGTAAACTGCTGCGTTTCATTTTTGTTGGTTTTGTTCTTTTTTTTGAATCAAGAATGTAGTTTTTGTTCCTTTTCTTGTAAAGCATCACAAGGCCGTTTCCCAGGTTGAGGTGGCCAAGGAACAGTCCCTCCCAGAAACTTGATCCTGATAAACAGCTGCTCTCCAGCACAAACTAAGCTCATCCCCCACAGAAAATAGCTCCTAGGCTCACAATAAATAGATCTTACCTCTGCTGTGTATAGATCTGTGGGCTTTAAACTAAACTGATAGTCTGAACTTGCCATCCTTCTCATCTCATCAGAAATCCTAGAAAGGGCCTGTCACCATGGTGGAGGCTGGCACAGCAACAGCACAAATGCCAGCTCTGAACGTGAATAGAACAACAAAACCCCATTTTACCCACTGGAAACCATGGCTATATTTATCTGTGTCTTCCTGAACAGATGAGAAACTTCCCATGGTGTTCTGGAGCTCCAGATCCTGAGAGCAGCTATGAATAGCGGCTTTAAATTTATCCAAGGTTGGAAAGAGAACGAAACCTAAAGCTACAAGATGATGGCAGCTGAGCTGGCTGGGAAGCCAGCAGAGCCCTGCAAGGGGGCATGGAGATAAATTCCCACCCATAGGGTGAACAGCATCCCCATCCTTGTCCAGTAATCTGCGGAAGTGGGGTGACTTAGAATAATGTGGAATGAGGGGTACAACTCTCCCAGGAGTTATTCCTGCTGACAGGAGCCACAAAGGTGGTGAGACCCATGAGAAGCTTCTGCCTTGACCCTCACTGAACACCCTGACTCCCTGTTCCTTTTCCTAAAGCTCATTCAGGTCTGCCCAGGCTAAGGTAAGTGTGCCTGGAATTTTGTTCCACCTCAGTCCTTGGATTGCCTTAACTAACAACTTCATGGAGAGCCACACAGCCAGGACAGTGGAGCTGGACAGCAGAGCTCCTGCTGGCTTTGGTGGTGACCAAAAGAATCCGCACAAAAACAAACCCCAGCAAAAAGCCCATTTTCAGCCTGCTTTTGCCTGTCGAAGTGATACTACCAACAGTTATGTCAAGCTCAGAGGTAACCAATAGGGAAAAAAACCCAAGCTATAAATTAGCTATAAATTTAAACTAGGACAAGAGTTGGGAAAGGGAGGGGAGGCTGTTTGAGAGCTGTGGGTTGAGTGGTGGTCTTAGAGTACAGAAACAATAGCCTCCTGACACTAATAAGAAAAAGGAAGCCTTAGATTCCGTGGAGTTTTCTTGGTCTTTATTCTATAAAGACAGAAATCTGGCTCTATTTCATCATAGTTATCTACACTCAGGCACCCCTCCACCCTTGAAGGAGATTAGTAGTGATAATGCATCTGGTACCTGCCCCAGCAATAACAGATCTATGTGGAGAAGATTACAAGAAATTGTTTGGACTTCTGCCCAGTCCTAGAAGTCCCACCAACCATTTCCAAAAGTCCCATCAGTTTTTACGGCTTGTCTCTCAAGAAGGCTGCAGAAACCTACAGGAGGGAGAGACTTTAAAAAGATTTTTGCAGACATTTATTTCTGGCCAAATTATGATTGCTTGGAGGAAAAAGAAGCCACCGTACAAATCTTGTTAGAGACTTCAGCAGGAACTCACAAACCCATGCAGAACCAAGATAAGCTAAAAAAAGCAATTGCATCCAGGAAGGAAAGACAGGCCAGCCAGCCAAATGCAACTCTTAATTCCAACCCGTGACAGACCCCTGGGGCAGCTCCAAAGCCACTTAGCACAAGTGTGGAGCTGGGCCAGGATGAGTCGCTGGCACCAGAAGAGCAGCTCTGGCAAGTCCCCGCTGCAGTTTGGTGATTTGCTGAGGGGGACAGACTCAGACAGGCTCGGTACCCTCAGGACCATTCCCCACCCCTAACCCCCCCATGCTGACAGCTCCAGGGACACCGTGATCCCTGAGCTCCCTGCACATGTAGGAAAGCAGAGGAACAGCACAGCTGTCAACAACACGAAAACGCGCCGGCAGCGCTCGGTGCGGCTTGGCAGGAGCCTGGATCAGCCGTCTGCAGTCCAAGGTCTAAAGGGCAATCTGCCTTCCAAGACTCCTGCAGCTCCAAGGAGCCGTGTCCTGGAGCAAATATCTGTGACTGGGCAGCCCAAAGACCCCCAGCTCATGCCCTGAAGCACCGTGCCCACCTTGTGCTACACGGGAGGTGAATTTCCCAGGGAACTCAAGGGATAAAACAACACACAGAGCATCTTGAGAGGCCAAAGGTTAATCCCTGTGCCCCTCAGAGCCCTTCTCAGCAGATGGACTGCTCTGCCAGCAGAGGTGGAGCACACCAGCACAGAATTGCCAGGCACTGGGAATATTCACTACTGCAAGGACTGGGAAGTGCTTTCTTTCCAGGGACACAGTGCACAGAGCTGCCAGGAAGGTGACTGGGCTGATTAGTCTTGTGCAGGGCTGTGGGACTGCTGACAACTGCCTGGCCTGGGGGGCCCCGAGCAGCTCTGCTCAGTGCTGTAGGAGGAAGGTAAAGGAGGGGGACCAGATGGTTTCTAGCAATGACAGCTACAAAACTCCCTGCAGGCTGTGTCACACTGCTGCTCTATCTCCAAACAAGCAGCTCTCTCACACAGCTACACCCTAAGACAGTGGAAGCTGGGAGTTTTTTTCTGTTCCAGTTGCTGGAGAGCATCTCCCAGTCTGCTGGTCCAGGTGAGGGTGTTTGCTGGGTGCTGTCCCTGCTGCAGGCACAGCAAGCAAGGCCCTGCTCCCAAGACATTTATGGCAGTGCCAGTTTTTTAAACTATGAATTTGAACAGAAATCATGTTGCCCCCTAAATGTCACTGCCAAGCAGAAGGGAAGTAATCAATCTCCAGTAATATTCCCAACGTCGTGATTTTAAAACATAAAATGAATATACACGGGAAGAACCACTACAGCTGTGGCTGCCTTGGTGAAGGTATTAACAAATGCAGTTTAACATGTCCAAGTGCAGCCAGCCCTGTCTGAGGGCTGCCAGGTCTTTCTCCCATCCTTCTCCCCCCATTGCTCTGCTTATTGTTTGCTTCATTGTTAATCCCACCTAATTTAAAAATAGGAAATTGATTTCTTATGTATCCATTACAAACCAAATCATTTCTTTATTATAGCAAGGATCATATTTCATAAGCAAGTCATGGAAAATTAAAACCATGCCTGTTGCTTTGATGAAATAATGGAGAAAAGTGCTGGAGGGGAAGGCACAGACAGCTGGGGGCTGTCATGCAACCAGTGGTGCAAGTTAACTCTTTGCTCTCATCCAGGGTACCCAACACTGCCTGTTCTCCTCCCCAAAGCTTCTGGTTACAATGCTAAATACTCCCTTATCCCTGAACCTCCAAAGCATCTCAGGGAAGGAAAGCAACAAAGTGGGTCAGTGATTGTGGAGGTTTTGTTGTTAACAGGTTTGCAGCTTGCCTGTGTGCAGAACCAGATTCCTCCCAATACTCACACTCCTGAAACTCAGGGATTGTTGCTCTTGCACAGCACAGTATGCAAAACACAGGGAACAAACACTGAGCCCAGGAGCCCCAGCAGCATAAATATTTCCAGGCTTTGGGCACTTTAGACCGTGGTGCTGTGCTGCTGGGAAGGGGGAACCAGGCTGAAGGGGAGCCACAATTGCCTGGAGAGATCTCAGTGTCCATTGCACACAGGTTATGTCAGTACAGCAGGCACCACATCAACAACAAGTTAGCAGTGTACTGTGGCTTGGGGTGGATTATAAATTAAAACAAAATCCATCGTGTGCATTGCTGAGGATTTATGGGCTGTTCTGTGAACCTCCCTGTGGAGCAGGCAGGACATGGGTCCTCTGAAGAGTAATCCAGATAAGTGCTACAGCCCGAGGACATTGCAACATCCAACCCAAAGTTCATTGGCTACTTCATTTTAACGTGTTGATCTCCAGGAATTACAGCCAAAAACACCCTCTGCAATTTCCCCATCAGGAGCAGAAAGGACACTGAGCTATCACTGCAGAATTCTTTTCATAATGTATCATCTGTATATGTATCCATACAAAAATTCCATTTCTGAGGACAAAGAATAAGCAAAACTGTCACAACAGAGCACAGTCAGGCTCCACGAGAGTGAAGGGTAGCAGAAGAGATTGTTTTAGAGCAGTAATTCATGTCTAGCTTGTTCAACTCTGAGCATACCCTTTTGAGAAAATAACTATTTGGTTTCACTTCTTTGGGGTAAGAGTCTTCCATTTTGAAAAAGAAAAGACCCTATTTTACAGTATCCTGCAAGTCTGAGTTGCTCTCAAACCCTGCTATAGAATCATTGAGGTTAAAAAAGACCTTTAAGGTCACTGAGCCCCCATGGCTCAGGGACTTGATGCCTTTCCTGGCTGTCAGGGCCAGAGAGATTACCATCCTAAAATAATTCTGACAGCAGGTAAGAGGAGTGGAACCCTCACCTGATCCTGCTCTAGCTCTGGGAGGAGCCCAGCCAGCCACCAGCAGGTATTTGCCAGTTCACGGCAAAGAGCTTCCTTACAAGGGAGCCAAGGGAAGTCCTTTAAAACTCTTTATGGTCCCTTTGTGCTGAGGATTCTCAGAATAGAAAAACAAGTTTTGTAACTCAGTGGAAGTGAAGGAAACGAGCTCTTTCCAGGAACATCCTGCAGTGGCCCTGCAGCCCCCACCTCCTCCCAAAGGGATTTTTTCATTGGGACATACCATGCCCCTTTCTACCAGTGTCTGTACTGGCTGCTTCCACATTCAACCAACTTGTTTATGCAATAAACAGCTCATGAAATATCTGTATAAACTACTGTGAGTTATGTCCAAGCAGCTCCAAGATCAACTAAAAGGGCCAAAACTCCCAGCCCCTGTAAAGTTCTCCTATGTGAGAGGCATTTCAGTTTCCTCTTAGGGGATATTGAGTTTTAGTAATTAAAAAGTACATGATAGAATTATTTTCAAGAAGTTTCTTATTTGGTCTTGTCATGTATCACCCAAACAAAGGACTCATTAGAACTCTTGGAGGATGATTTAAAAGTGATGTGATAAGTCACCAAAAAAATTCAGAAATTCAGAAACATTCATTTGCACTTGCACAGCAGAGCCGACTCACCAGGCTGATATTTTAATGGGACCACTGGATATTTTCATTTGCTGCATTTGCTACAATGACAGCAACAATAACTCCCAGACAGAAGTCGAGACAAGAAGCAGCAATTAGGTCAAACCTTCGGGATAGAGCTGTCATCACAGACATAAATGTAAGTTACTCTCTCCCTGCTCAAGCTCTGCAAGATGTGCTGTTCACTGGGTTGTCTAAACATGATAAAGAAGGGGAAGAAAGGAGGGTCATTCTGCCTTTTGCTGTTCTTCACAATTACCCTGTGTTTAATTGATCTTGATTAATTATTTAAGGTAAACGGAGCTTCCCTGACCTAACGGCAACATGTAAACTGATTAACTTTACAAAGCCAGCAAAATGATCTGCACAGTGAGATCAGCCCTTGTCATCCATTATTTAGGCCAGGTTATCCTGTGTCAGGACCAGGGATGTGGTGCCAGACACGAGGCAAGACGGTGGAGGTGCCATGGGGGGGTCCCCTTGGGATGAGGGTCAGGCTCCCCCAGCCCCGTGGCACCAGTGGGAAAGGAGGAGGAACAGGAAAAATTCTCCTGAGGTCTGGTAGCTTATGGTATCTCCTGGGGCTGCACCCTTCTGGGTTTGGGGGAAAAGAGGAAGACAGTCCCTTTCCAGGTGGGCTGGGAGCACGTGGGAGCTGGAGGGAGGTGGCAGGGCAGTGACAGGGAATGAGGCACCCTGGAAGGCAGGTTTGAGCAGCCCAGCAGGACATAGCTGCAGTTTGGCTCACAGACCCAGCACTGCAGCCTGCACAGCCCAGCCCCATGGCAAATGAACACTGCCTCTCTGCCTGGCTTTATTTCTGCAGTCTGTTACATCTCCATGGGTCACAAGGCAAAACCCATTTATTTTGTGCAGACAATGCCTATCTTAGCTGAAAATCAATCCCAGATAAAAACTTTCCAAGAGATCCTGCTTAGATATGTGTGTGAACATTGCTTATCAGCCTGGATAGGGCACTGCTGCTCCTGTTGCAATCTGGTAGCACTGATTCCTTGTATAACTTAGAAAATTATGCATATTGGAAGAAAGTGATTTGTTTGGAGATCTACAGTATCCCCCATCCCTTCTGGCCAATCACTCAGGCAGGTACACAGATAAATGAGAAGAAAACACTCATCACCACTTTGGCTTCAGGGCAGAAGCAGATAAGGCTGATAAGGCAGCAAGTGAAATTCCCCTCCAGGCTCCCATACAAATAAATACCTACATGGGCAGAGGCTGCTCAGCTGCAGTAAAAATCCTGCTCTGGTTGTTTGAAATAGCAGCACCCCCAGGCACAAACAGAGCCATAGCCTCCCTACTCTATCAAAAGCTCCTTGTTCAGAAAACTTATGCTCAAAACAGGTGAGACAGGGCAAGTGGGAAGAAAAAGAGGCACCCAGAGGCACGGGGAGACCCAATCCAGGAGCCCAGGGAAGCTGCCTCCCCCCTGGCTGGCTCTGTGTAAGGTGAGGATGCTGTTAGCTCACAGAATAGAAAGGCAAGAGAGATGTGAACACCACAAGCCAGTTCCAGGCCAGCACCACCACTGAGGCCCCCATCACTGCAGGCTGAAGGTGACAATTCCCATCAAAATTGTCTCATGTTGCTGCCATCAGCCAGGAGGAAAAGCACAGAAGCCATAAACATCCCCAGCCTATAGGATGGACTAATCCCTGTCAGCTGTGCACAGAAACCCCCAAATCCTTCAGTCACTGAGAGCTTCCTTAATGATCTGGCTGTGCCACCAAAGGCTGTGACACCATCTCCCTCCTTTTTAGACAGAGATTCATGAAGTCTCATAAGTCGTATTAAAAAAAAAAAAAAAAAAAAAAAAAGAGACTTTCAGCCAAATTGCTGATGCTTCACGTTTTTGGGTTTTTTTTCCTCCCACCCCAGGTTCTTTTACATCTCGTCAGTTCCTTCTCCATATTTATTTCTATTTGGTTTTCTACCTCTGGGAGCACAGCAAGCCATCAAACCTGGATTAAACATGCCACAAAAGAATTCAAGCCTTGACATGGCCAAAATATTGGTTTCCAATGAAACAAAACAAAAGACCAGGGTGAAGTAACTATTTCAGCAGCTTGTGCAGCCATGTAAATAGATGTTGCCAAGGGAGACTGAAGAGAGATAAAGATCCACCACCCCTCCAGAGCTCACAGAGGAAATGTTCAGATCCAAACTCCATTTCCCAGCAGCATTCACCAGTCCAGCTTCAGCTAAAATGGTGGATAAGCCACATTTTAAAAAATAAATGTTTCAAAAAAGGACAGCAAAGTTCAGGCTTCCCAGCTGGGCACCAGAAAGGCATTTCCTCTCAGGCAGCCTTCATTCCCAAACCGTGGGACATCTGCAGTCTCCTACCTGTGAGGAAGGGGCTGAGCAGACCACGGGGCTGACCCAAGACAGCAGTGTTTGTTTTTTATGGAAATGTGTATTTCTTTGGAAAAACATGCATCTCACCAGCAGCCCCCAGACCTACCAGGCTGCCTCACTCCAGCTGCTCCCGAGGTGGGAGCAAGCAGAGGGGACTGGCAGGGCTGGAAGAGCAATGCCCCACATCCTGTGGTGCCAGGGATGTGCCAAGGGACACCCTGCCTGGGGAGGTTCAGGGTGAACAACAACAAAGTTTCTCCTGGAGGGTTGATGCAATGCAGTGAGACTGCCTGAGAGGCTGAGGAGGCTCTGTCCTTGGATGTGTCCAGGCCAAGACACAGCTGACCCAAAACAGCCCTGGCAACAGCTCAGAGAGCAGACCAGAGCCCCCACCAAGGTCCTTCTCACCCAACACTTCCACCAACAGGATGGGAAATCAGTGCAACAAGAGGTGAATACAGGACTGACCACAAAAATTCAACCAGCAGCTCCAGAAAAGATGCAGCTCTAAAACAAGTGACTTTATGCCTGCGGGCTAATTAACACTGAACCTGATAAAGCCTAACTACACTTCTGTTTTAATTAAGAGAAGGACCCCCTTGGCAGCTCCCCCTCCATCCCAGGGACACCCACGCCAAGCAAAAACACTGAGGAATGCAGCTCCAGCTCACCCGCTGGCGTAACTGTGTTTGCTGTGCCTCTGCTGGATTCCTGCTGTCCAGGCTGCACTTTGGTCCAGGAACATTTCACCTGTGTGCACGGAGCCAGCACTGCAGCCAAGGTAAACACTCCTCTCAGAGGGCAGCACACGCTGATTGCTAATGGACACACGGACACATCGACTTTGTTTGAGTTCAGCCTTTCCTGCAAATTACCGGGGCAGGCTGTGCCAGTCTTGCAGAAATAAGAGGGGTTGTGCTGGCCTGGGGGGCTTTACTGTGTGAGGAAGGGGCTGCAGAGAAATCCTGGAGAGGGTGAAGGTGCAAAGCATCACAGCAGCACCCCAGTGCACCAAAAATAAAACCTGATTTTAGTGGTGGTCTGGGTTTGGAGGGGTCCAGGGAGGAGGCAAGAGGCAGGGCTGGCTCAGACTGTGGTGGGCAGGGTCAGGCAGCCCAGCTGAAAGCTTCTTGGGAAGAAAGAAATGCAAGCAGAGCCTGCAAGCACTTTGTCCAGACACTGAATACACTTTGGGAAATGCTTCCTAATACATCAGATCCTTCCCAGGATTGCTGCCTGTGTGCTGAGGGGTGGCACAGAACTCAGGGAGTACAGCCCCAAAAGAGACCTGACTCAAACACTGCCCCAGGTGTGTTTGGTGGTACAGGATTTCAAAAGGCTGCAAGGAGATCTGTGCCTCCAGCACAGACCAAAACACCCTCCAGGGCAGGCCAGGCCAGCAACTGAGGCACATAACAGCACAAAGTCCCTTCCCAGGAGCTGGGTGCTAATGCAGCACAGGGCAGGCTGGCTTGGGTCACTTGATCTCAACTCTGCATGAAATCCAAGCAGGATTTGGGGGTTCTGTAACTAACTGCTTTGTTTTACAGGTACATCTTGTTTCAGGTAACCACTGAAGACAAATTCAGCGTGCTGCCTGTGACCACACACCCATTCAGGAGGGACACACTGCTGGGACTTCAGCGTTCCAGGCCACAGACCTGCTTTTGGCACAGTCTGCACAAGACTAAACCTCCTTCACAGGAGGCTGAACTCCCCCAGCACAGTCACAGATCTGTTTCTGTGGCTCAGCTGCCATGAACACTAAGCTGCAATGCCTTGCCCATGCATTGGAGTCCTTCTTGAACTGATGTTTCACCCCAGAAACCTCATGGGACACAGGAGAGAGTGTTTGGATTCCTGCCCAAGAGTTTGATGCAAGCCTGAACAAACTTTATCTCCAAGGTGAAGCTGGCATCATCTGCACTCATTCCAGCCAGGGATCTCCTCCCACCCAGGCACCCTCCCAAGATAAAGCTATCCCAGTTAGTACCAATAGATCCAGTTCAGCACATATTGTCTGATTTTTTACATAATATGGGACTTATCTCTTACTGTACAAACAGAGTAAGCAGGGCAAAATACCACATCTCTCTACTCCCCTCCTATCTTAAAAGGACAAACCAACCAGAAATTCTGTGCTTTAAAAAAAAAAAAAAAAAAGAAAAGAAAAGAAAAGAAAAGAAATCAAGATATTCTGGACTGACACAAATTGTGAAAACAGGTCTGCAGGTCAGGGTGCCCTGGGTGTGTGTGTTGGAGCACTAATCCCCTCTACAAATTGGCTCTCATAACCACCCTCATTTGTCTCAACAGAGCAGCAAAGTAATTGCTGTGCTACTGCAGGGTAGGGGGACCCTGCTGCTCACTCAGCTGCCCCAGGCTTGGCTCTGGAGGTCACAGAGCAGCCAGACCCTGCTGAGAGGCAGCTGTGCCAATGCTACCCATCCCCAGCACTGGGGTGGTGTCCCTGCAACTCGTCTGCAATTTCTGTGTGCACATTTGTAACTGGAAGCCCTTTTAGTTCCTGCAGACATCTTTCCCCATGGAGCTCTGAGCTGGCTTCCACAGGAAGCTTTTCCAGCAGAAATATCCAGGGGGAAGTAGCTTTGCTGACCATTTTTGCAAACCAAACCCAAAACCCTCCTGCCAGGTCAAATCCAGGTGGGAACAGAAGCCCCACAGCCCAACGGCTGGGACTTGTGTGCCTGAACAGGAGCAGAAGGCAGGGCAGGAAGGAGTCACAGAAAATAATCGAACGAGCAAGACTTCAGCCCTGCTGGTCTCCATCATCCTGCTCATCATCCCCACCTCCCAGCAACAGGGCTCACTCAGAGCCTCCCCATCCCCAGGCAGAGACAACCCCAACACCCACCTCCATACAGCAACACTCTCCATTACAGACAGGAAAATCCCTTCCTCCTGCTTCCCAGGCAACTCCCACCAGGGCTCCTGCCCCTGCTCCTTATCACAGGGCCTGCCCACCCTCCAGGTGCCCCTCGTGTGCCATTCATCCCTCCTGCCTGGCTCTGCCCCACTCCCCCTAGCTGCTGGGCACGTAAGCAGAGGGTTATCCTGACAGCCAAGGGGATGGAGAGGGGACCAGGAAGCCACCCTTCCCTTGGAGATTCAGCATGTCAGAAAATGGGGGTACTCAGGGGGCACGAACAGCCACGGGACGTGTTGCCATGCTCTCCTGAATCGGGCTTGGAAAACTTCTAGTGTCCTTATTCTCTCCCAGCCTGTCCGTCGATGCTCCCCACCCTTCTCTCATCCCTGGCTCCAGGAAACCAGGCTGAGCCATCCCGTGCCTCCGAGAGCCGAGCCCCCTTCCCTGGGACAGCCCTGCCGAGAAGTTCCTTCGCTCGCCATCTCGTGGTGGCAGTAGGCAGACTGCCACGGTCCCGCACCCGCATCCACATCCCGCATCCCGCATCCTGCATTCCGCATCCCATATCCCGCATTCCACATCCCACCTGCCCATATCCCGCATTCTGCATTCCACATCCCACCTGCCCACATCACACATTCCACATTCTGCATTCCACATCCCACCTGCCCATATCCCACATCCTGCATTCCACATCCCGCATTCCACATCTCACCTGCCTGCATCCCACCTGCCCACATGGCACATCCCACATCCCGCATTCTGCATCCCACATCCCACATTCCACCTGCCCACATCCCATCTGCCCACGTCCCACAGCCTGCAGGCTGTGCAGGGGCCCAGAGTGCACTGGAGGTGGGTAGTGTGGCCACCACCGTGCCACCACCGTGCCACCACCAGCACCAGCTCTGTCCCCCAGACTCATCCTGCAGCAGGTGCAGCCCAACCTCGGTGCTGTCAGAGTTTACACCTGTGTAACCCAGGTATAGATTTGGCCCAGCAGAGTCACTCACATGCAGGGCTCAGGAATTTACCCCGACTCCCATGGGAGATGCACCAGGAGATTAACACACGTGGGGTGATGATGTGTCAGACATGCAGATATTTCATATACCTAGACTTGTGACAGACTGTAAAGGTTTGGCTCCTCACACCTCCAGCCCACCAGGTCTGGGCTGCCCACCCAAAATTGCTGTAGATGTCACAGCCAGGTACTCCTGTGAGCACCAGGGAATGGGAAGGAAGTGCCAGGAGAGCTCTCTGTGACAGGGACACCAGGGCAGCTTGGCATTGGCACAGCTTTACAGGATCCAGCAGCATGGCTGAAGAGCTCCAAAGGCAAAGTTCTCTTCTTCCATTTTAACACCTTTTTCCATGGAGCCACTGCAGGATCCAGAATTGTCCCTCCACCCTGTGCAGCCCCAGGCTGCAGGCTGAGCTCTGCCATGGTGTGACCCTGCACCATTGCTGTGCACACACTCAAATTTCACCCTCAGCCAAATGGTTTTCTTTAAACAGACACAGAGAAATTTTCCCCAGCCTGAAAGCCCCTTCTAGATCTGGACAGCAAAGCTATGGCTTCTGCAAGGTGCCCCTCATGCAGATTCCTCCAGGACCTGCTGTGCCACCCCATCCGCCCCTCCAGCACTCCCAGTTCCCCACCAGCTTCCCTTACCCTGGTTTTCCTCTCTAATTTGGGTAGAACAGCACAAAAGGAGCAATTTTGCTCCCCAACCCCCTTTCCACCCTCCCTCCTCCCCTGTCTGGCAGGTCTGTGTTATTATTAAGACACTTGAGATTATGGTTGTCTGGAAGTCAAAGAATGACAGGAAAGAACCAGATGCCATCCACAGATAAATTACAAGGGCATTATGTGGAGGCAGCTGTACCATATAAAAGCCGGGGTTTTATGCCACGCCGTGATTTTCCATGTGGCATCGTATGGTTCCAGCATCTGGGCGTCACCATCAACGTCTCCCGTATATTTTGCTGAGCACTGTCATTATAATAATGAAGAAATTGCAGCAGACGTTAATTGTGGTTCCTGCTGGCTATTGAGAGAACTTGAAGGTATCAGAGTGGGCTGGCAGGGCCTCTCTCACCTCACAGAGGGTTTCTCCACCGTGTTGGCAGTGGACAAGAGGAATTTGGAGGGCTCTGAGTGCTGTGGGCAGCATCCAAGTCCTCCTGTCCCAATGCCCGGAGCTGATCAGGACTGGCTGGTGCTAGTGATTATGATGAGATAAAGTTGTGGGTCTTTGTACAGTTCCCCTGCAGATATTTTTAAATTCACTTCCTCCACTTGGTTTTCTCATAATTAGCACAGAGCAGCCATGGGCTGTGCTAAAGGATGGATGGCACAGGGGCAGGAAGATTTGAACCTCTGCTTTGCCACCCCATTGCTCAATTCTCAGCTGGCAGAGCTGTTCTACAGGTGGTCCAGCCCTGGGTGTGGGGACAGGGACACTGAGACAACTCCTCACACCCTGGGGTGATTCACAGTGATATCTCACAATGCTCTCTCTGGGACATGGTTTCGGTGCCTCAGGAATCCACCACAGGTATGTCCTGGAAGTGGGATGAGGATGGGCAGAATTGCTGCCCTGTGAGTCACTCTGGGAAACCTCTGCCAGACAGAAACCTTCCTGCTTCAGCCTTCCTGCATTCTTGCTCCACTGCTCATGGCAATGGAAGCCTCGTACCCACCAAAGAGTTGCAGTACGGCAGGGGAAGGAAGCAGCCCCTGCAGCTCAGAACCAGGGGGTTGGATCAAAACAGCCTAAAAGCCTTCTCCTAGAACTCCACCAAAGCTTTTGCAAGTTCCCAAATCCCAGAAAAGCAGGTACCCCCACTTTCCCCTTCTTGAACTCTGCCATACATGTGTTTCTTTCCAAAGAGCTCTGTAAAGACACAGGTGGGACTGAGGCTCTGCCAGGGCATTGATGGTCAGACCAGCAGGAGCAAAGCTTGGGAAATCCTCATGTTTCCTGTCCATCCCTCTGCTGAGGAGCAGGAGCTGGCAGCAGTGTGTGCCTGTCCCTGTGCCTCCTGCTTAGGCCCAGAGTGTCCCAGGGCTCCTCTGGCAGCCCTGGGATGTCACTGCCAGCTGGGAGAGCTGGCCTGCCCTAGGCAGCTGCAGAGCTGACGTGGGAAATGAGCTCATTCCACCCTCACAACTGACCCTGGCCTGTGGCTACATCACGCTCCCCTCAAGTAGCCCTGTGGCAGAGGGGGCTCCCCACTGAACCCCTGGCTTGTGCCAGGGAAGTTCTTTGCTTGAAGGCAACAGCCAGACCCACCAACACAGCACTGAACCTCTCCCTCTGTGAGGGCAGCACTGGCAGCAGTAACGTGGCTTTTTCCCAATGCCAGTGGAAAACACAAGGAGTAAATGTACACTGCTGCAGCTTCAAGGCAAAGCTCCTTTGGGAGCCTGTGCCTGGTTGTGGAGCTGTCCCACAAGATGCCGTGTGCCAGGCTTCAACATAAACACAAAATTAAATGTGATCCAAGAGGTGCAGTGAGATTCCCAGGAAAAGGACAGAGGATTGTCCTGTGCTGATGCTGCTCACCCTGCCAGACCACAAGGCGGGGGGAGCTGCAGCAAGAGGGTACTTTGTTCACTGAGCTCAAAAGCATTTGATACCACACTGAAACAAAAAAGCATTTGTTGGGATAAAACAGCCTTCGTGCCAGTTATTGTCCAGCTCCAGCGCCCAGACAAGAAGAAAAGAACTAAAATGACCATTGATGGGCATAAAACCCAGGGAGAGCTGGAGCAGGACCCACTGGGACCCTCCCCCAGGGGTGGCACTGTCCCAGCACTGCTGGGGCATTATCTCACTGATCAGGTATGGCTCAGCCTGGGACCTTCCCGGCTGCCCTGGCCACAGCCACAATTAGCAGCAGTGCCCCGGGAGTGTCCCTGGCTGGGATCGGGATGGTGACACAGGGTCTGACTGTCTAGCCCTGCTCTGGGCCTTTAGAGGTGCCACAGGGTGGTCTCCAGTGACAGCTCCTGTCTCTGGGCTGGATACAGCCCCATCCCAGGGAGGGGTCCCACGCAACTCTGCCTGGAGTTTCCTCTTTAGGTATCAGTGGGCTCCTGCCAGAAAGCCACCAGTCACCAGCAGTGTGGGGTTAGAAATGGGCAGTTCTGTGGATATTCAGCTTTAAAATCTTCCCTGCCTATATGAACATAAAAAAGCTCCTCACTTGGGTGTCCCTGTCCCCAGAGAGGAACCCTGACAGGGAGAAGGGCAATGTGCCACCCTTGGAGCACCAGAGCAGCAGCTGCTGTGGGGTCAGCCATGATGTGCAGAACTGCCTGTGTGCCCTGCATGGTCTGAGATGCACAGCAGCCCCACAGGCTTCTGCACAAGCCGTGGGCACAGAGCAGTGCCATGGGCAGCCCCTCATGGGCTGGCACTGATAGGTGGGGGAGCTCAAGCCATGCCAGGCCAACATCCCTACACAGAGGCTCGATTCTGGCAGTGCCAGGAGCTGCCCCCGTTGCCCACCCCATTGTGTGGGGCAGGCACATCCAGCAGCCCCTATGGAGACCCCACCTTGGAAGCGTGTTGGCACGGGCTCCTCGTTCCTGGCAGATGTCCTCAGTGGAAAGAAGCAGCCTGGGGAACCAGGGGAGATTTTCCTATGGGATGGGGTGGGGGTGGGAAAGAAAGAAGATAAAAAAAAAAAGAAAAAGGAGAAAGAGGAGAAAGAGGGAGGCTGCCCATCACAGCTCACTGCTGCCTGGCACCTGTGTCCCAGGGCAGGCGTCCAAGCGCCAGAGCAGGCACGGTGCCACGGCAGCAGATGGGCACCAAGGCAGCAGCCCCGGGCCTCAATCCTGCCACGCCAGGGAGGGGACGGCTGTTTAGGGCAAATTTCCCAGCTGAGAATGTCAAAACAGCTGCCAGTCTGGAGTTTATACACCTATAATTAAGGGGGTATGTGATCTCTAATCCAGCTCAAACGGAGCTGGATTAATTGGCGGACCTAAAAATAGCACCCGTGACCATGTAAGGCAAGCTTTTGTGTGAGGTTTAAATTAGGAAAGTGGGCTCTGGCTGTTTGCAGTGAGCTGGGAAGACGGAGGCATCCCTCTGCCTCAGACAGCTTGTGAGAGCCTGATCCTGCTGAGGGACAGGCCACTGAGCTCCCCAGAGCAGCCTGGAGCCAGGGGAAGGAGCCAGGGCATTACCTGAATCTCAGGGATGTGTGTCCTGGGGCAGAGGGAGACTGCTCTGCTCAGCAAGCCCCTGACAGCCTCAGGTAGAGCTCCTCTGGTTCTCCTTCCCACACAGCCAAGACCCAACTGCTCCCCACTTTACCCTGTCACATCTTTCATAAGAGTCCACAGCAACTTTGCTCACTCTGTTTGTGATGCACAGATAGTGGAAAGGGACTTTCTGAATTACTGGAGCCTCCAGGAGACACCTCTACTTTCCCACACTGCTCCTGGCAAGCTTTGCACCGACACAATGGCAGAAGAACCCCTCTGATTTGTGCTCTGGGATCTGCTCCCCTTCTCCAGCACTCCTCTACCCACACCCAGACTGCAGGGTTAAATTGCTGTTAATTTTTGTTTAATTATCTGCAGTGGCACAAATAACTAGCAGCATCAATGTGAACTTGGCACACAAAGGAAGGTTCCAAATGGCAAAGCATATTATGAGATCGAATTATTAAACGTAGCTAATGAGAAAAATAATGATTTGATGCCAAGCTATAAAAGGTTAGACTTTAAAGTTGTCACAGTTCATGAGCAAGAAAGATTTAATCACGTTCTTAATCAAATATTTATATGATAATGTGTTTTAATCAGAATAATAGCAATTAATTTGGAAAGGAATATATTGTACACTTCCTGTTCGTGCTTTTCAGAGGGTTTTTTTTTGTGGTGAGGTTACAGAGCACATATTTCCTTACTCAATAATAATTCCATCCCAGTTGCAAGGTATTCCAGCTGCCTGTGATAGGGACAGGCTTGTGGAGAAAAGATCAGGAGCAACTCGAGAGCTGTGGGTGCCCTGCTGGGTGCTGGGTCCTGCTCCATCCCTCCCTGGAACTGGGCAAAGTGGGACCACGCTGGCTCAGCCGGTGAGCCGGGGCCCCTCGCTCTGCCCTTGGAGCATTTACTCTTCACAAATGATTTAACTGCTCCCTCTTTCCCTCTGAATCCTGCCAAATCTCCTCACTCCTCCTTGGCAGCTGATGCTATCGCCGTGATTTCCAGCTGTGCGAGAAGCATCTTAAAGTGGCTGCTAAGCTGGAGCAAGGGTCCTCTCCTCCCTCTCCTTCCCTTCTGGGCAGGACAGCAAAGGGACATCGCCAAAATTCTCCCACTCCTGTCCCTCCTCCAGGGCCCTGCCGCCCCTCCTGCCCTGCCTGGCAGAGCTCAGCTGGATGCTGAGCAGTGAGTTCTGCTCTGGGCTTTTGGTCTGGTGTGTTAAAATCATAAAAATGGGCAGCTTAAAAGCAGCAACAGCCCCCACCATCAGGGTTTGATTCTGTAAAGAGTGGGTAGCTGTCCTGCTCACACCTGCTGAGATACCACATGTGAACACCACAGGAAGGGCCACGGGGGATGAAGAGGTTGGGCTGGATGTGTAAATCTGCCAGCCTGGAGAAAAAGAAATATCTAAAACCCTTCCCAAAAACTCAGAATGTAGCTTGTTTGAAATTGAAAGCAGCCTGGAGGACTATTTCCAGCAGGCAGCCAGAACACCATGAGAACACATCACCTCTGAGGGAGCTCACTAAAGCCCTTCCAGTTAGGTGAGGAAGCACCCACAGAATCCTGGGATTTATTTTAATGGAGCCTCCAAACCACCAGCATTCACTAAACGTGGGAAAAGCGCTTCAAAACGCGGTGCAGACTGAAAACTGAAAGGGAACCTCCCTCTCCTCAAATCCTCAGTAAGGATGTTTCACCGCTCTCTGCACGGCTCCCACGGAGCTTTGGAGAAGGAGGGATGTGACGAGGGCTGTCAGGACAGCAGTGACCCCTCAGCCACTCACACAGACCCAGCGGCAGGAGCCTCACCTGTCCTGGCTGCCCGCAGGTAGGGGCTGCGGGAACACCACAGCATCCAGGAGCCAGCATCCTCAGGGACACATCAGCCCTGGAGCCGAGCCGGGAATTCCATCCAAAGTACCTGGGAATTCCATCCAAAGCACCCGGGAATTCCGTCCAAAGCACCGTGCCACTATCCCAGCGCTGGACCTGCCTCCAGGCCCTTGGCACACACCTCATCCTGTGCACAGCCAGGGCTCTCCCTCCTCCACCTCCTCCTCGCAGCCCTGGGTTGAGTGGATGTCTCTGCACTTCTCACTCTCTCACTTTTTAACACTTCATCAGAAGCTGGAATTTTTTTTTTTCTTTTTTTTTTTTTTTTAAGTGCTAAATTTGCTGTTTCTGTTGGAGTCGAGATGAAAAGCTTTCACTGAACCACCTCTGACTGGAATCACTTCTGTTGCCTTCAGTTTGGCCAGATGTTTCCTAATTACTTATCTGTCAAAACTTTTTTTTTTTCTTTTTTTAAATGCACAGACATTTCCTCTAAGTGAGGAAGAGTGTAAGGCTCTTGTTTAGTGTCTTTGCCCGAGTGAAATAAGCCAGGCTAAGCTTCATCATCAAGGCTGGATTTTATGCTTGAACATGCAATTTAACATCAAAAGCTTGATCTTTTTTATTATTCAGTACTGCCTTTTTAGACCAACTTCAGCAGGAGCCAAATGGCACATCCTAACTTGGGATTTAAAACTTTTATTTTTTAAAGCTAGGTCTGAGTCATGCAGCTTTCTCCTGAGCTTGAGATGGTTTCATGTAATAACTCAGGGCCAGAATCTGCCACGATTACTCACGTCAGTGAAGGCTTCCTTACGTGAGCAATCTGATTGAACTGGTGCTCCTCGGGGTGAGGAATGATTGAGGAATCAGGTCTCATCCTTCTCCCATCACACAAATATTTTTGCTGCTTTGAGCCAGTTGCTGGGTCCTGCAAGGATGTCCTGTCATTGTGCAGAAGTCTGGAAGTAGAAATGCAAAGGAGGAAACCTTGAAGACTTGAATTCCCCACACTGACCGCAGCTGGCCCAGTCTAAGGAGGCAGAGTCTTTACAAGATATTCAGCATTGATTTGCTGTTGGGCTGCTGTCAGAAATCTTTTGTTTTGGATAAAGGTGCCAAGGATCCTGAGTTACTGAAGGAAGGAAGGGGAAAACCGGCAGCACTGAGCCTGAATGGCTCCAAGGGTGCTTCAAAGGCTTTGTTGTGTCCCTTTCCATGAAGAGAAAACAAATAGCCAATGCCTCTCAAAGTGTGAATAATACCCCAATACACCAGAAGGGGACCAAATAACCCAAAAATAAATCCATATAACAATTTTTCAAAAGCTTTAAATTTCTTCAAAGCCAAGTAACATTCTTTAATGAAAGCAGGATCAAGCCAGAAAAGCTTTAGGAGTTTAAAGTTATTTGATAGCTAGTTATTTTCCTTCAAAAGAGACTAAGTAAACCTCTGCCTGTAGCCTTCATCACTCCACCAGAAATGCTTTGTCAGGGTATTTGTGACAAATTAATTATAGCGATAGAAAATCTCAGTAGAAATGAATATTCAATAAGAATTTTTTTTATTCTGTTGACTTCAGGGAATGCTCTCCTGTTTCTAAAGCTGTGTGTTTTCCTCATTAGCTCTCCCCTTCCCCCAGTTCTTTTTTGAAACTTTCAGAAGTGATTAGAAATGGTTTTATTTTCAGCTCGCCTGGGGAATGGCATTTGCAGTGGAACAAACCACTGATGCTGGAGTCTGGCTGGCAACAAGAAATGGCCCATCAGCAAACTTTCCAGAGAAAACATCCTGAAATTACCCTACCCTGACCACCTGGCTCTAATACACACCAAGATGCTGTGTGGGGCCATCCCACAGAGCCTCAACGCTGGAGGAGCTTGTCCTGACAGCTCAGGGACACACAGCAGCTCCATCCTCAGTGGATCCTGGCCTGATCCTGCAAACTCAAGAGCAGGGCTGGGGCAGACCCAGGGGTGACTCCAATGTACCAGAGGGATGTGGCTGTCACTCCCTGCAAAGGCTCTGGCAAAGCAGAGAGATCCTCATCTCTTGCTCTTGTTATTGTCTGTAAATTACACACCTTTCTTGTCTTAGGCTAAAGGCACTTCAAGGAGCAAAATTCCCATTAACACTGAGAAAAGCAGGAGGCCACTGCTATCCATCATCCCCCAGAGCTCCAGGCCATCTCCATGCCTCTGTCCCCTGGGCACCATGCTTACCCTGCTTGGTCCTGCACATAGCACTGAAGTGTTGGGCTGCAAGTCCTGGAGTCTCTTCTTGAAAGGTTGTTTGGGGCTGACAGTAAAAAGGAATAAATGTAAATAAAGCTTCTCCCAGGCTGTGACTGCCTGACCCCACCCAGGAAGCTCCCACCACCACTGTCCCCACACGGAACCACATTTCTGGCTCTGCTACAGGAACTGGGCAGAAATAAAATCCTCCTCTCCATCCTCACTTCCTCCTGACAACTCAATTAACAAGCTGCCTCATTAGCATCCTATACTTAATTAACAAGGAGAATTAATAAGTAGCCTGGATGGCTTAATTAATAATTAATTAATCCTTGGTTAATAAGGACAACAGAAACTAGTTCATAAGGGAATCATTTCAATAGCTTACAGTGAAATGAGGATCCAAGGAGAAGGTGTTAAATGGCTGAGTGGAGCTGGTGCTGCACCCTGACACCAAGTGACCCTCCCTGAGTCCCGCTGTGGGGTGTCACCTCCAAAGCTCTTGCCTTCCTCTTGCTGCCCCAAATCCAGGCTGGAAAGATCCCAAATCCTCATTTGGTTCTTGCTGGCAGGGGTGAAGCTCTGCAGAGATGCTGCTCCGTGGTTGCCCTGTGCACTGGGAGGTGCCTGTCCCTGCTGGAGCAGGGGAGCTGGGATGGGTGTCTCACCTGCTGGCAATGCAAAAGGGGGAGGGTATTACTTGAAACCAGCAATAAAAGAAAAAGAATGTGTACAAAACACAGCCCAAAGCATCCCTGCCCTGCCATTGAACATTATTTTCCAGGGAAGGATTCCGAATGTATTTTAGTATCCAAGTTTAAGCCTGCTTCAGATAAACCATCCAACCAAAATTTGGTGGGTCTGGGTGAGACCTCACAGAGCCCCTGGCCAGGGTCCTGGAGCACAGGGCCCTGATCCCACAAGGAAATGCTGTTCCTTGGGCTCAGGAAGGGCTCAGCTCATACCCAACTCAAGATGTTGCTCAGTTTGACAACACATATTTGCCAATTTTCACTAGGAAAGCATGAAGAATTATGTTGATGTTTCCTTCTCATCTTGATACAGCAGGTGTCTTGTTTCCATATGAATGATCTCAAGGTGTACATACATATATATCCATATATTAAAAACACTCATATTATCATATAACATTTCAAATTCAGCTAAACAGAAGCAGTTGATTTTTCCTGATGGTATTGATCTGAAATTCTCCATCCACAGACCATTTTGGAATCCCAAACAAAAGAAAAATCAGAGTTATTTCCCACACAACAGATGCAATGCACCGATCTTTAGGAAAATGACTTTTTAGTTTATTGTTGCTTATGGTAACTTCTGTTCATGACTGGTTTCAAAGAAGATATTGAGCGTAGCAACAAAACACGTTTGCAGACAGATAATTACCATTATTTTCAATTATAATGATGCCATCTCCCATCCAAGTATTTCAAGACTGGGAAATACAAACATTACTGTTATTGCCACATTGATAAATTATGTTGTTGGTTTATCACGAGAATGACAATTAATGATGCTCAGTTTTGTTCCAAAATTTGTTGGACAACCTGAAATGAAGCACATCATAAATTTGTTACTAACAATCACAGTAAGGAGAGAGCTGGGGGGAGAAGGTATTTATTGATGAAACACTCCAGACACAGAATCTATAAGCAAAATTGAACTGGAAATTCAGTTCCCTTGTAGAAAGATGAGCTGGTATTACACTGCTGTGTGCAGTGGAAATCAGTGCTTCTCACACCTCTTACTTGGAGTTTTTGTGTCTGGTGTCTCAGTTATTTTCCCCAGTGGGTTCCATGCAGCCAGGATGTGATGCCTGAATGCCCCTCATCACTTTTCAGACAAGTGAGAGACAGGTGAAGCTTCTTGCTCAAGGTTTCCAGCAGCCCAGTGGCAAGGCAGGCGTGGAGGGCATGCAGCAGGAGGTTCCCTGTGGTGGATCCCTCTGTCCCTGCCTGCACAGCTCACAGGGCTCCCCCACCTCTCCTGCAGATCCCCCAGGGCAAAACCCAGCAAGGATCGGTGCCTTAGCCAAGCTTCAGCTCTGGGAGGAAAGAAGAGAAGGAGAGCACAGTTGACTTCATCCCCACTGAGCTCCAAATAACAAACTGAGCTAATTAAGGTCAAGGACTCCTCAACGTGGTTAGGTCCGAGAACAAAAGCCTGTTCCCAAATGCTTCCCCACACTCAGTGCTGCAGGAACAGCTTGGAAAGGTTTTCAAAGTATTCACCAGTTGCTGTGTCTGCTGCCTGCCCTGGGAGCTCCCACTCTGTTGTCTGCACAATCCACTTGCATTCCTCCACCTGATTCACCTGCATTTTGTTACATTCCAACTGTGGGTTCTGGCTTTGCCTTGCAAACAGCAATTGCCACCTGGATGGCATTGGGGGAGGTTTTGGCTTGTCTTAGATAGTCCAAAATCCAGCAGTGATGACCCTCAAGGCAACTTAATATTTCCTGTATTGCAGCAGAGATTCCCATTTCCCACCATCTTCATCCTGAATTTTGCTTTTATGTAGTTATGCAGCAATGATTACAGATTTGGGAATGAGGTTCCTTCCTGCAGTCAGGGAAGGCACAAACTAGAGAGAACACACCAATTCCATCCCCCTGAGCAGCTGGGATCTGCAGACAAAACTATAAATTCCTGTCCAGTGAAAACTGTATTTACTCATCCCAAACAAATCCACGTGCGTCACCGCTGCTGAGGGCTCTGGTTTGGAGCACAATGGACCTCACTGATTCACACACCTCCCAAATGCCTCTCCAGGAGCCTGGGCTTGCTGGGTGACTGATTCTGGCCTTGCAGACACAAGCTTATTTCCAAAGAACAAGCAGGAAACTTTGCACAGGGAGCCCTATGCCTCCTGACTGGTGGTGTCCCATGAGAGCCATCACAGCACCATCCCCTCTGAGGCTGCAGTTGCTGATTCCAAGACTCCTGCTTTTGGATCAGACGTAGTGTGTTTTACCCAAACTTAACCTCCCACAGGTGCAGCAGGGCATGTGATAAAGCCTGTGACTGATTTTTAACCTTCTTGTTCTGTCTTGACACATTTTCCCCTTCCCCCCACCCCCATTTTTCATTAAACCCAGGCCAGCCAGGAGGAAGGGAGAGTTCAGTGCATCTGTTCATCACTAACATTGACAAACAACACGTAAAAGCTTTGCTAACCTGAAAAGTATTGGCATATCTAACCAAAACCCACTTGATTTCCCCTGGAAAGCAAAAACTGTGAGAGGCCATTACTAGCAAGCTGCCCTTGCATGGGAAGTAATTGAATGTGGAAATGGGAAATATGCGGCAGGAGAGCTTGGCTGTCATTTTACAAAAACAATTAAATGCATGAAATGTGTCTTAATGATATAATTAAGGCAAAATTCCAATTCTCCATTAGTAGTGGCATTAATTATTGCAAGCACATTACATTCAGTATTGCTGGAATGATGAAATCCTTTGTTATACAGCTTTATTAACAAACAAATAAATAAATAAAACCTGATTATCTGCTCCCCAACAGAAGCTGTGATGCAAAATTACTTTTGAGCATACTTTGATTAATTTTACCTGTTAAGGCTGATGATAAGAGAGGTCAAAGCACCTCAGGGAAACTCCTGTAAAGCACTGCAGGATGCCGGGACCCATCATGGGTGTTACTGGAAGAGGCAAAATTGATTAATACCATCACACTGACCCCACAGCCCCCTTAAAACACACCCATTTACACACCAGCTGCATGCAGGACTTGCTCCTAACCCTCCTAAAGTGACTGAAATCTGTTGTCACCCTCAAGACCTGGTTTGTAGCAGGGCAAGATCTCACCTGCTTCTTACAAGAAGCAGTGAATCACAGCCTTTCAGTTTCTCAACTGATTTTACACTCACTTCTCTCCTCTGCTCCCACTCCCTCGGGCTGTCAGCTCTCTGGGAAGGTCTTGGGGGCTTGAGGCTCTTGGTTTGGCACAGCAGAGCCAAGGGTCCCTCCTGCCTTCACTGCACAGGAGCTGCCCATCAGCTGCTAAAAGGCTCCTGGAAATTGCTCAAAACTGTTTTATACATTGGGACAAAAGGGGATTGCTGATCTTAGAAGTGTAAAGGTATGAAATACACCTTTCCAAAGGAGGGAGCCATCAATAACATTCCCTCATGGGTACGTGTTTGGGGTTATAAATGAATTTATTAGATACGGAAGCATGTTTGTAGTGATTTTCAGTGTTTAATCCAGCACAAGGAACAAAAATTGGAGAAATTAGCCCCCTCCAGCCAGCCACATGACTCCTAGGTGATATCTGCCAGAGGACAAGCAAACACATCAGTTGAGTGATTATGTGGATACCTGCTGAAAGAGGGGGATTTTCAATTATGCATGGTTGAATTTCTATGTGCACAATTCCTGTTATATGGGGGAAAATCAATTAGTGAGAGTCATTTGTCTCTGAACACACTGGTCGGAGAGAAACATTAGTTCAGAAACATTAATTTCTGGACAAATGTTTACAATTAAAATGCAATTTTGATTCCACTCAAGTTCTAGCCTGTCACCCTGTGTCTCAGCCAGACCTGGAGAAGAAATGATGATATCCAGGAAAGGCAGGTCAGGATTCACAGAGGGGGGGGAAGTGTCACTCCTGGGTTTGCCATGGAGACCTTGGGGTGCACTGGGGGACAGGGCTGGGCTGTTTGTGCAGCTGAACCTTGGCCCTCAGGCCATGGACAAGCCCTGGGCTAACAGGACCCCAGGAGCAGAGAGACAGCACAGGGAGAACACAGGGGATGGAGAACAGCAGGATGCAGCTCCTCAGCGTTCAGGGGCGATTTTTTTTTGTGTAAGACTAAGAATGCAGCATATCTTTAAAAGCATCGTGTACCTGTGCTGGATGACATTTGTCCCATTTGCCCAAGGCCTAAAGGCAGCCCAGAAGCTGAGGACTAAGGCAGAAAGCAGCAATGAGAAGTCCTGGGGTGCCAAACTCCCACACAGGAGCAGTGACTCGTGGCTGTGCTTTTACCCACACAGGGAATCGACAGCCAGGGCATGAAAGGAAAACCACTGCCTTTTCCCATGAACTAGAACTTTTAGAGAGGAGACAAAGCCCATTTTCCAAGCTGACATTTGGTTCCAACAATTACTCACAAACAGCTACATTTGCTCGTGACTCAGTCCGAGATCTTGGTTCCGAGCTGAAACCTCACTGAGGATTTGGGCATGTTCTGACAAATGGGAAGAGCTGAGTAAATTTGAACACATTTTTTTCAGTTAGCTTGCTTCTTTAAAGCCTTACCTCATACCAGTCTTTTCTACAGCACAAGGAATCTCAGTTACGTTCCTTATTCCCCTTTGTTCTCTGGCACAGCCACTCAAACACCATGCACCCCAAAATGAGTTTCTTTTGAAGCATTGCCAGGCTGTGAGCACCACATCCTTCTGCAGATGTAAGGAGCAAGCATGCTGGAGATGCCTCACCTTCCTTGAGATCCACTGCTCATAAAGCACCTGCCTGCATCACCTTCCAGAGGGGTTTTCTGCAATCAAATTTGCTCTTCTGCCACAGGTTACTCATCAGATCTAAATTCTCAGCAGCAGGGTGGCACTGCATCCAGACACTGAGCAAATACACAGAAATTGTTTATATAAATAGCTTATTTGGGCACTTACAGTAAAACCTGGCCTGGAGAAAGTAAATAGAGTTCCAGTTTCATGCCATTCATACAACATTACTGTAAATAGTTGGTATTTTTTCCTTCAAGTGCAGGAATTATGCACCCAGCTGACCTTGCACTGGCACAGGAGGGAAGGAAGTGTTCCAGACCTCCTGTTTGCAAAGCAATAAAACATAACAGGGCTCAGAGATCAGAGGGAAAATAAACAGATCCTCTCGCTCAACCTCCTCCAACTCCCCCTGTTTCCCCCTCCACAGCTTATATTTAGCTCAGGTTCCTCCATGCCCACGGAAGGGCTGCCCTGGGAGCAGGCAGGCAGAGCACCAGGGCCAGGATCTTGGAGAACCTCAGGCTTTCCTCCTCAGAACAGAAAATCAAGAGACCTGCTCAGCAGAGCAGAGAGAAACAACAGCTCTCCAGAGAAAAATAGAGATGAGATAAGCAGTGGGGCCCACCAGGGTCACTCAACATTGGCTTGTTAACCTGGTTTTGCTCATCTGAACCTTGTAGAGCTTGGGTTTGAGATTCAGGGGAAAAAAAATTAAAATCTGTGTACACATTAATAAACTGTCTGGAGCAAACCTGTGGTTGGAGCCTATCATCTTCCTGGGAAAGCCCTTGGTTAAAAGGCCAAGCCCTTTAAAGTTAAAACCTAACCCAGCTCCCTCCTCACACTCATACCAGCTCTGCTGATCACCCCAGACTTGCAGAAACCCTCCCCAAAACACCATAAAGCACCCAGAAGGGGCTGGTCTTGCAGGACTGCATGTTTGCAGGATTATTTTAGAGCTGGAGTGTTTGGAATGCTTAATTCCGATTTTCATGTGCCCAAATAGTGGAAATCTGTAAAGACCTCTTGCAGAAAGACAGCTGGCTGCTCCTGGTACTGGAGATGAGGATTCAATGGTGCTGTCCTGGAGCAGGAGCTGTGGCCAAGCTCTTCCCTTGTGGGGAACACAGAGGGGACACAGGGTGGCAAACTGGGAATCTCCACCTGAGGCACTGCAGGGACTGCCTGGGACACAGAGCCACTGCCCCTGCCCTGCCACAGACTCAGGGCTCCACAGCCTAAAGGTCTTTGCAGTAGCCCAAGAGTTTCTGTGGCATGAGGAAACAAGACAGGACATCTGTGCCACACTTCCACTGCAGCAAAAGCCACCTCTTCTCTCCTTTTCATGCCTTAACAGCAGTGAAGCCCCAGCAGGAAGGACAAGGTGGGATCCTGGTGCTGCTGGGGGTGCTGCACAGGGGGGGTTTTATGCTCCCATCTCCAGTCTCTCTGTTTTTAAAGCCAGGCTGCTGATAAACAATGCACAGCAACACCAAGCAATAACTCTGTACTGCAGTTACTCTCTTAATCAAATGCAGCTTCACAGAGCCACGCTGATCTAATTGTTCAATGTCCAGGCTCCCTGCCTTCGCAGGGACAATCTGAGGAGCTGCATTTTGTCTGGCATCCAAAACTCACCACTGGCTGCTGTGATTGTGATTTATTGCTGCTGATAACAATCAATCCCAGGGCAACTGTTTGCATTTGAACTGATTCAGGACTGAGCAAGGGGGGAATGAACCCCTCAACCAGGAGCTCACAACCGATGGACCCTGCAGTCAGTGCTCTCCCCCATTTCTGCATTACAAACCCCCCTCCAAGCTCACTGCATGGAGGGCTTCTCCTCTGCCTAGTGCAGAGCCATCAGTCTGCTCAGCCAAAGCCCTAAATTTCATTTATGCACCTTTCAATCTTCCCTGACAACAGGCTCTCCGTGGGCAGAACACAGGGAGAAAACTCAAAAGTGGTGCAGGCACCAGCCTGAGCTGCTGGGCAGCTGGGATAATCTCCAGCAGACAGCAAGCCCTGCTCACTCAGGGAGCAGGACAGGTTCCCCAGGGGAGATGGCAGACAGGACAGAGGCCCTGGAGTTTCCTGGTCAATGAACTTTCAGCCACAGAGGAAGAAAAAGTTCACCTACAGCTCCAGCAGTGGGTGGCTCCAGGACAGCCTGAAACTACTTTTGGGTACCCTTAAAAATGCCTTAAATCCCAATCTCACCTCAAAAAAAAGGTGAGATTGCTGTTTTGGAGGGTTTATCTTTTCTTCACATCATCCAGGCAGCTTCAGAAACCTGGTCAGGAAAGACTGTCTGCAAAACTCCCTGTAGCTCTGTAGCAGAAGAGCAGAGAAACCCCCAGAGCAAATCATCACCTTCCCTGGAGCTTCTTAAATTTGCCTCCTGGGCCATGGCAAGACTGTGCCCACCTGGGCCACATCCCCCACCTGGGCCAGCTGCCCTTTCTGCCTGTCCCTGCCTGCTCCCTGAGCAAAGCCCCTGAGTCTTCCTGCACGGTGCTCCAAGGAGAGGGGAGAGCTGTGCAGGGCTCCTGAGCAGGGGAAAGAGGGAGGGGGAATCAGTTTTGACCTCATCAGACCTTAAATGAAAAGACCCTTGGGTAGTACTTTCCCAGTCTGAGCATATCTAGAAACCCAAGGCAGGAATCATTTCCTCTTCTCCCCTGTCTGGTCTTCTGCTTTTTGCAGCCCTGTTTTATGCCAAAGCAGTGGGAATTTCGACATATTTTCTTTCTTTTTTTCTTTTTTTTAAAAGGGGTAGCAGCAAGTGTTTGGAGTAAATTCCCACTACAGTTGGAAGAATCAACAACAGGATCCCTGTGAGAGCACGTTGCTTTCTTAACAAATCTCAGTGAAACCCACCACTGCAGGGAGAATCTGATCCCAGACACTTTACTCAGGGTTTCTATCCCTGGTCAAGGCTTCCCCTCCCTCAGTGGTGAGACAGGACTCTGCCTGCCCAGCATGCAGAAAAAAACTCCAATAAATCAACCCAGGGAAAAGCAGCTTGGAGCAGGTTAAAAAGCAAAAGGCTGACCTCAGGTTTCATGCCCTCCCCACCTCAAAGCACCCCAAGCCATCCCTGTCTTTCCTGGGAGGGAATCACTGGTGGGACCATGGCTGAGCACCAGGATTAGAGCTGGACAAGCCCCAGAGGGGTTTTGCTTTGTGCCCTCCAGGCACAAACCAGATTAAACCCAGGCATGAGCAGTGAATCATCTGCCAGGAGAGCAGGAGCAGGATGGACAGGACTCCTGAGGATGGCAGGGACAGCAGCAGAGGGGAAGAGTTGGATCAGGACAAACAGGGAAAATAGAAAGACAAAAAAAGAAAAAAAAAAAAAAAAAAAAAGTGCTTCTATGAAGTTTAAATTCTCTGCAGTTGGAATTTGCACCTTCCAGCCAGTGCACCATGGAGGCTCAAAAGAGCTGCAAGAAGGGCTCCAATGCTGGAAGCACAGGGAAAATCTGAACCTGATTTCTTAACTCCCATTCCATTTGCAGCCCAGAAATCTGTTTAAAATCAAAGGCTTTGCCACCTGTGGTTTCCAAAAGTCACAAAATTGTTTCTTCCATTGAGCTGAAAAAAACCCCAACGCTCCAACCCAAACGCAAAAATGTAAAGAAAATCTTTTGCCAGTCAATGGTGCTGCAGTGTTCCCAGATCTCCTCAAGAGACATGGAAAGGTAGCTTAGTAACAGCTCCCTCTGCCCATTCCCACGCACTGCACTGGCTGAACTTGATTTTTTTTTTTTTTTTTTTTGTCATTTAAAAAAATTCCCTTTTGGAAAATGTGGTTTCAGCTGAGTTCTCTTTTTCTGTGGGAAGACGTTGGTTTCAGCTGTGATTCCAAAAATGTAATTTTGAAACAGCGATTCAAACCAAACCCTGCCCTTTCCCTGCCTCACCATGCCTGGGGCAAGGTGGATATATTCCACTTGGATATTTGTGATCCTGGGGTTGGGGCAGGGGCATTGCCTGCTCCCAGAAATTTTGTGTTTTAGCGTTTCTTTGGGCATGAGATGGGAAAGAGGTTTTGGAACTGCTCGAGCCAGCACTGGGGTCACAGCATTGGCACAGCCTTAAAATCATCTGACTTCCTACCACAGGGAAAACTGTTCCAACCAAGGCCAGCTGCTTTCCAGCACTGCATCACCCCAGGCTGTCTTTCCAGCAGCAATGCACAGAGGACACCAGAACAAACCACAACCAGGAGGTGAGAGGCATGGCTCCAGAATCAGAGCTGGAGGGCTGGATTTGGATTTCTCCTCCCTGGGCTGCAATTAAGCTGCTTTCATTCCTTACCAGAGATATTCTCCCAACTGACCATCAGCCTGGGGCTGTGTTGCAAGTAACTGGACAGGCAGAGCATCCCAGCATCCTGTTGAAGCCCACAGGAGCTCCTCGTGCCCAAATCTAAGTCAAGTGTCCATCCAAAGCAGCTGGAGGAGCTGCTGGTTGAAGCCAGGGGCCACTTTTAACAGTGCTGCCACCTGAAACAGGTTTGTGACCAACCAGGGCTGGGGGAGACAGACAGCTGGCAGCAAAAGCAGAATTAATGACTACAACCTTAGCCCCAAAAGGGAACCCAGGGTCTGGGTGAATCTACAGCACATCCACCCCTCAGACACACAAAAGAAAACCCCCTGCAAACAGTCAAGTTTTCAATCGCTTTAATGTGATCACTGCAATTTGACCACAGTTTCAGAAAGGAAAGAAGAAAGTCACACAAGTTCTCTGTGCTTAGGATTTGAGTCAATCTATGAAGTTCTTGTTGATTGATGTGTTTCAAGGTAAGACCTTCTGACCATCAGTGACGCTCTCGGCTGAAGGGCAGGACCACGAGTGTTGGACAGGGTGGTGCAAAGCAGGAATGCTGCTCCTGGGATTAGAGCTGTGCCACCTGATCTACTCAAAAGGAAACAGTTGTACATACACACACACACAAACACACACACACACACACACACACACACACACACACACACACAGCATGCAAATACACCAGGACCCAGCTACAGCTCCAAGGGGAGAGAACATGGGTGGCAATACAGAGGGTGGGGCCGTGGTTCAGAACGAGGAAAGGGGGAACCCACACAAATATCCAAAACCGAGCAGATTCATTTTCCAACATTCCAGAAGAAAATAGGAAAATTGAAATTACATTGTGTTGACAAACCCTGATTTCTTGGGGGGTTGTTTTTCTTTTTTTTTTTCTTTTTGTTTTTTTTTTCTTTTTTTTTTTTTGGGTAACAAAGCAAAAGGTGAAGGCAAATTTTCCAAAGTATTGTAAAATTTATTGTATAAGTATTGCAGCTTTTAGAATGACATATAATTGCCACTATCGGTTACTGGTACACAAGAAGCGTTTACAACAGATTTTTGTAAATTGGCATCAGAGTACATATTCATACTAAAACAGCAAAATATAGATAAGTACTGCATTGCATGTGCTGTCAATAGTTTACATAAGTTTAAATTGAACAGAACTCAGGATACAGGACTGCCTATAACAAACTCCAAAGCCAACACAATGCAACTGGAAGTTTAAGAAAATATTAATACAATGAAATGTGTCTATAAGGCAGGCAAATTAGGACTTTAATGTTGTCCTTCATGAGCTTCTATAGTACAGCAAAAATTTGAAGCGCAGTTTCTGGAAAACTTCTTTTTGTTTGGGTTTTTTTTTTTTTTCTTGTAGCTTTGTGTTGTACACAGAAAAATCTCTGAGCAGTACAGAGACAGAAGAGATAAAAATTCATTCTGTTCTGGCCTAGCACTGTTAATGCTACACATCTGATTCACTCTTTTCCCAATCCTTAGGAAAAACATTGGGCTTTGATTTCTTTCATTTTTTAATATAGCAGTTAGTGCAATTTTTAAATTCAATACACATACAAAAGGGTGGTTCTCCAGAAAGCAATTGGATTTCCTTAGACCCCACTTAAGACAGAATGAATTTTGTGACACTTATGGAAACAACGTGCTGGATCAGTAAAGCTGAATCCTCAAACCGATGTAACCGAGGGGTGTGAAGGGAACAAGTGTCAGCCCCAAATGAAACCCATCCTTCCTCCCCACCACAATCAACAAAACCACGTTCCCATTCCAGGCCAGTAAGGTTTGGGGGCACTTTAAGGATGCTGTTTGCCGTACTGTAAGCTAAGAAACTCTGTAGGATGAACAACCCCTTTTAAAGCTAACGCGACTTAAAAACTCCGAGCAAAAAGGCAGGCTAGGACATGAGGTTGCTAAGCATCAGCAATGCCTTGATTCTTCTGTATTTCTTTAAAAATAAATCACTTTGAAGGGGCCTGAATCTCTGTGCTGGCAGCTGCAGGACACTCTAGCACCGCTCTCCACTGAGCTGCACCAAGGCCAGAGGGAATGGGGCATCAGCAAGGGTGTGCAAAGCAAATTCCCTGCCTTGGTGGCAATTTGGGACATGGGAATGGGGAAGAAATGGACCCCGAGGCGAAAAGTAACATTAAATAGTAGTAACAATAATAATAACAATAACAACAACAACAATAATAATAATAATAATTAAAAAAAACACCAGACCATTATTTCTAAACATCCATTCAGAACTTGGAGTTGATCTGGGCCCCAGATCTGGTATCTGCACTTGAAATACACAGTTCTCAGGACTGCAAAGAGAGGGATGGACAGAAGAAAGACAAAAGATAACAACTGAGCTCTGCTGAGGAGCTGCACCCACTGCCATGAGACCTGGGGCTCTCCCTACTGGAGCTGCAGCAGACCAGGGAAGGGTGGCAGCTTGGGGTTTGTGCATGGATGGGCTGAAAGGCATCATTTGCAACAGAAATTTGGTGTGTTGATGAGCCACCCCATTTTACACTCATTAAGCTCCCCAAACTAGAGAAAGAGGTAAATGAAACTGGACCCAGGAACTCAACAAACTGATCACTCAACTGCAGAGCTTGGGGTGATGCTAGACAAATGAAAGCTCACACTGGGAAAGGATTGGGGAGGGAGAAAAAAAAATAGGGGGAAAAGAAAAAGAGAATTGGTTGAAATTTTGAGGACTTTCAAGCATGAGAGCTGGGTTCAATTGCACTGCATCTTCAGACCCTCTCCCACTACCCCTCTGTGCCTATCCAGCCCCTGCCCACTTCCCTGACTTTTCCACGGGGTTTGGTGGCCAGGTGACACCCTGTGACGACAATCTCGTTCCTTAACAACCTCTGGTCCCCACACCACCTCTTTACTCACTGCTCAGTTTTAAACATGTGATGCATATTCCACCCAAAATCTGCTGAGGTAACCATATTTTTTTTAATAGCAAACAAAACTAGTTCAGATCACTGAACAACACCCCCCTCCCTTTCCCTCCCCCAAAAAACAGAACAAAAAAAAAACAAAAACAAAACCAACAAACACCCAACCCCAACAACACTATTCACGCATTTTGGCTCAAGAGGGCAGTAGATATTATATTTCGCTTTCTCTTTTGGTTGGTATCTCATTTACAATATCCACCACAGATTCCTACCTCCCCGGGTAGGATAATGTGCATAAAACGTGTTCAAGTTCCCTAAGAACAGTCGGAGCAGAGCAGCGGCCAAGGGAGCAGCAGGTGTGGCCAGGCACAGGGAGCTGCTCCGGGGAAAAGGGACTGGAAAAGTGAATGCAAGGTCCAGAGGAGCAAGAGACCAGACGCTGGTTACTTGTAACTATAATGATGATTTTTATGTCCCCTCTCTAATAAGGGAGGGTTACTGTTTCTTTAATAAGGCACTAAATAGACATGTTACATAAAGGAAAGATACGTTTTAAAAACTCGTACAAATTCATCAGTTTTGTACCTTTCATGACAAACTAGATTATTCCTTTGCCTTTCTTTTTTTTTTTTTTTTTTTTGGTTTTTTTTTTTTTTTTTTTTTTTTTTTTAAGGTCATCAAAATTTAGGTTATGTGACTGTAAAACTATGAAGATTTTAAGAGCTGTGAAAAGCAGTTTGAAGTATTGAGAAGGTACAGGACTATTTCTAGGCAGAAATAATAAAAAAAAAGCAAAAAGCAAAAAAAAACAAAATCAAACTTCAAGTTCAGCTATTCATCATCTTCTTTAAAATATATATAAATATTGTTCAAATGGTCAGAACTTCAAAACCGTTCTCATGGTTATTTTTTTTTTTTCTTTTTCAAGTAATAAAAAAGTTGCTTAAAAACAATAGTTATTGCCTTTATATCTTTCATTTATGTCACTCTACTAGATAGCATCCTGCAGGAAATCAAATCACACCCCCTGGTAAAACCCTAGCTCTCTGTGGCTCCCTACCAACCCTTCCTCGCGCTCGGAGAGACGGGACCCACGACGGGGAAATTTTCCCTTTTGCCTTCTCCCCCTCGCTCTCTCAGGTTCCCCACTCACTCACTCGGTCACGAATTCACCGCGAGGGTGAGGCCCCTGCCAGACACCGAGGTGACAGAAAATGTAAACAAGAGCAGAGCAAGACAAAAACGCTTCCGAAACCAAAAAAACGAACCACGCGCAACGCCCGGCGGCGGGAGGGCAGCGGGACCTGGGGGGGAGGACGTCCCAGAAGAGATAAGGGGGGGTTGCTTCTAAAGCCTTAAGCATTATTTTTGTAGCCTTTAATTAACACAACACAGGAGCAGATCTGTTTCCATCTACTGTACCTGGTGCCTCTTTAGCTGGATAAAAATAATGGAAAAAACAGCGACAACCAGGGATGGCGGAGCCGCGGGACACGGCTGCGCCCGTTTATCCCAAACTTTTGAGGTTTGGGAGGTTGAAACAAAATGAAAATGATGTTCACCACCACCACACTTTCCACCTCGTCCTTTCAAGGAGACATTTAAACCCAGCTGAAGGGCAGCCAGTGGGTGCGTTACCAGTTCCTCACATCAACTTCCACAACCACCACCTTGGCTCCAACAGGGCCCTTCAGTTGAACATGGAAAGAAATAAACCAAAAAACACTTTTTGTTCCTTCAGACACAGAAGTTTATTCTCAACCCCCACCACCCTCCCCTCCAAAAAAGTTAGAGGTTGTCCAAAAAAAAAAAAAAAAAAAAAAAAAGAAAAAAAGAAAAAAAAAAAAAAGAAAAATCAAGTAATTTTTGCCTGCTTCAGTCATTCCTGACTGCGGGAAGCAGGGAGTTTTCATTTTACCTTGTTACTCCAATAATCCTACTGGATGATAAACAGACACACACCGACTCCTCTTGCTTTGTAGGGAATGTGTAAAAGCCGTGGCTGTCGGCGGCCACGCGCAGGGACTCTGGAAATTAAGGATTTGCAAAAGCTGCAGTCTCGCTCACCGCTCCTCCCAGGGCTGCCATCTCCACTCCAGCGATCCTCCTCCCCTTCCAGCTACTTTGTTCTTCACTTCCACATAGATCCCTTAACAGGTTCATGGTAGACATGATAGAGGCTTTGACCAACACAAGCACTGACATATTTATATTAAAAAATAGTGCAAAATTTCAACATTTATATAAATAACTCTAAACCCCTGCTTTTGATTTTTTTTTGTTTTTTGTTTTTTTACAATGTAATACATGCTTTTTGAGTTGGCACTCAAAAAATTGCCATTTTTCTTCTAGTTCAGAAAACAACTTTTTTTTTTTTTGAATAGGCCTCTTCTAATACAAAAATACTCCTGCTCCTTACACATACACTTTCTCTTATTTTTAATATATATTTATATATTTATATTGCAGATCTTTAAACAAAATGGTTTTTGTGCAAATATTTTGTTTTTAAAGATAAGTGAAATAATCAAACAAAAAAAAAAGCATTCACACACAGCCCAACTAGAAACAAACAAAAAAAAAGACTACAGTTGATTTTTTTTTTTCCTTTTTAAACGTCTAGACACAGCTCAATAAAGAAATGTTTTTGCAAGCTTGGTAGGCTTGTGCATTCAGACCAGACATAACAAGTAAATATTTATACACGGAGAGATGGGGAAGGGCTTCTTTTTTTTTTCTCTTTGCTCATCTTCCTCAACTCTCTCTCTCTCTCCTTTTTTCTTTTAATGAGAAGTGCAGAGTGTTTCATTGACTTTCTTGCCTTTTATTTTTTTAAATCTTTTTTTTTTTAATTTTTTTTTTTTTTTTTTTTTAAAAGGGGTGTTCTTTTTTTTTTTTTTTTTTTTTGTTCCACGCCGTCGTCGTCGTCGTCGTCGTTGTGCTCTCAAGGCCATTGATCTGTGAGGGATGGAGTCTGCTGCCCTCCAAGATGGGGGGCATCCCGTTGTTGTTCTGCTGGTGCTGGTAGAAGGTGGAGCCGGGGTAGTGGCCGATCACCTCGCTGTAGGTCGGCGGCGGCCCCTCCATCCTGCCACTGCTGCCGTAGCAGGTGGCACTGATGCCAGAGTTACTGCTGGGGGGGGCACGGCCCCCCGAACACGGAGTTATCTATCAAGTCACTGTCGAAGATGGTTCTGTTTGGGGGGGCCCGCACGGACTCCCTGTTGAGCTCCATCTGCTGCTCGGGGTCGCGCAGCTGCAGCGTGCAGGGTCCCTGGTAGGGTGGGGGCTCCTCGCCGTCCGACAGCGAGATGGTGGGCGGCAGGTCGATCTCGTGCTGCAGGTACGGGTACGTGGGCTGGAACCGGTTGAAGCGGTCCCTCTGCAGGAAGGAGGGCACTGCCAGGCGCTCGCTGGGCCGTGGGGTGTAGATCTGCTGCTGGAAGGGAGAGGAGAGGACAGGGTGAGGGGTGTGAGGTGCGGGGGCACGGCGGGACAGCGGGACGGGCGGCGGTGCCCGCGGCGCCCTCACCTCGGTGATGCCGGTCCCCGACACGGTGCTTTCCGAAGGCCACAGGCTTCCCTCCTGCATGGGAAAGGAGAAGAGAGGGCAGGGTGAGTCTGGTGCCAGGGGGGGTTAAGCTCCTTCTGCAAACAGCTTGTGCCAGGTGTTGCAAAGAGAAGACGCTGCCACCAAAGTGTTCCTACTCCAACCAGCGTCTCCAACCAGGATGGTGCGTGCTGGGCACCATGTGGATACACGTGCTAGCACATCACACCACTGAAAACACCCCTTCCCATCAAAATGCTTCCCTTCCCATCGAAATGTTTCCCTTCCCATCAAAAAGTTTCCCTTCCCATGGAAGTTTCCCCTCCCCTTGCACCTCTGTCTCCATTTAATGGATCGTTTGCAGAATGAATGATGGAAACGGCTCCAACAAACAACCCTCTCCTGTTTGTAGACTTCCCTGCTCCCACCCCCAGCATGGTTCTTTCCCGGTTCAAACATGCCAGAGGAGTATTTTTCAGTTTGTGATCCATGAGCCGTGGGTGATTCACAAGACATCAAATAATGCTCCATGAAATAATGACAAGATTTAAAAAAAAAAACAAACAAGAAAAAACAACAAAAACCAACCAAAAAAAAAAAAACCCTCACGCCCACATTCTGATGCTCACAACCACGGACATCACGGGAAAATAAAAAGAAGAAGTGAAATAACCAAATGTTAAGCCTAATTTTGATTTGGCTAAAAAAACCCCCAAAAACCCCTCTGTAGCAACAGGATGGTTGCAAAGTATTTCTTCTCCAAAGAGTAAGTGGTCCTTGGCTTAAATAGACTGAGGGACTAAAATGTAGAGGCTTTCTTAGACTGCAAGCATCACCCTGATCCTGAGATCCAAACCTCAGTGCCAACAACCCCAGGCACGGTGAAACCACGATTTCCCCCAAACCCTGAGACTAGTTTACAATTCATGATCAAAACAAACAAACAAAGGTTCTTCCCATCTGCTGGTGATACTCTGAGCACGCACAGTTCACCCCAGACTTTTTTGCCTTAGGAACTGCAATATTTAAATATTGCTAATATTCACATATAGCAACATCCCTCTGGCAGGCAGAGCTGGAGGAAAACAGCCAGAAGGCTTGTAATTATAACTTGGAACTTCCCAGTTCCTTGCAGGTGAATCTCCAGTTCCGGAACTTCTGCCAGGCACAGGCAGAAGTATTTAGCACCAGTGGGGAAAAAAAATGCCAAGGGAAAAAGAAACCCCCTTTTTCCCTTCAAGCTTGTCACACTGAGAGGCTGGTCTGAGAAAACCACACATTCTCCTCCTACGAGAACTCCTATTTCTCTATCTGCCCCAAACACAGCACCAGCACCACATCAAAATCTCCAGAGAAATCACCCATTATATCCCCCATCCTCCTGTTTTCTCATTTTTCCCCAATGCTGGAATACACTTTTCTCCTTTGGCATAGAACATGGTATCAGGTATGGAGAGAATCCATCAGGTTCTGGGTTTTGAAGCTGAGCTCTGCACACAAACCTCAAGGCAGGGCTGGTGCCAGTGCAAGGAAAATGGTGATTTAAATGGGAATGGGACAGTCCAGAGCCTTCCCCCTTCTCCAAGGCTTTTTCAGGAGCATCTCCTTGGAGCAGAGGTGAAGAGCCACAACCCCAGCACCTTCCCTGGCCACAGCTGAGGAATGTGCTGGCTGAGGTGCAGCTCCATGGCCCTTCCCGAGCAAGACAACCCTGTTTCATTCCAGACCTCGAGTCTCCAACATGCAACTGTGTTTACACAGGCATCGACTGTTTAGTCTGGTCCATTTCACGTGGATTTCTTGCCTGCAGGGAGAGTCTGCACTCAAACTCCCCCAGCAGCCAAAAGATCCAAGAGGAACTGCATCTGCCACAGGACAAATCCTCACCTCCACCTCTGTGCTCAGGCACCAACACCGCAGTGCCCAGGGAGGATTTCCAGTGTCACCTCATCCCAAAGGACGCCGAAGCAGTGGGCAGGAGCGGGAAGCACTCCCAAAATTGTGTTTACTTTGCCGTGCCCCCGTGGCAGACTTCCTGAGCAGCGAGTACCCCGCTGCCTTCTGCTAGATGTTTTATATTTAACTTGGCAGTGGGCAGTGCCATGGCAATCTCCCATCTGCTCCCCCCTTTCCCTGGAGTGATGTCAGGCAGCTCCCACGAGGTTGGCTGCAGCCTGGTGCTGCCCAGCCCTGCCAGGCTCAGCTGGGACATCCTGCTGGGGCTGCTCCACCCAAAACATGCCCGACCCCTAAGTGCCCACTCACCCAGAGCCTGCCCCAAGATCCTGCCCATGCGTTTGGAATCAAAGCTCTGGCTCACACAACATTTGTCTGTTTGTACAGATGAGGTCCAGGAATGATGCCCGGGGCAACACGTGGATGCAAGAGTAGCAAACCAACAGAGACAGCATTAAAATGGGATGTGCAGGGAGAGGAGGAGCAGACAGGAAACTCATTTTCTGTGGGAGCTAGGTCTCTGCAACCATTATTAACCACCATTATTAACCACCATTATTAACCCCCTCTCCCAGGACTCCATGCTCCTGTGCCCACAGCTGACTGACCACAGGCACCCAGTGCTCCCCAACACCAACCCCTGCCTCACACACTACCATGAAACCCATCTGGGGAGAAGCTCAGCTCCCCGAGAATTCCATACCAAGATTAAAACTGCTGGAAATCAGTAGTCAGAGGAGGGCAAAGCTTCAGTGACAGAAAACATCCATCCCTGCTTTTAGCCTTCACTTTGGCCCTGGGGTAGCTCCACGGCTCCACTGAGACAAGAAAAACTGCAGGAGCAACATCACTGCAAACCTCAGCCTCTCCTCACCCACCTCTGATTCTCAGAATATTTAGGACTTGAATCCATCTCAACAATGAACAGTCTAGAAAACCACAGGTTTCTGGAATGAAAGGTGAGATTATGCTGTCTGGTGAGCAACACAGCTGTAAAAGCCTCCGCAAGTATTGCAGGACTTGCTGCAGAACCTAAAATTACATTTAAATTTCTTTTTAGACATCAATCTTCAACTCTTTTAGAACTACTTGTTTTAGTGATGTCAGAGAATTTTCTCTGTAAAGCTGCATGGTACAGATTAAGTCTCTGAGCCTTCAGGAAGACTCATTTTCTATTTTGGGGGACAAAGGTGTGCTTGGAAATTGCACTTACACTACTTTTTCTTGGGGGAGTGGGATACCACTGTTCCAAAGCTGCAGGGACAGTGCCATTCTTATAGAAAAAAAGTTACCAGTAGCATTTCTTAAATATTCTTAGTTCTGGAAAAGAAAAGGTACTTGTCATGAGGAGACAAGAGTTTAAGTACAATGGGAACGGTGATGGAGAAACGCATGAAGTAACACAAAAACTGCTTGCCAGTGAGAGCCGCATTAAAAAACCCTTTAGGGAAATTAATTTCTCCTTCAGCTGTAATTTTTGAGCTGCAGCAACAAAAAAGGACAACTCCAGCAGACCCAGCAGCATCCTGACCATGGGATGAACTGCTTTAATATTTCAGCAGATGAAAAGCGTGAATGCAGCTCCAGTGCCCGTCTGCGGTCACGACACCAAAATGAAGTTTGGGATTTAAAAAGCCCAACACCAGTTCAGTGCAAGTTTAATGGATTGCAAAAACCAGTATCCAGCCCAGTGTGACCTCTGCCTGCCAGGCTCCAGCCCTCCTTCGGACTGGAGGTGTCTTCCACTGACAGACATGCTGTGTTGAGTCTGAAAGCTGCTTCCTTTAAGATTTTTATTATGCTGGATCCCACTGTAATGAACTTCCTGCTCGTTAGTGCACCAGGGGCTTCTCTGTCCCATCAGGAGGGTGCTGGGAGCACAGGGAATCTCTGCTGCCACTCCATCAGTGCTGCACACACAGCATGGACAGGGCAGGGAGAGGGAGAACAACCATAAAGATGAGAAAAAAATTTAAAAACACCAGAATTATACATTCCTACTCCTCTCCTTCGCTCCAAAAAAAAGGTTTTGAAGACTCCACATCCTCACTGGGGTTGAGCAGAGGCACAGATGTCAAACACTGCTGAAAAGCCATTTAATCACTGATGTGTCAGAAGGCTGAATAAGTTACAGAGCTGAGCCAAAAAATGTCTGGAAATTTTGGCCTGGTAAAATTTAGAATAGAAAACAATAATAAAGGGGAAAAAGGAATTGATTTTTAAAGAATCAAGTTTTCATTCAACCTGAACTTTTTGGTCGATCTTCATGTGACTATCTCTTTTCTTTCCATGTTAGCCTTTTTAACTCTTTTTTAAAAAATCAAAAAGCAGGCCACTTAAGAAAACAGAAATTACTGTATTAAAATAAAGAGGGCTTGATCTGAACTTTGGTTTGAAAATGTGAAACGACACGTTTGGCATTGTGCAGGTAAAACATTCTGGACACGATGATTCAGTAAAGGAATCTAAAAATGGGAAAACAATGTTTCTGCTATTTTAAATAACTCATGTGCTCAGATGCCCACACTCTGCTGCTGCTGGAAGTGGGTGCACGGGACCGTAAGAGGAACGTAAGATTTCCGGGTGGAGCTGGGATATGTGTGGGGAGCTGGGCTCAGATCCCCAAAGCAGGGAGGTGCCTGAGCCATCTCCACCCTCACACCAGCTGGTTTAACGTGGGATCAGGCATCCTGTGGGATCAGGCATTCCCAGCACTCCGACCCCGAGCTGGGATCATGTTGTGCCCTCTGGAGCACAGCCCACGGAATGAGGGGAGGTTAATGGGGTTGGGGTTTGCACAGCTCCCCTTCCTCACGGGGCATCCCGTGACAAAAACAGCAGCTACGAGGGACAGCCCTGGGCAGCCTGTAACTGCACTGGGGGCTGGCTTAGGGAAACATCTTAGATATCCCTCTCTCAAAAAAAGAAAAAAAAGAAAAAAAAAGAGAAAAGAAAATGGAAAAATAGAAGAAAAAAACATCTGAGCAATCCCCGTGTTTGATCTTTTTCCTGCAGGAAGTACGGATTTGATTCAGGGGAGCACAGCCACACACAGAGCACCCCACAGCACCAGCAGTGTGTCCAGCCTGCCCTGGCAGCCTGCAGAGGAGGGGGCATGCAGCAGTGACCTCGAGGGAGCCCTATTTAAAGGGTTCTAAGACCTTTCAGGGTGAATGCTAAAAAAGAGAAGTATCAGTACAAGACATCCCTGCACTGAAGAGAGAGACACGGAGGGAGCAGTGAACAGTACATGCTCACCCTCCAAGAAAATGTGATGCCTTTTCTCTATACATCCTTCTATGTCTCTCTGAGCCACTACATTTGAGGAAGCTGCATGAACCAACAACATCTGCCTCGAGGCTGGTGAGGCTTCCCCTCAAGTCCCTGTCAGAGGTACAATTCACACGTTTCTCCTCGGGCTTTTATGAAGCCAGGAGCCTTGGTTACAGAGAGCCTCTCACACATCCCCTTGGAGAGATCTCTGCTTGTCTGGCTGACAAGGGTTTTCTGCCCCTTCCACTGCAGGAATGGCAGCAGCACTGGTGAAAACTGGAGCAAGTCAGGATTTCCTGCTCTCTGCAGGCAGGCAGGAAGTTTTTATACAGCCACTTGAGACTCTAACTGGAACCAAAGGACTGGATAGTTTGGGACTGCTAAACCAAGGCATATGAACCCCAACCAGCTGGGGGTGGTGGTTTCAGGAACAGGACATGCCAAGAACAGCCTCTTGGCATTAACTTTACTGATGTAAAATCCAAATTGCAAAGAGGCTGTCCATCCACTGGCACACACAGCACCTTGAAGAGCCAGAGGCACCCCTAAAATGCCTCCCCCCACCCCCAATAACAGAGACAGAAGATGCCAAAGCCAAACACAAGCTGGCATGGGTGGCTGGCAGAGCAGGGTGTGACTTACTGAGGAGAGGTTCTCGTCTCGCCGCCTGCCCTGGCTGTGCCGGCTGATGAAGGATCGTGCAGAGAGTTTGTAGTGGTTCAGCAGACACGTGATCACCACCACCATCACCATCATCACCACCACGATTATGATTATCTGTACAAACTCCAACTCCGCTGCAAGAGACAGACAGACAGACTTTGAGCCATCAGGAACAGCAGCAGGTAACTGAGCACAAGAACAAGTGAGACAATGCTGACAACTCTGCACCCCCTTCCTGTTACAGCTCTCACACCTGGGCTCTGGGTGCCCTGAGCCCACAAAAACCCTCATTCCTTCACTTTTTCAGTGTCACAGAAGAGTCCCCAGGAAGGATCTTTGCAGACAATCTATACTGCAGAGTGTTTCCCAGCTACAGCACTGACTGGCCTTCCCAAAGACCTTCTGTGTGTCCCACAAAACCAGGAGCATCCCAGTGCCTCTCTTGGGGCAGCAGAGCCATGAACCAACATCATTAATCCTAATGAAACACTTCAGCTAAATTTCTGCAGTTCTGTTCCCATCACCACCACTCCTTCCTCCGGGGAGGATGGGGCTGAGCCCTCCTCGGCACATCCCCGCGCACACACACGTCCCCTCTGTCCCCGGGGTCAGACAGTGGTGGCCCAGGGGACAGCATAGAGCACAGCAGGCAGTGGCAGCCCACCCACCACAGGAAGCAGGCGGGGAGACCTCCTGCTTTTGGGTGAGACGCCAGATGGGTGCGGTGTGTCTGCCACGGGGCCACATCCCACAGCCCCAGACAGCCCTGGCTCAGCGCTCGGCCAGCTGACAGTGGCAGCTTGAGTGGCTTGAACTGGCAGAAAGGAAACCTGCCAAAACCCCTCCAAACAAACAAGAACAAGCAAACAACGGGCTATCCGGTTAACTCTGCAGACACTTGGCAGGAGGCAGCGAGGAGTCGCTCCTAAAATTTCCTAGGGAAATAATTCCTCACACCTCTCTGAGGCTCAGGAAAATTCAGTACTGGAGGCAAACATTGTGCTGGGTCATTATTTCCACGAATTTATTGCCCAGGGAGTACATGCCATTCCCAAACTGCTCAGTCACTCCCTCCAGCCCCCTTCCTGCCAGCAGTGCCCAGGACTGGGCAGCAACAACTCCAGTGCCCAGCACAAAGGAGGGGCCAGACAGCAAAATTCAATCATTCCAGGGATTTACACTTTGTTTGCTTCTCAGCAGCAACAGCTATAAAATCCAGTTTGGGAAAGCCATGCCCTAAGCTATCAGGGATGCTGCCATCTGTATTTAATCTATACAGACACACACATATATATCTGCAGACACACAGCAAGGCCCATCAGACCTCAAAGGGCACCACTCACAGCAGCTGGGGTGGCTTCTGCTGAGTCAGGCAAATTTATTAGGTTTTTTGTTGGGGTTTTTTTGGGAGGTTTTTTTTTTATGGAAAGTTTTCTCCTGACAGGTGGCATTTGAGTGCCAGTAAAAGCAAATAAATGTCAAGAAAACAGTCCAGGTGGTGAGCGCTGCCAGTTACCTTGGAGCTCTTTCTGCTAAACAGCAGCTATTTCTGCCACTGCCCAAAATGCTCCACCAGCTCTGCCCACTGCCTGCAGAAAGCAGAATTATGCCTTGAAAGCAGGAGCCTTATCTGGCACTCTGAGCTGGATGGATGAGGGACTTGGAGCCCAGATCCTTCCAGCACCCCTAAAATGCAGCTGCATCACCTCTGGAAGGTGGCACACAGGGTGGGAAGAGAGGGGTTAAAAGCCAAACATTGTAGAGAAGTTTTGCCTTAAAATGCTTTTTAGCTAGAATAAAAGACAAGCTCTGGGTCTTTCAACCCTATCAAGTTGCTCAGTGCCACTGTGAGAGGAAGAGCATAGAAAAAAACCACATTCCCAAAAATGTGACCCAGCCCCAAAGCAGCACAGCTCATCTGTGGGACCCAAAAGCTGCCCCTGGTGCCCTGTGCTGGAGGAACTGGCAGCAACAGGAACTCTTTGCTCCTGAGCAGAACCCAGACTGACCACAGGCACAACCACAGCAGAACCTGAAGGGTTGGGAAAGGGGATGATGCTCAACCATTTACAAAAAGGCACAGTGACTCTTCCCATGTCACTCCCCCTATGTAGGGGTGTCCCTACACATCCCAAAGACATGTCCTGGTGTCAGCTGTAACTGAGCACTGACAGCAGCCCCCCCAAACCTCCAGCAGGGTGATGTCTCAGCACCCCAGCCAGGCACAGGGCACCCCACAGCTCCTCTGGGTGCTCCCCTGGTCACCCATGAAGAGTCAGATCCCAGAGCCCCTGTGCCTGCCCTCCCCGTGGGCAGCAGAGCAGCCACGCAGCCTGGGTGCAGAGCCCATCTTTTGCACAAATCATTATGGAAAAGGAAAAACGAAGCAAGAAAACCCCAAATGTTTTTAAGAAGATGAGTCACTTCAGCCTCAAAATGCAGCATGTGCTTCGGCCACAGTAAGAAAACACAAGAAAAAATATAAATGAAGCCAGTGATGGAAAACTTCCTTTTCTGTTAAAAGGGGTTATATTTCTAAAGAAAAACAAGGCCAAAGTAGTAGTAAAGAAAAATTCCTTTCCTAGGACAAGAGATCCCATAAATGAACCAAACCTTGCTAAGCTGGTCCTGGTGTTTCAGTGACCCAGGTGAAGTTTTGGCCATTGGGAATTCCTGCCCCAACTCCTTGCCAGGAAGGATCACACAAGATGTGTCACTTACAAATGACCTAAACCAGGCTCCCTGCACACACAGACACAGAACCAGCAGAGCCTGAAGCAGAAGAAAGGGTGGGAATTCCATCAGCATGTGGGACAACACACCAGTGTCTCACCCATCCCTCAGTGCTTTGGGACTGCTGTAATTGGGGATTACACAATGCTCACCAAGAGGTGCTCAGGATGATTACCAGAACAAAGGGGATGCTGCTTTCCAGCAGGGATGCTCCTCCTGCCTCATCTCTACCCCAAGCCCAGGCTCTGAGGAGCAGCCCAGCCTTACCATGCCCAGGAGCAAACCCACCCCGTATGCAGAGATGAGCTTTAATCCCAAGAACACAGGTTGCCCAATCTGGCCTTTGGAAAAAATAAAATAAAAGTCAAACCAAACCAAAAAAAAAACCAACAAAAAAACCCAAACCAAAACAAAAAAACCCAACCAACCCCATACACATTCAATTTGTGCTTTTCATGTTTCAAGAGACTCATACCCACTCGAGGCACCAAAGTTTCTGCCAACTCTCTCTCTGTTTTAACTTGTCTTCATGGGCTTCTTTTCTGCAGAAGGGAAAACAAACCCAACACACTGCAAAGCTGGATATACTCAGTAAGATTTTTATCCAAGCAGCTCAGTCAAACTAATGAAGAAAGATCATTAAAAACCCAAAGTTTGAGTTAATATGTTATTATACAAGTGCAATTCAGCTGCTATGCTAATAAAAAGCCTTTGGGGAATGAAAAACAAGCCAAACTGCAAAGCACATAATTTATAATTCTACTGGTATTCTTAAAAACACACACACAACAAAACAAGAAAAAAAAATACTCAACACATTTTGTATTTGGCTTCCTAATCATTGTCACTTTTCAATTAGAAGAGACCTCATTCCATTTCTCTCTGTAATTTTCCCCAAGGGAAGTGTTATAAATGCACTAGGCTTTACAAGATGGGCATATTCCGCCTCCAAATGCAAGGCAAGGTCACACTAATTTAATTTTGCATAATTTTTATTCCAGAATACATTTCAAACTAACAGGTTCAGACATCACATTTAAGTGACACAACCTGCTTTTCCGTATTTTCCGTCTAGACGCGGCAGCTCCGGGAGCCGGGCACTGTGCGTGCAAACCCTTCTGCAAGTAAGCATTTTTTCCCCCCAGATTCTCCCCACCCTAAAACGGGGCATTCGTGACCACAGAGAAGCACTTGTCACGTCCCATCCTTCACGTTCACCACTTGCCACTTCAAACCACGCCTGGCCTTGAACAAGGGCTTCACAGGGGATTATAGAGATTTATTAATGAGTGATAAAGATGTTCTGCCTCCCAAAGCCTGTACTTAGAAGCAGCTCATGCCCTTGCTGCCCAGTCACCAGCACCATAAAGCCCTAAAGTGTGTGAAATTTATGGATTTCTGTGTGGGTCCCACACTGAGGTGCTTTTCCCACTGCAGACTACTCTCGTGGCTCCACAGAAGTTGCTGCAGGAAGGTGCATCTGGGAGCTTCCTCGAGTCCTTATAAACAAAATACTGGCACCCACAAAATACTGGTTGAAATTAATTAATGTATTTACAAGGAAGGAGAGTGATTTGAGTCAATGGTGATGCTGGGAGCACCCTCACAGCCGTAGGGGAGGTGAGGCTGGGTTACACTTTAAATGCATTGCCTTGCCTTTTACAGCTACATTTCAGTTCATAAAATGCTTCCTATAAACTTTATTAATGCTCTTCCTTCCACAGAGAGTATCACTGCAGAAGACAAACTCTTCAAACCACCACAAGTATAATGGAGAAAAAAACCCCAAACCAAAACCTGTATTTTGCTGCAATCATTCCAGACACTCCAGCTATCATTTACAGGTGGACAGAACAGCTCACAGCCAAGATGACCTGTGCTTTCAGCCAGGTATAATACACATCTGCAGGTCAAACCAGTCATCCCTGAGCTTCAATTACCATTTCTATATGTACTGGAATTGTGTATCATGTGAGAAGTGATGAGAAGCGAAATTAGGAAATGAAGAAATATAGCTGCACTAGCCATAACTCCTAAGGAAAAAAGTTTTTAAAAATCTCACACTTAACACATTCACACACTCTCTTACACACTCACACACAGTTACACATTCTTAACTCACTCTTACACACACTCTTAAAAGTTCACACACACTCTTATAAATTCCTACACACTCACACATACTCTTACTCTTGTTAAAGTGTGTTCTCCCTCTCAGAGGCTGTGGACAGCAAAGAAGAGATGAAAGAACAAAGAACTTCACATGGCAGATTACTCACCCTGGCTCATCTGCAAGGTCATCTTAGAAACAATCAGAGCAGGCAAAGTCATTACTGCACTATTTTTGTATTAGCATCTGCTACATTTATCTTCTAATACCTCCATAAAAACAGATAGGAAGGGCCCATCAGACTGTCAACAATTGTGTTTGTTTATAAGACAGCACGGGAAGTACTGCAGAGAGATATAGAATATGATCTCAATATTGATAGTGCTGCTGCTGGCACTGACTGGCAGCACCTTGAAGCTGCAGCAACACCGAGGCACCAAAGGGACCAGGATCAGGCCTGTGACAACAGGCAGGACAGCTGGGAAGAGATCATTTTGGGCCTGCTTCATGCATCATTAGTACAGTTAGCAGCTAAACTTCATTTCTGGATTCATCACAGTCAATTCTGGTGCACTGAGCAGAAACGACACCATGTGAGCCAGTGATGACAGGCTGAGATGGGGCAGGAGGGCAGGGAGCAAGTGAGACTCAGAAAAGGAGCCAGTTGAAAAACAGACATTGCTGGAAAACAGGGGATAGGGACTCAAGAAGTCCTGTTCATAGTGACAAGCCTTGGGCCATGACTGTGTTTAATGAGTTCTTTTTCTTCAGATATCACCCCAGGTAATCAAGCATCACATCCTCTGAGTCACTGGCAAATGATGGCCTCATCCCCCCACCCCTGTTTTTTGTTTGTTTTAAAGGAAACAGCCCCATTTTGTGCTTAATAGTCACAGATATATCAAACTGGTTGGACCTCAGAACATTCTTTAGTGCTTAAAGAACACAGCAAATGTCCTGGCCATACCACTGGGCCTGTTTTCACAAGGTGACCTTCCCAAGTTTGCCTAGCTTGGTGGCAGCTGCAGGGAGTGGGACACACATCCAAGGGGCCAGAGAGGCAGGATCAGCATGGTAGAACTCACCTTTTACAGGGAAATGGCAAATGTGAGAGCTGGGGTCAGCAGCTCTGTCAGCCAGGATGCTTTTCTGCTCTGAGCAGAGACCTGTCAACTGGACACTTGTTTAGAGAAACTTCTGAAGACATGAAACAGCTCCCTCAGAGCAATGAGAACTAACAAGGTTCTTTGGGATACACAGACTGTCTGAAATCTTGCATATGCCAACCCCTTCTCTCTTTTCTGTGCCTATTTCTCTCACTCCCCCCCTTTTCCAGGATTTTTAGACAAGGTATTTCACACACAGACAGGCTGATCCCAGCCTACCGAGATGACTGGAAGGAGTACATGGCTTTTGAAGTTACTCCCAAGGGTGAGAACAGCTGAACTGGATTAAAAGAATAAAGGCATTTTGATTTTGCACTTAAAAGACAGGTAAATTTGCTTGCTCACTAGAAAATGTTGAGCAGGGTTCATGGCCCCCACCAAGCTGAGAAAATCCAAAATATCTCCTGCTTCCAGAGAGGAAGCACAATAGGATCAGGCCTGGATGATGTCTGGGCAGGGGTGAGGGCAGAACATCACCCATCCCCCTTTGAACAAGAGCACTGAGAGAGGGACACAACAAGAGTTTACCATCTGCAACCATAAATAGCCTGAACCAGAAAAAAAAAATCTACCAAATAATGACTGAAAAAACACAGCACACAATATCCGGATCAAACCCCACTAGCTGACCCTGAAAGACCAAACAGGTTTTGTTTGTCAGGGGTATTTCTAACAGTCAGTAAAAATAAACACATTAATAAATAAATATTTTCGTATACCCTGGAAACACTCCTGATCAATATGTGGCTTGCTACTGTAGAGGCTTTTTTTCCTTCCACCCAGCAGAAACTCATGACAAAGGAAAGCACATCTCATTTATGAACTTAGCTATAAATACTTTTGCTAACTGCCATTTAGGAATTTCATTTCCTGCTTGAGCAAGTCCTGTTGAAAGAGGCAATTACCAAATTTGTTTCTAGTTATAGAAATAGATGTTTGTCGCTGCCCACATCTGTTTCGACAGACAAATTGCCAGACGCGGACGCTCCAAGGAGAGCAAGTGCTCCATGAAGGGAGGGCTTTGCCCCCTCTCCAGAAAGCTAAGGGCAATTACAGGGATTGGGTTTCTGATTCCAGCTTCCTCCCAGCCCTGTCTCCCACTGCAACGGAGCTGCCTGGTGCTGACAGGGCACCTGCAGCCTCCCTCAGCTGCATCCACCTGTGCCACATCAGCCAGGAGTGCCAGAGCCTGCTCCCTCCTCCTGCTGCTGTGGGGACACCAGGGAATATGGGATTCATTTGTCACCCAGCCCAGCACAACAAGGCGCCTCGAGTTCTGGAGGTCACGTGGAGCCAGCAGGGTGCACTTGCTGTGCACACAGAAAGACACAGAGAAAGGCACAGAGAAAGGCACATAGTGGCACAGGAGATGGCACAGGAGATGGCACAGGATGATGGGCAACGGCGGCACAGGAGGATGGCACAGGAGGATGGCACAGGAGGATGGCACAGGCTGTCCTGTTCCAAGGGGGACACCCCAGCACACAGCACCCAGCCGGGACAGCACAGGGGTGGAGAGGGGGGTGTGGATGTCATCGGCATCAACCACAGCCTCTCCCAGCTGAACAAGTGCTGTACACACTGGGTTTCACCAGCTGCCTCTCCACCCTGGCTGTCCCCTAGAAAGTTTCCATTTCCACTTATTCTTGGGGAAAACATCCACTGGTCAATTCCCAGTGCGCTCAGCCGTGACCCTGCCAGAGCCCAAAGCACCTCCAGGTGCCCCAGTATCAGCACCCAATCCCAGTCACAGTGCCCAGCAAGTCCTGTGGGACCAGTGCTCATGCAGGGGCACCTCAAAGTGAGACACAGACAGCAGCAGTGCCTGTGCCTCCCTGTCACAAGCATGACACCCATCAACTCACACCCAGCACCAGGGACACGACTGAGATGCAGAAAAGCCACAAAACACCCCGAATTTTGGCTGGGTAACCTGTGTTCCTCCAGCATTTCTACTCTGTACCAGCACAGCTTCCTCACACCACCTCACTTATCAACCAGCACAGCCCTCAGGAGCCCCATGGCATTTGGGAACGGTGCCGTGGCCCCTGCCATGCCCCTGTCCCGAGGCTGCAGCTCCCCCAGGGGCTCCAGGGCACACAGCAGTGCCACAGGGGCTGCCCTGGCTCGCAGACGGGTGTCGAAACCCAGATTGAGCAAGCTGGCCAAAGCCACACAGGTCATGACAGGGCTGGAACTGCGACCGGATTTCCTCAGCACGGTCCAGGGCCAAAAAACGGGAAACACTCCCTGCTCTGCCTCTTCCCAAGCACCGTTATCGTCTGTGCCACTCCGCAGCTCCCGCTCGCCAGAGGAGTGACCTTTCACAAGGCAAGTTACTCCCAGGGAACAAGGACAATCTTAAGTTACAGGCAAAATTATGCACTGCAGGGAAAAAAAAATGCAAAATGCATGCAAATGCCCAGACAAGGCACACTGTGTCTGGTCACTACAGGATTCAAGTTCAGCTCTTGAACTGGTCTGAACTGGTCGCTACCACCAGATGGGAGCGAATGCATGTGCACACTCTCACAGAGATGTGAAAAAAAAAAAAAATTTATATATATATATATATATATATATATACATATATATATACACACACACCAGAGTGAATGGGGGAGGTGAGTACAACCGCCCCAAATCTGACAAAATTAAAGGTAATAAATTTACTTCCACCTCAGCTGCAGCAACAGCCTGAGAAAGGTTTTAACTCCCACAGCAGATCTGCTGGGAAGTCTGTTTCATTGGGGGGGGTTCTGCATGTGCAGGTTTTAGGGTGCACACAAAGAGAAGGCCAAGCACAGATGGGGTTTGCACAAGAACAGGGCTGGGGTCACCCGCCTTTCCTGAACATCCTCATCCTGGGCTTCCCTGCCCTCCCCAAGCAATGCAATCCCATTCCCATTCCAGGGTGCTCTGCTCCCTCCTCTGAAAATCCCCATCCCGGGGTGTTCTTCCTGCTCCCCTGAGCATCCCCATCCCGGGGTGCTCTGCCCTTTCCCCCAAGCATCCCCATCCCAGGGTTCTCTGCCCCCTCCTCTGAGCATCCCCATCCCGGGGTGCTCTGCCCTTTCCCCTGAGCATCCCTATCCCCCACCCCTTAGCATCCCTTTCTCCATCCCGGGGTGCTCTGCTCCCTCCATCGAGCATCCCCATCCCTGTCCCCATCCCCATCCCGGGGTGCTTTGCTCCATCCGCCGAGCATCCCCCCATCCCCATCCCCATCCCGGGGTGCTCTGCCCCCTCCCCTGAGCATCCCCATCCCTATCCCCATCCCCATCCCCATCCCGGGGTGCTCTGCCCCCTCCCCTGACCATCCCCATCCCGGCCCATCTGCGCCCCTCTTGCCCCCTCATTGTCCCTCTTCCCCATCCCATCCTCAGATAAACGGGGCAGGGGGGCTGCGGGGAGCCGACCCCCGGGTCAGGCCCCACAATGGGCCTGTGGGGGAAGCGGTGGAGCCCCGGCTGGCCCACCCCAGCCGCCGTGGAGCCGGCCCTGCCCCGCCACCTGCCCGCCGGGATGCGGGATGCGGGCGGCAGCTGCCCCGCACCGGGCGCAGGGCGCTCGGCGGGGCGGGAGAGGGCACAGCACCGACGGGAGGATTATCCACGGACACAGCCTGTCCCCTTTTCACTGCATTTAACAATAAAGCAGTAGCTATAGCAACGGGGTTAATTAATGCGGCGATTTGCATAACTAAAACTCCGCACCCATTCAGAGCCCGCCGATGTGTTCGCTCCTCCGGGGACCCGCACCCACGGCGGGGACAGGGCTGCGGGGACACCCCCGGTGCAGCGACACCCGAGAGCCATCCCCTCCTCACACCTCCATCCCTACCGAGCGCTCTCACACCAGCATGTGGAAAAGAGCAGGAAAACGGGGGCCGAAGTGTCCTTCAAAAAAAAAAAACTGAGGGAAAAAGTGATTTTTTTTAGGGATGGAGGGAGCGAAGCGCATTCCAAGGCAGAGGGGGAAAGGAGATAGGGAATGTAAAGGTTTCAGACTATCGTATAACCAGAGGGGGAAATGTCTTCTCACCACAAACATGCATCTGCATGATGTCTAGACAGTCATAAAAAGGGCAATTAAAGTACTGCAGGCTGCAGTAAGCCAATGTCTCCTCTCCCAGTCTAAACAGTTGAAACATACTGCACGAACTTCGGGGGGGGAAAAAAAAATATAGGATATAGAGAGAAAAAACCAAGTTTTTAAGGAAAAACGTTTTGAAACTCAGCTTTAAATAAGCCAGTAAATTAATTCAACCTTGTCACATCTCTGCCTTATAACATATCAAATATTCCGCCTGCGTCCTGTCTAGACTGCGATAACAAAGGGCATTTAAAGCCCTGCAAGATGCGCTGACAGAGTAGCCATTTAAAGACGCAGTATTGCTTTCTCCATCTAAAACGATTTGTCAGATGGAGTTAAAATGAAAATGATAAGTAATCACTCTGGTTCACAACCATTTCAAAAGGAAAAAAAAAAACCACAAAACCCCCTATAGCTCATAGATATAAATCCCACTAAAATAATTCCAATGTATCATTCCTGTGGGATTTGTCTGGCCTCTTTTTTTATCGTATTTGCTTTTTTTTTTTTTTTTTTAATTTATTTTATTAATCTGAGATGTCAGTAGCTTTCTGCAGCACATGCATTTCTAAACAGGAGTGTATTAAGTTCAAAAAAGCCAGCTCCAAGTTTTAACTGATTTACAGGCATAAAATGATGACTCGTGGAGAAACACTATTATTACCCCAAGGGTTAACAACACTGAAAAGGAATTTTTTGTTTTTATTTACTTAGAAACAAAAGAATAAACTGTATCACATGAGAAAAACTGGCCAGTCCCCATCACTGACACAGCTGAGCCTGCTCAGTCCCAGCCCTCAGGAATGCAAAAAAGAAAATAAGGTTAAAGCAAACTATGTGGGTGTGCAGTGTTGGTTCTTTTACTGAGAAATTACGTTTTTCTGGAAAAAAGCAAAACAAAATATAATCCTGTCTAACACAAGAAACACTCTCCTTCTTCCCTGAGCTTTATCATTTGTCAAAGAACCAAAAAAACTAAAAATTAAATACATAGAAATCTCTGATCTGATGAATAGGAGGACAAACACTGCCCGTGATGGGGCCAGGCCACAGCCACCCCCTGGCCAACACTTCCCCCCCAGGGCAAGACTGGCCTGAGAGACTGTTTTGTTGTGACATGGCATGGCCACATGGCCCTGGCATGACCCTGTGTCCCAGGTCCAACCTCACTGCCCAGTCCCTTCCATAGGGAAGGTGGGAGTCACTCCTGGAAATCCAGAACCAGCTTGAATTCAGTTCTTCTCTGCTCCTCACCCTATAGAATCCCACCACCACCTCATCTGCACCTCCCTCTGTCTCCCAACCCTTGTTTCTTAATTATTATTTTAATAAGACTGTTTCCAACTTCATTGTTCATTCCGCAATAGCCCAAGGGCTACAACTGTTCATTAGACAGAATTTCTGCTTTAATTGCACTGACACAGATGTGTAGGTTATCTGGAAGAAATTACCAAAATGAGCAGTAAAGAATGGGGCTGGATGCTTTTCTTCCCTTATGGAGAGTTTAATTTAACATTATTTCCCCCCACGCCCCGTACAAGCAGCATCACTGGCTGCACTGTGGGCTTGAGGAGGAATTAACCCCAAACTGTTCCCACTGCACACAGGTGCATGAGCATTCCCACAGGGGTGAGGGGCAGGTCTGGGGGCTCTGTGGTCTCCACCACTGCCAGTGGGATGGTCTCTGTCCCCCAGGCAGCACAAATCAGTGACATTCCCCTGAGAATGGAAGCATCTGGGACCACGGATAAAGCTTTGGGGAAAAAGTTGGGCCACCACTGCTCAACATGCCCTTCCCTGCATGTGCCAGGACTGGGGTGGGAAACAGGTTCCTTTGGTATGCCCTCACCCTCTGAAAAGAAACACCAAAAAATGTCATCACTTCTGCTCAACAGTGTCTGGGCTTCGAACCCACCATGGCTTTGCAGCTGTCAAATCAGCCATGGAGTTCACATGAACTTCCTCTGCAATTCATGTTGGCAAGAGCCAGACACATAATAGCCCTGGATTCAGGGAGAAAGAGCTGCCAGTATTATTTCTATTTAAAACCTCTATTTGAGCTTCATAGACTCATTCTTCACACATGATACACATGCACACACACACACAAAATGCAGAAGTGAGCCAGATTCAGAAGCATTTCACTCCACCAAGAGCAGTGCCCAGCAACAATTTCAGGTTTTGGCTCTCTGTGACTATTTAATAGATTTTAATTCAATATTAAAAAGCATGAACCTGCCAATTTTTTGTTATGTCTTCTTGCCAGAAAGAATAAAAAAGTTGTTCCAAACTTCTTTGTCAAACCATTCTCTCCTCTGCACCTCTCTCCTCCAGACAAGGGGCTGCAGCCTGGAGGCACCTCCTGGCCAGGGCCAGGCTGACAAGGGTGGGCTGGGGCAGGGGCAACATCACAGCTTCAAGTCCCATCTCTAAATACATCTAAAAGCCACTAAAAATGTGGCATCTCCTTCAGCCAAACTTGTCTTTAAGGGGGAAGGAAAATCTCACAAATGCTTCATGTTAAAAAAGCTCACATTCAGGGAAAAAACTTCCCTTTGTTGCTAGGGGACTCGCTTTGTATCTGCTGAAAACCTTTAAAACGCCACCATTGTATTTAGAAAAAAAACAAAACAAAACAACCCCGAGACTGAAGCACCTCATGCGCTAAAAATCAAGAGACAGAACACATCAGTTCCATCCTTCGTTTGCAAGTACTTTGCTCAGGCCTGACTTCGTTTTGTGTCTTGGTCCTCGATGCTTTTTGGCAGTTTGCTCCAGACTTACTGGCAAGGGCTAAAAGGTTTCTATTTAGCCGGTGTCAGCTGAGCATCTGTGCCGGCAAGAAATGGAGTGGGGGTGATCCCGACTGCCTTTCAAAAGCACATTTCTTTCTGGAAGCTGCCGCAATAATTTGCTCTGAGTGTGTTTGGGTAGCGGGGTGACTCCCTCCGGAGGGGTGCCCCGGCGATGCGCTCGGTGCGGGCAGCGATCCCCCGAGCAGCGGAGGGAAAAGGAGCTGGGAACGCTCCCTAACCTGTGACCCTGACAACAAAAGGCAGGGAGAGCGTCTAGACCTCCAGTCTGACGGGGAGTGAAGGGAGCATTGTGCTCCGGCACACTGGGGCTGCTCAGACAAGGCGGGCACAGAGGCGCTGCGGGGCAGGAACAGCGAGGCAGCCCCAGCTGCAGCCGCAGCATCGCCCCGACCGCTGCCGGGGGAGGGGGGCACGCAGAGCCCACCCTTCCTCCCCAGCACACGGTTTGTAGGCTTTGCAGGGCAGTTCACACTTCCCGGAGCAGCTGGAGCCCCTGGAGGGGAAGGAGTCCAGCAGATTTCCAGCCCGGAGTTTCCCTTCGCCTCCAGCACACAGCATCCTCACGCTCCCGAACGCGGTGATCCTGCAATCCCAGCCCCAGTGCAGCTTGCCGGTGGGAAAGAGCAAACGAGAAATATATGCTTCCTTCCACAGGGTCTTTATTCTGTGCTTTCCTTGTCTGGCTCAGTTTTAAGGGGACAAACCAAGATGTTCCCTCTCTGCCAAGCCTAGAGGTCAGCGCCACGTTCAGAAAAAGACAAAAGTCGCAGCTTTAACACATATTTCTTGTGTGATCCTGATCAAACCCCTTGGCTTGCCAGTGTTGAAGTCCCCACATATAGAAATACAAATACCCTAAATAAATGCCGGAGCTAATGGCAGGTTACTGCCCGGGAACTGCACGAAGAGAAAATAAAAGACCTATTAAAAGCCCTCGTTTGTCTCTGCCAGAAAGAAAACACTATTACCCAGTACTTAAAGAGATGCATTAAAGGAAAGAGAGCATCCAGAGGGGTTAAGGACACCCCTGGCAGAGCAGTGAGGGGAAGCACACCCAGCCAATCACCCCATGTGCCCTCAGGATAAGGTTTTGGGGTGATCCCATGCCCCGACCATGCCAGCACAGGCAGCAGGAGCAGCAGCTGCCCCAAGCACACCCAGCACAGAGTGGGGCCACAGGCAAACCTGGGAACCCGCAGATCAGAACTCTGGGCAAAACAAAACCCTTTCACTATTCCTGAAGGAAAGGTAAATACCTGGAAGATGTGCTCCAGCCCAGCTGTACAGATGTAAAACCAGTGTCACCTCAGGCAGCTGCAGGGACCGCCCCCCTCCTTTTGCCAACTCCAGGCTGGAGCTCTGGAGTTACAGCCTGAGACCAAGCAAAACCAGATCCAGCAACTGAGATCATTTAAACAGCTATTAAATCCCCACCTCCTTCTGATGAGAGGTGATTTAGCAGCAGCTGATGGTGAATACAGTGAATTCAGAGCAAGAGAGGAGTTTTAGTAGCCTGGTAGCCACCAGATGCCAATCCTTCACCAGCACACCTCACCACATCCATACTTTACACAACAAAAAGGTGAGGGACGAGGACTTTATTCTCCCCCTGCACCTCCAGAACATCAGCAGTCCTGTGGCAACTCCTTCCCCAGGTGCTCCAGGTCCCTGGGACTACTGAGGCACCAACAGAGCCAGGAGCTGTGGCAGGACACTGGATGGTGGCACCGGGACAAGATGCCACACACCTGCAACCTCAAGAGGGTCCAGCCAGAACTTCCTCACAGCCTGGCACCTGCCATGGCAGCAGCTGATCTCTTGACAACTGCCTGGGATTTATTTTTGGTGCACATGCACAGGGAGACTGAGAGATGCCACACTGGGATTTTATCAGCAGTGTGCAGCTATGGAAACAAATGCATTTAGGACTAATATAACAAAATGCCAAACCCACAACAATAAAATAAGGAATGGTGCATGTTGGCATTTTCACAGGGGAGCATCTCAGTGAATACAGAACATGACCCAGCTTCTCTCAGAATTCACCCAAACTTTTAAGAAATCACACATTTTCATGTACTTACATGTTTAGCTATGTGAGTTTTGCTTGGTGCAAACCCTCCACCCTGCCCTTTGATTTCACAGAGCTCAAGGAATGCATCATCTCTTAAATAAGATGAATAGCCATTTGTTGAGGGCATTCTCTCCTTCTCCCTGTGTGTCCATTTCCAAGCCACCCTCTATGAGAAGCAGGAGAGCTGACACAAAATCCATCAGAAACTGCAGCACCTCTTCTTTTACTCCCCATGGAGGGGTCACAGTGGTGCCTGACCATGCCCCAGTGCACAAATCTGGGCAGAGGCTGCAGCTCAGCCAAACTGTTCCCTCTCAGCAGGCACGAGAGGGATCCACAAGTCATTCACAGGAACCTAAGTCTGACATTCACACCACAGACACCCAGGAGTCACCAGGGAGATTGTGGAATACCTTAAAAACCCAGGAGAAAAAGCCCTGTGAAAGCCAAACCTCCCTTGCGGGAGGGTAGCGCTGCTCCCTGCCCAGGTTTGGTGCTCTGAGCCACCACGTGCAGGGTGGCTTTATCCCAGGTGGCACAGGGATGGGCACGGGCATCTCTCTGGGATGGGCAGGGGCATCATCTCTCCCTCCCTGGGGTTCTGGCTCTGCAGGCAGCACCAGGGCGCTCCGGGAGGACACGGGTGCTGGAGGTGACGATGTCTGGGAATGCCGGCCCAGGCTGAAGCTGCAGACAAGGACCCAGACAACAAAGGCAAGGCAAAAAGCCGTCTGATAGAGGCAGCCCCGTCTGGCAGGCCAGGCTTTCAGAAGCCCGGGCATGCACTGATGTCTGCAAGCACAGCTCTTCGCTGGGTGCACAATTAACCCCGCAGCAAGATCACTGAAGTGTCCTGCAGCACACTCCAAATAGTATCCATCTGGTAAGATGAAAAAACCCAAAGAGTACAGGAGTGCAGCAAAGGAGCAAACAACTGGAGACTGCAGGGAATGACTCTACAACAAACAAAAATTATACTTAATTTTCTGTTATTTATATTCGAAGAAAACCGCATGTTTTCACTTGCATCTCTGCCTCCCTCCCCCAGGCACAAACACACACACGCACAAAATGGGAAGACCAGGGAAAGCAGGAAGAGCAGCACAGCTCGAAGACATCCCCGCTCACACGCTTTCCCAAATCACAGCACAAGAAAACGGGTGTGAGTTTTACAACCGTGGAGCAACAGCCAAACACCTTTTGCTGAAGCGAAAACGCCCCGAGCAGCTGCTCCGAGCGCTGGGACACCGCGGCTCCCTCTGCCCGCCTGATCTGCTGAGATCTTAAGGCATTAATATAAAATAAATGTAAATAAACCATTGAGTGCTGCAGGACAGCTTCCCCACGGGCTGGTGTGAGTGTCCCAGCTCCGGGGCTGATCCCAGCCTCAGGCTCCTGCGGTTCCCCTGTCTGATGTCTGCACCACGATAACGCTGCCGGGGGACCGCTGGTGTCTCACAGCTTTTTTGCATAAGCAAGGACTGTCCTGCTGTGCAACCAAATTGTGCCACCAGGCTCGAAATAAAGGAACTGAAATAATTCTTTTTTCCCGTCTTATTTTAGATTATGACTTTTACTAATTGATGCTTGATAAAAGCCTAATGGATGATTTGTAGGCATTATAAGCACGTTAAGGATCTGAGTGTGGTTATAAGGTCATAAGCTCTATTGACTTTCCAGGCTCTATAGCAATTGATTTGCCATTTATTAAAATCATTTATTCACCACTTGTTAACACTTTATTTAGCTGGTTCTTCCCCTGCAGGCTTGGGACACCATATTTGAGCAAAGACACCTTAGTTTTGAGGTACTGTCATAAACTCAATTTCTAAACTGAAAGACAGACCCATAAACATTATAACAGTGTCTTTTTAAAGGCTCTTTTACAAACAGGTTCAGCTCAAATCCTGGTTTAACAGGGCTTCCAATGCCTGGTTTTGTCTGTTTTGAACATGGGCATCTCTGGCCACACTCAGCAGAAGTTCCACATCCCATGACTTAGAAAGGTTCAGGATGTCAACCACTGTCATAAAATAGAGTGAAAGTCTCTTTCCTCAATGTAACACTGCTCATCAGTTTTCCAGAGCAGCAGCAAACAAAAGAGTACTGGTGCTTAAAATGACCCTCAGCTTTTGAACGTTTCTATATTGAACAGCAGAAGAAAAAAAAAAATCCCATCCAAGATTACCAACATGCAGCCAGATATGGATAGACAAAAAACAGCAGGTTTGCAGAGTCAGCCTCTGAAGACACCACTGCATCCCCCTCTGCACCAGAGGAGCAGGTACCTGCTGCTCTCAGGGCCAGGCAGTGTCCCACCCGTTCCGTGGAGCAGTAACCGGGGTGTTTACGGTACAGCAGCTGCAATCATGCAATCAGCCTTCGTAATTAGATCTTGGCAACTCTTGAAATACTTCACTTACCCAGTTTACCTGGAAAGGTGCGACCTAAACATTCAGTGCCTGGAGACATTTGAAAGAAAAACAGAAAGGATCTGTCAGTGATGGGAGCCACCTCCGAGCGGCTGCACACACACCCCAGCTCCCCTCCTGGGGACTCTTCCTGGCAGAGCTCCCCCTGGCCAGCAGACACCTGCTCCCACCATCTCCACAGGACCAGCAGTACCAGAGGTGCCACCATTCCTGGTTAGTGTCCCCACTGCTTTTCCCACACCAGACATTGCCACACAAGGTCTCTCTCCATTCCTCTCTCCCCTGCTTCCCCAGGACTGCTCTCCTGATCTTGCCTGATGGCAATGCCAAAACTTCACAGAGGTTTGTGAAATTTCTGGGATCATTCAGCCCACCCCAGAGACCTCCGTGCCACATCCAACAGTGCCAGACTGCCTGTCCATGACCCAGGGCAGCATTCTGCACTTCAAGGCACTGGTGGACTGTTTATCCCATTCTGTCTCCTCTGCAAACACACAGAGCTGAGCCCCACATGCTGCTGAGCCTGGTGAAAGCTCAGGGTCTCCTGACACCCCCTGCCCACAGTGGGGGCGGTGGCTGCGGAGTGCTGAGGAGGAAGAGCCACAGCAAAATCCTGCACAACTCCCCAGGAACAATGCCAGCAGATGTATTTCCAAGTGAGGAGAGCAAAGCCACAAGAAGTTTGCAACAGAAGACAACTCATGACTTCTCTCTCACCCATCAGTGTGTGACTGCCTGCCTCACTGAAGGGATTACAGGATACGGATCCTCCCCAGTGCCAGGCACGCCAGGACATTCTGGGTTGATGGGAGCTCTGCCTCCCACAAGAGGCTCGCCAGAGAAACACGTGTACACAGGACTGTTTTATGAAGCCTGTCTGTCACTGATAATGGTTAATTGGTACTAATTAGTCCAGTCTGATCGGAAGGAGTCCTACTGGCCTATAAAAGTGGCCTTTAACCCGAGAGCAAGGGAGGCAGCACGCTGGGGCCACGGACACACCGCCTGCTCCTCACACTGCTCCTGCCTCTGCAGCAAGAGAGCAGGCTCAAGGGAATATATCAGCACATCACTGCCCTCAAATAAAGCTTTGAAAAGTTACTTTCCATGCACCAAGGAGGATGGAGAAAAGCAACTTTTTAATCCCAGGAAAAGATTATGGATCAGAGAGTTGCTGTAAATTACTAAATTATGTAAAGCAGCGAAATAATGAGGGGTCGCAGGCTGGGCTCACTGATGTGAGGTCAGGCTGATCCAGATGCTTCACACACAGGTGGTTAAAAGTTTGCATGGCCTGCAAACATGAGGTGTCACCTGAATGCAGAGGGACAGCTGAGGGCCTCCAGACCCATGTGCACCACCATCACCACCCTGCTGGAACGGGCACCGACACCCAAGTGTGACAGGAAAGGAGAAAGGAATTCTGCCGAGCCAAACACCAACGTGTGGCAACAAGCTTGGACCTCCTCCTCCTCCTGCACAGCCAGCTCACTGCACAAAGCCAGAAAAGGGGTGGGAGGCTGGAAAGGAGTGAAAGGCCAAAAGAAGACCGCAGGCCAAAAAGGGTGGGAGTCCCAAGAGTAAAATGTAGAGTCTGAGAAAAAGTCGATGCCAAAATGGCTTGGGAGACTCAAAAGAGTGGGAGTCCAAAGGAAATGTAAAGGCTGAGAAAAAGAGACCCTGTGCATGCAGCTGGTTGGATCAGGATCAGCTTTTCTCTACAAACATTTCCAAAAGGGTAGAAAGCAATATCTCTCTGCTCCCTGCTCCACAGCCCAGGTGACATAGTGTGACACCCTGTGCACGTGTGGGCATGTGTTCCCCATCATGTTTCATCCAAGATGTTTGGTTGTGGTCTGGGATGTGTGGGAGAAGCCAGCCTGAACCCTCTGAAGTCAGGCAAGATTTTGGGATCTTGCTTCTCTCTCTTAGCATGTCTGCCTCTCCCATCCTCACATCTGCCCTTTAGGTTCAGCCACGCATTTGCCAACTTCTTAAATGCAAATGAGAATTGGCACATAAAGTCGGTGCTTTAAACCTGACCAGAGCCACCCTCAGCTCTCCTCCCTCCCTCCTTATATGCATAAACTTTTTTATGCAATCGGCAGCAGGGAAGAGATCCAGGGAGTGGCTGAGCCGTGCCCGGAGCCCTTCTGCAGCCGCAGTGCTGCCAGACAGCTCCATGGGAAGGGTGGCTCAGGCTCTCTGCCCACCAGCAGCAGCATGGAACCAGTAATTACCCTGGCTGGACCAACACCTGCTCGTGGTTTTGTCTTACACTGTTTGTGCAACCCAACAGGCTGCCAACAAAGCAGGGATGTACTTTGCCTAAACAGGTGAAAACATGAAAGAGAGAACAGAGCTGCCGTGTTGGTCCCAAAACACCTCGGTGCAACACATGCTGGAAAATCACTGCTGCTTCAGCCTGCAAGGCTGCAGAGCAGGAACAAGCATGGCACTGAAAAGGCAAGAAAGGAAAGAAAAGGTCTGCCCATCTTGCAGAGCCCAGCTTCTGGATCCAGCCCCACGCTGGTGTGGGGCACACGGATGTTCTTTGTTGGGCTGCAACACCAGCACCAAAAAGCCTGGCTTGCCAGGAGAGTCCTGCTAAACTGAGCATCCCATGTGGGACAGCAGGGAGGATGTGACAGCCCTCACCCAGCTAGGGCTTCCTGCAGAGCAGAGCTGCTCCCAAAAATGCCCTGTGCCAGTTTAGAGCAGAAGTGCCTGTTCCCATGCCAGGGATCTGACCCCCATGCTCACAGAGCAGGAGCTCAGCAGTGGGGTGGGAAGGGCAGCGTGAAGACCATGAGTGACCAAGGATCCCAAAGGAGCACCTGGGCCAGCCTCAGTCTCTGGCAGAATCAGCTCTAACCCCACTAGGTCACACCCAAGAGACACTCTTCCCCCATCAGCAGATGGGATTTGTTGTAGATGATTTGTCCTGGAATAAAAACACCAGCCCCACCTCTTGCAGCATATTTACTGAAAGCCACTAAACATTAAACAGAGGCAAAAAGTGTATCCCAGCAACATCTGGAATTTATCCCTTCTCCCTTCTGAAAAAAAAAAAAAAATCACGCTCTATTCTTTTTAGAGAAAGAAAAGTGATTATATAGAATTATAATGCTGGAAGAAGATAGAGAAGAGAAGAGATTTTCTTTGAAATGATGTTTAGACAATTAAAAAGGGATAGTTTCAAAGAAGCAGCAAATACTATCTCAGCTTTTTCCGCCCTGTCTCGCAGTACCAGGCTTTCTTCCCATGCCTTGGCTAAGAGACTCCAAAGAAAGCAACAGATTTTTTTCATCCTTTCAAGACCTTAGTAAGCTAGAAAGGAAACCAGTTCTCAGGCCTAACTGGTTGAAGATAGACCAAATAAAAGAAATATTCTTCCAATTCCTGCCAACAGGAGTTGAAGGCACCTTGATTTCTCTGAAGAAAACCTGCTTTGGGATGAGCTTTCCAAAAGAGGATGTGACAATCTTTACCCAGGAGAGCCAATACTCTGTCTCCCCAGACAGAAGAATGGAAAGGCTTTAAATACTAAAACAGGAAAAGCTATTGGGATTAATACGAGGATGCAAGGTCAAAATGTGATATCCTCCACTTCCTCAGGCTCCTGATCCCAGAATGGCTGGACAACGACCCCACGGCATCACCTGTGCCCGGATGCAGCTGGGGAAGCCTGGGTTCAGAGGGAAACCCTTCCCAGCCTTCCCGAGGGGGGAAGTAAAGCAGTCGCTCTCACGCCAAGCCCACAGAAGTGCTTCCAGCTACTAAATTACCCAACGACTTAAACGAACTGCATTGATCTGGCTGGAAAACAAAGCTGCAGCTCTTGGCATGTGCCCAGTGAGGAGGGTACAGCTGCATTTTTCACCTGCAAGCAGTTACAACCACGGTCAGAGATGCCCGTTTCCCTGGCATGGGGTGGCTGAGGGGAGAGACCGAAGGGCAAACACAGGTGAGAGGGAACCACCTCACTCCAGACACCTCTCAGACACAGCAGAGCTCCAGCAAATGACAGGTATGTCCAGTTTTGCAATCAAGGGCAAGGCTTTTCCTAGAACAAGTGCCATTACTCAGGCTCCTCAACCCCCATCTCCACGGCTGCACGTGGACTGGATGCAGGATTTCATCAGGACATTAAACTCAGAAGCTGTAAAATCACTGTGCAAAAACCCAATTATACCTATTTTCGTAACAGCCAATTTAAGCTTGTATTTAGGTCCCCTCACATACCCCTACGTTACATAAAGCATTTCTTCCACTTGAAATGTAGCTTTCTAAAGGCCATTTTGCTTAATTTAATGGATGCTTTGTGTGGGTCTGCAAATCTCTAGAAAGGCAACCAAGGAAGACACATGGCAGCAAGACACGGCGTGATCCCTTGGTGAGCACGCAGCACGAAGAGGAGAGGATGAAAGGCATCTCCAAACCCATGAACCTGCTGCGACTGGAGTGCACTTGTGCTCTGAAGAGCAGCAAAACCCCATGGTCAAGTCAAAAGAGGAATTCCTGAACATCTGCACGCACTGTTAACCCATTCCAGACCGGCCAGCACTCCACAGGCTGCGCAGCAGGATGGATCCTTCCCTCATTCCACAGCCTCCAGCTGAACTGAGCCCACTCAGGCACGCTTCCCTTGGATTTCCAAGAGCTGCTTTCTGCACTTCAAGTAAATAAATGCAGTCATCTCTTTCTACTTCTTTTATTTTTTTAAAGCTGCACTAATAAAAAGCTCATAGCGAAATCTATTAAATTGAGTCCATCTGTTATGTTTATTGTTCCTTACAATTCAGGCCTGGATGGCAACTCAGTGGAAGTTGAGAAGTGTATTTATCAAGAAAATCCATGAGAACGTTGAGGATTAAAAGCTATCAGCAGGACAGAACGTGTTTGTAACCCTGTGGTTTGTTCTGCACCTGTTCTGCACACAGGACACCCATCAGAGACCTGTGCCCCCTCTCCTTGTTTCTGAGCCCATCTTTGGCTCATCAGTTGACAGGACAGCCAGCACTTGCATTCCCAGAAAAAGCTGAGGAAGGTGCAGTGTGTATATACTGCCAGGAATAAGTCACACTAGAGAAACATAAACCCTGATTGCATTACACACCAGTGATCAGTATCATTAAGTGTTACACACCTTGAGTGTGTCTGAGCAGCTGGAGAGGGAAACACTGAATTTGAAAACACACCTTCCCATTTGAGCAAAGTCCCATTACAGTAATGTAAGTGTAGCAACAAAAATGAGATTACTGCTTATTACGTGCGAAATAATTGCAATTTAAGAAAATTTTTCCCTCAATTGTGTGAAGCAAGTGCCCATCAATCATGTTGCTTCTTCAGTGTCCTAAAGAGAGCACCTAGCAGGACAAGGTGCCTTCGGAGCTCAGTGATGAACAGCCTAATCTGTATATGCTATTCTGAGGTATTGAAGCCAAGAGATCACTCTTGGTAAAGTGGACTAATGGTGGAAATAAGGAAAACAACACAGAAGGAGCAGGATCTACTCCTCCAGCAAAGACATCTGCACTCAGTGAGCCCTTGCAGCCGAGCCAGCACAGGGGACACAGACAACCACTGACCCTCGATATCTCACTGCACAAATACCTGTGAAGAGCACAAGGAAATCCAGCCTGGTTTCAGACCTGGAACAGGCACCAAGGACAAGCCCAACCCTGGGTCATTTTGGCTGCTGAGCTGTGGGTTTCACCCCAGGAAGAGAGTGCAGGGCTCCAAAGGTGAGCCCCAGGATCCTCAGCACTGTGGGAGGGAGTGGGGGCATGGGGCTCTGCTCTGCTTTGGGGGGATCTTTTGTTTTTGTAAGAAATAACAACATTAATCATAACACTAAACAGAAACCATGAAGGGGGAGAATTTCCAAGCTTGCTCAGCTCAGAGCCCAGCCCGCAGAGGAGCTCCCAGCCAGCAGCCACAGCCAGCAAATTCCCTGGGACTTGTCCTCGGCAGCCAAAGCCATGGACGGAAGAGGAGGCGAGCAGACTCAGGACTGTTGTAGGACTCAGGCTTGGAAATGGGAGTCTGAACACTCAGCCTTGGATGTCTCTTGGGAATTCATCCAAATGGCACTGCTCCTCTCCCACTTGCCCTGCAGGTAAATCTCGCATGTGGCTTACACAATCTGTTGACTTAAGTAAAGTAAGGGCAGGAGAAGAAAGCTGCTCAGACATCAGGAGAGGCTCATCAGTCCTTTGGGCAAAAGTCTGGGTCACTTCCTCCTGCACAGAGAACTCGGGGTGTCAGCCAGGCCTTGTGTCCCCTCATGCAGGGAGGGTGCAGCAGAACACAGTGCTCAAAACAGCAGTGAAAGGACATTGCCAAATTCTTCCATACTTTTGGCCAGTGCTGATGCTTAAATGCAGTTTACAGAAATTGGAGTCTGTGAGCTCTGTGTTCTAGTCAAGTCCTCTGAAATCAAACTGAGAGTGACTGTACAGGTCTCCCAAACCTCATTATGAGTAACACTCATCCATCCTGCGGACATGGGACACATCTGACACACTGTGAGACCACTCCACACTCTGCAAGGGCAAGATCGGGTTGGATGCACATAACCCAGGTGCAAAAGCAGCTGCAACATGCAAGGCTGATGAGCAGGCAGGCTCTGGCAGTCAGGGGTCCAGAGGGAGCCCACCAGAGACCCTCAAACACAGACAGGCCCCTCGAGTGCTTCTTGCCCTGCTGTTTCCTATTGCTGGTCTCAAACTCTCTCCTCCCCACAACCAACTCCAGCCCTGGGCCTGGCTCCTCCACCCCTGAGCAGGGCAGGAGCAAAAGGCCTCCCCCAAAGCAAAAGCCTAAAACCTGACCAGAGCAATTCTGACACAGCCACAGCCAGGGATGTTTTGTTATTGGAGTTACAAAGGGAGAATTAATTCTCATAATTAGTGAAAAGGGACAGAAATAGAGAAAGGCCACCTTGGAAGATGCTGGTCATCTTCCTTCAAGATTTTAAACCACTGAAGATGCATTTGGAAGGAAAACTGACCACCTGATCAGCACTGTGAGATGTTGTACAGCCATTCTGCCTGGTGTGCCAATGACAAACCCTATCCTGATCATCGACACAAGTTAAGGACAAATTCTGTCTGTAAAGCTTACAATGACCAAGGTCTGCAACACCAGAGAAGGACTTTGCCACTACAAATATTCTCAGTGCAACTTCCTGATCCTTGTCTGAATCTCAAGGAAGGCAGAAGAGCTGTGAGGATGGCGAGCTCCTCAGGAGGCAGGCTAGACACTCCATCCATCTCTCGTATCAGACCTGTGTTAACATTTAAACAGAACCTGCTGTTGTGATCTTTAGCAAGGAGCAGATGTGGTTTTGAGTAATGGTGAGCGTTACTTAACCAGTTACAGTCACTAATGTAATTGACACCTATTCCATCATCCTTAATACACCCACTTCTTTCTCCGATACCATAAATAGATTAGAAAAGTTTCTGCAGATGGCCATGACCCCATTTGTTTGTGCACTTAGCCATGTATGAATCACTCTTGGCTTGTAGCAGCACTCTGGAATTACTGAAAGATAACTAGTCGGCACAGACACCAATAAATGAATCATGCTTTCCACAAGACCAAACCTTTGGGCTTTTACAGACTCCAATTACAAAGTAAGAAGAAAAGAACAAAGAAATTACTCAGTCTATTTGCACAAAGTCATGCAGAGTTGATTCACAGTTTTACAGAATTATTACTGACAATCATTTGTAGGGGGTTAGAGTAACAAACCAGCTACTTTACATATTGGACAGAATGAAGAGATGGAAAAAAATCCCCAAGCCATGTCTTGCACATATTCTTTGAAAAGTAGCCTTGATTTTTGTGCCAGTAACTTTTTTTCATCCTTGGTACGCTCCAAGCCTGGGGGTTAATCAGTTTTCATTCACCAAGGCTAAATTCTGCTTTGCTGGGTTGCTTGGGCCAAGTTTGCAAATGTGGGAAATCCTGTTGCACCTGCTGAAGAGCACAAACCATCACAGGCACAATCCCTCAGCTCTGCGGGCTTCAGGAATGGTTCAGAGAACTGCCATGTGCAAAAGCACTTGCCTCTCTAACTGCACGTTTTTGAATGTATACTGCAAGTGAAAAATTACCCAGTCTGAGGCATTTTATTAAAGAGATGTGCGAGACTGAATATACCATACCCAAATGTGTGAACCACTTGAAAGCACTGTGGACATCCACCAACACTGACAACTTGTGAGGCAAGTTTCCAAAGATGTGCAAGGTGTCTTTACGTAACACCACAGTCTGGGACACGCTAACACACACCACACACAGTGAAAAACACACCCTCTTCTAAATGGAGCATTAGCCTAGTCCTGCATCAGTGAGAAATGGGAAGTCTGACTACCTGGAGAAAAAGGGGACACTGATGGATTACGGCCTTAGCACTGCTACCTCACTGCACACAGTGAAAAAGCAGCATTTAGTTAAAAAAAAAAAAAAATCTACAAGTGAAGGTGGACTTGATGCCAACCTGAGCCTGAACACAGACAGTGCCCTGGGTGTACCATCCCTGAGTAGGATGGATGATTGACATGTCTCAGGGCCACATGCTCCAAATCAGCACCCCGTACCAGACAGATCCCAAACCAGGGATAACACCCCACTGAGCACAGTCACTGACAGTTTGGGAGGGATGCAAGTCAAATGTACACACGGCAGTATTTATCTAAGGCCTGCCAGTACCCTTTGCATGTACTGAAGGCCCAACTTCCTGGGCGAATTTACCTTGCAAATGAAATGTGTGCCCTGTTTTACACACCTGCTCCACAAGCAGAGAGCTGCCAGCTGGTACAGCTCATCAGAGCCACAGCTCAGGAGAGGCCAGAGCCAGCACCAGAAGAGCTGCCACACAGCTCTAAACCAATTTGGGAAAACCTTATTTGTTCTCATGCTTGAGGCTGCTGATTTCCAATGAGAGGTATAAACCTTTCCCCAAACTGGATACAAGATGCTATGGAAAATTTAAATTAAAACCTTAATAAACATTTCCAATTCCTACCCCTCTCCATACTACATAAATTAATGCAACAAGCTCTCTTGTACAAGAACATGCGGGCACCAAAAACCTCCTCCCTCCAACAAGAGTTTATCTGAGGAGGTGCTGTAGATAGAAGGGAAGGAAAAAGGTTCCCAGTAGGGCTGTCTATAGAAAGCTTGAGTCATTAGAGCCAAGGTTTCAGGTGCAATTCAAGACTAAAAGGATGCATGTGCTAAACAGTAGCGTGCTCTTCAGAATGAAAAAAAAAGCTAAATCAGGAACCTGCAGTATTTAGGTGGATGCTTGGATAAACACTGTTGAACACACCACAGCAGAAATGCTAATGCAAGTTAAGTTTTCACACCAAAGAGATTTCAAAAGATTTGCAAAGCTTTGATAATATTTAACATCTTTACTAATTTCCTTTTTGGTGCAATCATAAATTTACCACGGTAGCCAAAAGATCTGGGATGAACTACAAGTTCTAGCTGGCTCCAAAGCCAACAAGAATAATGTGTGCTGTTACTATTTTCTCTCAAAACATACCTCTGCAAAACTGACTCAAAATGAGAAAAGAAATTGTGAAACTGTCATTACAAAGAAGCATTTAAAATGCAGATCAAAGTGCTGCCTTAGAAGCTGTATTCCTTGCCAAATCATCAAAGCTCTCTTTACTCTCAATAGCTCCCCAAATCCTCTGATTTGAATGATAAATTCTTACAGTTAAAATTCATCCGCTTTAAAAAAAAAACAAAAAACAAACCAACAACCAAAAAAGCAACCAAAAAAGTCCAACACCCCCAACTCCTTCCTCTGGTTACCAACTACTTCATTAACCAGTTCATTTAGAGCCACTTTCCTGCATTACTAAATTAAGTTTCACGGATGTGTTTATGCCTGTGTGCACACACACAGAGTACCCTGAGACCTCCTCAAGTACTGAAAGCTTGTCAGCCCTTGGTGAAGCATGTGTGCGGGGTTTCTCCAGGTCTCAGAGGGGAGGGTGTGCAGGGTTTCTCCAGGTCTCAGAGGGGAGGGTGTGCAGGGTTTCTCCAGCTCTCAGCACTGTGTCCAGGTTCCAGGTGCAGCACTCCAGGAGCTGCTCCCATGCTCAGCACTGGGATGGCCCTTGCCCCGCTCCCCTACACCCTGCACTCACCCATCACTCCTGGAGGAGCTCACTGCTGCATTCCCTGCAGCAAGGAAACAGCAACACAGCAGCCACTGATGAGTTCTGGTAGATGGAGATGAGGGCTCAGAGCATGCTGACACAGAATTCCCCCCTGTGTTGGACTCAGCCGTGCAGGAAAGACGATGGAGCAGGTCTGGGATGCATTTCCTCACCTGGGACCTGCCCAAGTGACCTACCTCCTGCCACCCGAAACAGTTATAAAATAATCACCCAGCAATTCAGCCACACAGACAGGAAGAACACTGCATAAAAACATCCACGTTGACACCAACGATTCCTGTGCTTTATGGACGTCTGGGAGTGTGCTCATGGCCTGAACCAAGTTTCCATTTAATTGCAGAGAAGTGGCCCTTGTACCTCTCCCCTCTCCAGCCAGGCTCTGTCACTGATGAAACCTGCCAGGAGCAGATGTATGGTGTATCAGAGAATGGCAATTCTGATATGGCAAACCACACACCAGTACAGGATCTCCCTCCAGGAAGCAAACTGGTTGGCAGTTTTCACATGAGACACCACTGCAAATAATTTAATTTTTTTTTTTTTGTCACTAATTAGGCTTAGCAAATTCTGACAGCTGCTTCTACCTCAATGAAACAACACCGACAGACATGACTGTACACTGAGTTACTCAGGAAAGGAGCTGGATTGTAATTACCCCCTATTAGTGACACCATGTAGTTTGGTACTTCCCTTGGAAAGGTCTCCTCCTGTCTCTGCACTTATAATTTAGGTTTATAAATTCATTCTAAAACAGGATTTATCAAACCACCAACTTCAGCCTGGGAAGTCTAAAATTATTAGTATATTTGGTGAGCAACAGCAAATAAAAGTAAGAACGTGTTTGTGGGTGCTCTTCTCTCCATTCACAAAGGAAGGAGTGGTAGCAGCTAACTCAATATCCCAAAAATTCAGAGATCGTCCTAGACCCTGCCTTGGGAATTCCTGGCTTCAAGGGAAAGAATATGGTTGCTTTCCCCACACACCCTTCAGTTCTGGTGTTCTCACAACCAGGATCTGAAAACACACTACAGAGACAAACATTCAGGGGGTGGAGGATGCCTTCATACCAGAAGGTAACATGACTTACTGCAGCAAACACCCTCCTCTGAAAACACCTTGACACTGACTGAAAAGGAAGAATGAACCATGTTTTGTCTCCACTTAGCATTATAAATGATGATCTCTGATTATACAGGATCACCTCTGGTGCCGTGTGCCAGTCCCACTGTGCAGCACAGCACAATCCAGGTGTTCATCCACAGGAAAAAAACAAAGTTTGACTATTTTCCCTGCATTTCTCTCTCTGCGTCTTTTCATTCTCCCATTCGACATCGATTATAAAACATTAAGATTAAAATCACTACCTGAGGGCACAAAATAAACTGTAATTTTACTAAAGACCCCTGTGCTCTCCAGGCTCAGGGAATCAGGCCTTTCCTTGAGTATGAAAGGTGGGACACACAGGGCTGGGACTGCAGAACGTCTGGGTGCCCTGGGATGGCCAAGGGCACACACAGACAGCTCTTGGGCCACCACAGGCAAAAGCCACCCGTGCTCTGCTTCTCCAGGATCATACCTTGGGACACTGATCTCAGCAAAAAGCAGAGCTTGTCACAGACACATGACCAGAGCCAGACACAGGCAACTCCCCAGCTTGGCTGAGGTCAAACTGAGATGCCACAAACTGAACATCCTCTGTGCAAGCACTTTGGGGCTTGCTGAAATGCTGGGAGCAGCTCTGGCTTCCCTCCATGAGGAAAACTTTAGGGGGGAATAAAGAAGCACGTGGTTCTTATCCACTCTGCCCTGGAATAAGCCATAACTGCTGATGACAGAGTGTCAGGAAAGAAATTTGTCAGAAAAGCAGTGCGAAAGTGGAAAGGAGATGCGGTCCCTGGTTGAGCCATATGCATTTAGTCTGTTATTAAACCAAGGAATGTGAAAACCTAGAAGTCTTGGCTTGGACAGGAACCTGCTCTCACAGTTTGCTCGGCCCAGCCGGACACAGAGCTGCAGTTGGGGGGGGGATCAGCCTCGACTCCTGGGAGATGCAAAGATGCCTCCCAAAAATCCCAAACGCCTCGGATAACATTCCTGTTACCGTGCAAAGCCTCTGCAAGAGCAAAGCCTCTGCCGAGAGCCACTCAGCCCGGAGAGAGCTGCCCGCAGGGATGCCCAGGTGCCCACAGGATCCCCACCTTGGCACCCGCATCCTCCGGGAGCCGTGCCGGAGCGGGCAGGTGCCAGTGCCTGGTGGGGAGGTGGGCACGGCGCCTCGCTCCTCTCCCCACGCCAAATAATTAGTTATTTACAACCTCTTCCGCCACGCCGGTCACCCCTGACCTCTTTCACCCAGCCGAGGCGATTAGAGCCCACTCTGCTGCAGACGTCTGGCTGCTTAGCACCGCCCGGCATATTGGCACTCCAGCCCGGCGGCGGGCGAGACTCGCGCCCCCGCCCCCAAAAAAACCCTTTTCTAATCCTAATCTGGGAGCGCCACACACAGAAACCAGCTGCTTCCTCCACCGCAGCGCCGCAGCCGCCATACGGAATAAAGCCTGCGAGGAAAAAGGGTTTGGGCATCATAGGTTGGACGGTTAACCTATTTACGGGGTTGTAAATCAGAAGAGTTTGCGTGTTCCTCCTCCCCGTGCCACTTTCCTGAAGCAGTTCCTGCCTGGGTAAGTGGAAATTTTTTGGCTGAAAAATTAAGGAGCATCTGGTGGTAGCTGCTTTGAGGTTCCCTCAAAGTCGTACCAGAAAGACACAGAAAATCAAGCGACTGGAGGAGGAAAAACGCTGTAGGATGAATTTATCTCAGGGAGGCTCAGCTCTGCCCTTTCCACCGGAGCCAGGTGGAGGAAGCGATCAGGTAACAGCCCCTGAAGTGCCACCAAAGCTCTCCTGTAGCACAGAGGTGAGCGAATGCTGCCCGCCAGCAGGAAATAAATAATAACATTGGTGATAAAAAACCTATCCCAAGATGAAATAAGGAAGGGCAGCAATAAGGGAGCTCAGTCCAAGGCTCCCAGGAGCTAATGGGAACTCAGCACATGAACATCAGGACCCCAGAGCTGACAGAGGGCAGGGGACAAGTCAGGGAAGGATCTCGGGAGCATCAGGTACGAGGTTCCCACAACAGCCATCTGAATCCAGGCGAGATCTCCTCCGGAGTAATTCACTGTTCCCTGTCTCTCACACCCCCATCCATAAGCAGCACCTGCATCTTACCAAGCCTGTCATACGCCGACAAAAATGGGGGAAAAATTATAAACTACAGAATTTCTAAAAAGTCGAGGAGTGAAATTAAAAGCCTGAGTTCTTCCAACAAAACCTCATGCCAAGAGTTAGACTGGAATAGAAGCTTTTTCTTCAAAAGACATGACACGTTTTAATTCACAACTTTTATCATAACCATGAGCCTCGATCAGACACAAAGTCTCATCCTTGGGATTCCGTGGGACACAGTTTATGTTCAGCAACTGGCTGACACAAAAAAGAACTGTATCTTCATTATTTATACACTGCCATTGGTATGCACATCTAGCCTGGCCTGTTAAAGTCAGGGAAGAATAATGGTCTATTCAGTACCGGTAGTGTTAATAAAATCAGGCAAATCCAGCTTAGTTTTGTCTGAACACGAATGAGATTAAATCAAGATTAAAAGTGCATACAGTACAAAGGGTATGGTTTATGCTAAAATTCAGAATGAACACATTTTAGTACCCAGTATACAAATGCCTGCAGACCTTCTCCGAGACTCAGACACCTGAATTAAAGAGGGATGAAGCTGGAGAAGGAGAAGGCAGATGACACTGGACAAAAGCCATCCAAAATACCAAGGGACAGATGCTCTGCAGCCCCGCTGGAGGTAACGGGGCAGATCCTGTGCTAGCAGAAACAGGCACAGCTCAGCTGGCTCTCCCTGCACGCACCGAGCGCCAGCCTGCCCCGTCGCAGTGCCAGGAATATATGCAAAATCCAGACTCTTTCCCAAGTTTTCCTTTTGGGCCATTTTGCATTAGTCTGTGCAGGGTTTGGATTTCACGGCACTGAACAAGGTGCTAAGCAGGGTACGATCCTGACAACCCTCCGGTCTGGGATGCCTTGAAAACCTTCCCTTTACAGAAAACACCATTTGCTTAAAACTGCCAAAGAGCCCAACTCATTCCTCTCCCCTCAGCACTAATATTTCCTCTCTCTCACCTCCACGCACTTCATTTCTAAGAGGAAAAGAGCACATAGAGAAGTGGATATTTAGGTCAGCCACTGCCCTCACTGCTACTCTGCGAGGGTTGAAAAATATTAACGAAAAAACCCAAATCGCCCTTCGGAACAAAAAGCCCCGAGGGGCCGGTGACGGGGGGAACAGGTTCCCAAATACAAACCCTACTCGGGTGTCCGACCCGCGGTGCCCTCCCGGTACCGAGGCGAGGGTGATTTACACGGGGGTAGCGCAGAGCCCCGGAGGAGGCTCGGGGGCCCGCAAGCATCACCCCCGCAGGAGGGGAAGGTGCGGGGCAGGAGCACCGGGGCATCGCGGGGAAAGGGCGAGATGCGGGCGGTGATGGAGCCGCGATGGGCAAGAGCGGGGATCTCAGCGCCGGTGCCGGCGGGGAGCGGCCGGGAGAGGCTGATCCCGGGCTGATCCCGGGCTGATCCCGGGCAGCTCCGCCAGCCCGGCCCGCGCCGTGTCACACCCGCACCGACATCCCAGCGGCAACAGATGAGAGAGCGGGGCTGGCACGGAGGGGGGAGGAAAACCACTCCAGGAAAGCGCATCGCAGCCGAGGGTCCCGGGCACCACCGGGAGCCCCAGCGGGAACTTCCCCGCCCGCGTCGGGGCCGTCGGCACTCCCGAACCCCGGGCACCTCCCGCACCCTCCCCGGAGCAGCAGGACGGTACTTACTATCGCCATGCTCTGGAACAAAGACGCTTTTGGCAGTTGCATGTGCAGGACACATTGGTCTTGAATAGCTACGGCCGTGCTGTTCAGCCCCATGAAGTTATACTTTAACACTACACACACTAAAAAAAAAAAAAAAAAAACAAAAAAAAAAAAAAAAAAAAAAAAAAAAAAGGAAGCGACGGCGACACAAGAACTTCCCGGCCGCCAGCGCTCCCGCGGCCAGCACCACATAAAGCCGGGGCTCCTCCTCGCGCGGGGGGAGGGTGGGGGCGGAGGGATTGAAATGCAGCTGCGATCAAAATTGGAAATAAAAAAACCGCCTGTCGCGGCGCAGGCGCCCCCGGCAGCGGCTCCGCTCGGCCACGCGCTTCTCCGCTCCCTGCGGCCCGGGAGGCGCAGCGCTGGTCCGGCCGCGGCATCCCCGCCACTTTTGTTGGGCGCGGCGCGGTGGGAGCGCGGTGGGAGCGACGTCCCGCCCGCTCCCGCTCCCGCTCCGCTTCCCGCCCCCCGCGCTCATTCACGGCCACGGGGACGCGGGGCGCGCGCCGCCGCCGCGGGCGGAGAAACCCGTGGACGTCAGCGCCAGAGGGGAACCTTGCTGCCCTTCCTCATTCCCTCCTTTCCCTCCCTCCTTCCCTTCCCTTCTTCCCTTCTTCCTTCCCTTCCCTTCTTCCCTTCCCTTCTTCCCTTCTTCCCTTCCCTCTCTTCCCTTGCCTTCTTCCCTCCTTTTCCCTTCTTCCCTTCCCTTCTTCCCTTCTTCCCTTCCCCCTTCCTTCCCTTCTTCCCTTCCTTCTTCCCTTCCTCCCTCCTTTCCCTTCCCTCCTTCCTTCCCTCCTTCCTTCCTTCCCTTCCTTTCCCTCCTTCCTTTCCCCCTCCCCTTACTTCTCCCTCCCTCCTTCCCTGCCCATTCTTCCCCTTCCCTCCTTCCTTCCCTCCTTCCCTTCCCTTCCTTCCCTTCCCTTCCCTTCCCTTCCCTTCACCTTCCCTTCCCTTCCCTTCCCTTCCCTTCCCTTCCCTTCCCTTCCCTCCCTTCCCTTCCCTTCCTTCCCTTCCCTTCCCTTCCCTTCCCTTCCTTCCCTTCCCTTCCCTTCCCTTCCACTTCCCTTCCCTTCCTTCCTTCCCTTCGCTTCCCTCCCTTCTTCCTGCCTTTCTTCCCTTCCCTTCTTCCCTTCCCTTGCCTTCTTCCCTTCCTTCCCTTCTTCCTCCTTCTTCCTTCCCTTCTTCCCTTCCTCTTCCCTTCCTTCTTCCCTTCCCTCTTCCCTTCCCTTCCCTTCTTCCCGTCCCTCTTCCCTTCCTTTCCCTCCTTCCCTTCCCCGCGCCGCCGCGGGACCCCGGGGCTGGGGGAGCGCCCGGTGCGGCGGCAAGCTGTCGGAGGAGCGGAGCGGGGCAGAGCTGGAAGGGATCTCCCCCACCCCCCCAAAAGGGTCCCAGCCTGGGTTTGGCGTCCCACCTCACCGGCTCAGGCAGGGTCTCCCAGATAAGCCAGGGCACAGAGGTGTCCAGACGCGTTCTGGAATATCCTCCAGATCGATATCCGCAGCGAGATATTCCAACCCTCTCCGGGCGTGCGTCCCGGTGTTCGTTCCACTTCACCGGACAATTGTCTCCTCGTGTTTCTGGCCATGCAGTTTTTGTGCCTCTTGTCCTATTGCTTTCGGACACCACACCGAGCGACCTGTCCTTCTCCTTGGCACCCTTTCTTTAGACATTTACCCAACACATTGATTAGGTCCGTTTTTCCTTTCTTAGTCCAAACATGCCTGCTCTTCAGCCTTTCTCTCAGAGATGCGCCATTCGCATTACTACTGCACCCACCCACCAGTGCATTCTTTAAAGCCCACCTGCACAGAGCCCACCCAGGTGGGTCCTGGCACCCCCCCAGCTGCCCAGCCTCCACAGAACCTGGCAGAGCTTTTGCAGATCAGCTTCAAGGCACCTGGAGTTGTGTATCCTGCTGGAAAAGTGCCTAAAATCAGGCTCACCCTGCACCCCCACCCAGCTGTGGGCCCCTTCACCAGCCCACGGGCTTCAGCCTCACACATGCCAGTCCCCAGTGCAACATTTCATACAGAAAAATGGGAAGACATGAAAGAAATGTGGGGATAAACCTGAAGGGTCATGGCTGAGCTCAGTGAAACTTTCTACCATTAGCTCCCATGGTGGTGCCAGTGGTGCTCTCAGCGCTCAGGAACTCTTCCTGACACATTCCCACTTGTTTCAAACCACACGCTGTAAATAAGTGACCCCATTCGCTGCAAGAACAGTTAAAAGGAAAGTCCATCGTTTCTTCCTAAGGGCCAGTGTGCTAGCTTTATTCAAAACAGATTTTTATTTTTTTTTTTCTGGGAAATAAACGTGTGAAAACAAAGGTTTTTAATGAAGATGCTGAACAAGCTTAACTACAGTGGTGTGAAGTAGCTGCTGTAAAACTTGGTGATCCTGTTTACTGGAGATAAAGGCAGCTTCAGTTATCTTCTAAGAAAGCACATTTCCTCATAACTGTTATAGCTCTGATTTAGGATTTGGGATATCTGAAGGCATCCCCAGCTGGGCCTGCATTCCCACATAGATGCTTGCTGGAAGATTCACCGATTGTGGGGACAGGCAACCACCAGCAGATAATCCTATTTCCTACAAGGTGAAGCATCACGAAGATGGATGTGTCAAAATGTGGGTCAGAGACAGTGCACTCATTGGTACCTTTATTAATTTATATTTAACCTTCCTTTCCCTGCCCCAAAAATGGAATTTAATTTCTACCATTACACTAACAAACTAATGTTAAATACCCCACCTTATTCTTTACTGCCTGCAGCCCATCCAGTCCTGGAAAATGCCCCCCCCCCCCCCCCCCCCTGAAGAGAAGGAACAGGAATTGCCGCTTGTTTAATCTTTTACTCTTTGCCACTTGGCTACGATGGGTAACTCCCAACAATATAATCCAAAGAACACGGCAGAGGATCGTGTGTCTTGGATAGTAATAAGCTTTGAGAAGTTTGTGCTTCCCAGCACTGGGCAAGACGGAAGTATCCAACAAGTGCCGTTCCAAGGTGGGGTAAAGGTGCTGGGGTGGCACCAGAGTGGGAGTTTGTGCAGGGAGATCAGAGGACAAATTACCTTAAAAAAATCTGTGCTAGACTGGAGAAAAATAATTTCCAATCCCATTTTATATTTGTTCCTTGTCTCATTTCCTGATGGTAACCGCAGGAGGGGTTCCCAATTCCTTTCAGGTTATTTCTGGGGGCTCAGTTTATTAAGTGGCAGTCAGATTATTAGCAATGCTTTGTGAAAACATGAAGAAACATTACCCCTGTACAGGAACACGGGCCCACCAGCCCCGCAAGGCTAGCAAGAAAGTTAAAGCCAGGCACACACACGGTCAAAATTCTGAAGACAAATTCCTGTTCAGATATCTTTTATCAATCAACCACTTTTATATTATTTATCTATAAAGATAATCTTTATATTATATTTAAAACCACATTGGTAGTTGAATATAGCGACACTTTTCACAGGGCCTTGCTGAATGGCCAGAAAAGGTGCTGGAAGCTTATCTGAGCCTACCCAGCTTGCAACTAACATCCTTTGCAACTTAAAACAAGTAGCACTGCTAAATATTCAAGGTGAAGACTGCACGTGGTTCCCCTGTGTCCATGTGAATCCCAGCTTGGCAGCACCACCCTACCACACTGCCATAGGCTTGTGGCCACCGTTCAGTTTTGATCAGAATTCTTGGATTTTAGAGTGACTGCACTCTAAGCAATGGCTTATTCATCTGGGGCAGGTCGTTCCTGATGGGGGTCTTCTCTGTGTCTCTGCTGCACCAGCATGGCTTTGCCTTCCAAAATGCATCACCCCTTGCACAGGGACAGAGATGGGGTGTCCTGAGCCCGATGGCACTGCCCAGGGCTGCACTGGAGGCCGTGGGCAGAGGCAGCTCCAGTGGGCAGAGGCTCTCCGCCCTCACACCGCCATGAATCAGCTTGTTCTAGGGGGAGTTTTTATACAAGTTTCAACAAAGCTTCGGTGGATAAAGGCTCCCGTTCAGTGCAGGCTGCTGCAAGTTCACAACATCGTCCAACCTTTTTAAAAATAAAGAAAAATAACTGTTTTTGCAAGTCGATGCTGTTTAAAAATGCTGTTTTACCACCACCCCATTTCATCTTAACGACTCAATGTGGCTTTAAGAATAACAGCCTTTTTTCCACCCATGATTTAAGAACAAATAATTAAAGTCTCCCAGGATGCGGCTTGTAAAAATTAAAAGTACCATCGCTAACTTAAAATGCTTCACCTTTCTTTTTGTATTGACACCATCCAGCCTCCACCCAATGCAGTTTGTTCAGAGCTTCTGTCTCAGCAGCGAGGGCTGCTCATCTGTGGACTTTCGAACACCACTGTTGTTTGATTTTGGGCTGCCTGGTTTCTGTCCCTGATCAGCTTTTTTTTTCCATTTCTTTTTATGTTTTCCTGGAGACACCGCAGATGGCTCCAGGATGAGTCTGGAACTGCGAGATCTCCCTTCGCTTCTGGCGTTGCCATAAAATTTCAGGGAAGCCAATGCTGCTCCCTGGCTCTCTCTTGTCTCTGCAGCCATGGAAAGGGGACACAGGAGCTCTGAGATCATGTGGGACTCCTTGGACAACTGAGGACCACGGGCACACCAGTCTGCTCTGGCTAGTTTGGGGATTGTAACGTAATTTGCACAGTGCCAGACCAGAGTCAAGCGATTTGCCTGTGCAAGTCATATAATCTTTCCTTTATTCGCCACTGCAACACTCCAGCATCACTTAGATCTTGTAGTTCGTGCTATGGATAAATTCCTCAAAGTATGGAAAAGAAATCCATCTGAGAAATAGTAACCTTTAAAGAGTCAAATCCGTGTTCAGACAACCTAAGGAAACAAACAAAAAAACTCCACAACTCCCCAAATCTTTAGTTAACTAAACAGTTGTCCATTAAGAGTCCAATATTGTCACAGCATTATCTTTGGATTAATGTTAAATCGTATACTCCTAACGCAATAGGCAATAGTTACCAATGGTTAATAATTCTATACTTTTTTCAAGCAGGCCTTATTTCTAACAATTCCAGACATGGTTTTCCATTTGCCTGGTGACTAACCTCTCAATTTAAGTTTTATTTTTTTTAACTGCTCATACCAGAAACTCAGGTTTTTCTCCCCAACAATTAGAATAGGATCTCTGCTGTCACAGAGGAGAACTGCCACAGGGACATTGGATTTTAGTTAGGGTCCCACTTCGAAGATTTTGTTCCACCAGGAGCGGATAAAAGTCAGTGGGTATTTGTTAGTAATTAAATTTGTCACTGAAGGCATCAGAACGTAATTTCAATCCGTTCTGTCTCATTTGGGGCCCCAGATAGTCCAGCTGACATCACTGGAAAGACTCCCACCCTACCTTTCCATTTTATTGCGGGCACTGGTAGGAAATACATCAACCTTCTGAATTCACATCTCCCCGACTGAGCACACTTTCATTTCCTTGAGCTAGAGAACCAGATGGCACATGTTAATAAAACAGCGCCGAGGGAAGAGTTATAACTGCACAAACTAAATAATCCCCTGATTTTTCATAATGGACACAGCAATTTTTGAGATGGGAACGCAAACCAAACAAAGGTGACCCTGAGCTCTGCCACAGCCGATGACGACTTCAGGCTTCCGCCGAGGAATGACTTGAGTGATGCGGAAGGCAGCTCGGAACCACTCTCGGGCAGCGCTTTGAACGTAGCAGCTGCCAACAGCTCACTGGACTGAGTGTGGTTCTGTCCTTGTTTGACGCCCATCTACCCCCAGAAACACTGTTGCACCTGCAGAAACACTAACACACGCACACGCTCGGGTTTGTCACAACGCCCCCACAAAATTTTTTTTTGGGGCTGCGCTTTGCTGCTGTGGCTCTCTTGCATGAGATGGGAGCTCAGACAGATCCCAGGCGCTGCCTCCGCGTTTTTCTGCTGGACACACACACGGCAGGGCAGCCCCGCTCACTGCCCTTGAGCCCTCCGCGCCCTCCATCCCCCCGGGAAAACTCTGGGCGCTAGGAGTAGCAGGAGCTCTGGATGCTCCTGCCCTTAAGTCGCCATTCACGCGGCAGCCACAGGCGAGCCTCGACCATCCTCCCAGGCCCTCACCATCACTCGCGGGTACCATAAAAGAATTAGAGCCACTCTGCTGCAGACGTCTGGATGCGAGCACCCGCCCGGCATATTGGCACTCCAGCACGGCGGCGGGCGAGACTCGAGCCCCCGCCCCCAAAAAAACCCTTTTATAAATCATAATCTGGTGAGCGCCACACACAGAAACCAGCTTGCTTTCCTCCACCGCAGCGCCGCAGCGCCATACGGAAAAGCCTGCGAGGAAAAACAAGGGTTTGGGCATCATAGGTTGGGACGGTTAACTATTACGGGGTTGTAACTTCAGAAGAGTTGAGTGTCCTCCTCCCCGTTCACTTTCGAAGCATTCCTGTTCCTGGGTAAGTGGAAATTTTTTGGCTGAAAAATTAAGGAGCATCTGGTGGTAGCTGCTTTGAGGTTCCCTCAAAGTGTACCAGAAGCCACAGGAAAAATCAAGCGACTGGAGGATGGGAAGGGAAAAACGCCCACTGTAGGTGAATTGATCTCAGGGAGGCTCGCTCTGACCTTCAACGGAGCACAGGGAGGAAGCGATCAAGTAACAGCCCCTGAAGTCCACCAAAAGCTCTCCTGTAGCACAGAGTGGTGAGCGAAAATGCTGCCAGCAGCAGGAAAAAATAATAACATTGGTGATAAAAAACCTATCCAAGATGAAATAAGGCAGGGCAGACAATAAGGGGCTCAGTCCCAAGGCTCCCAGGAGCTAAGGGAATCAGCACATGCAAAATCAGGACCCCAAAGCTGACAGAGGGCAGGGGGACAAGTCAGGGAAGGATCTCGGGAGAATAAGGCACGAGGGTCACACAACAGCCTCCGAATCCAGGCGAGATTCTCCGGAGTTACTCACGTTCCCTGTCTTACCACACACCATCCATAAGCAGCACCTGCATCTTACCAAGAAATGTCATACGCCGCAAAAATGGGGGAAAAATTATAAACTACACAGAATTTCTAAAAAGTCGAGGAGTGAAATTAAAAAGCCTGAGTTCTTACCAACAAAACCTTCATGCAAGGAGTTAGACTGGAATACGAAGCTTTTTCTTCAAAAGACATGACAAGTTTTAATTCACAACTTTTATCATAACGCCATGAGCTCGATCAGACACAAACGTCTCATCCTTGGATTCGGGGACCCAGTTATGTTCAGCAACTGGCTGACACAAAAAAGAACGTATCTTCATATTTATACAACTGCCAGTGGTATGCACATATAGATGGATGTTAAAGTCAGGGAAGAATAATGGTCTATTCAGTACCGGTAGTGTTAATAAAATTCAGGCAAATCCAGCTTAGTTTTGTCTGAACACGGGGAATGAATAAATCAAGATTAAAAGTGCATACAGTAAAAGTGGGTATGGTTTATGCTAAAAATTCAGAATCTGAAACATTTTAGTACCCAGTGATACAAATGCCTGCAGACCTTCTCCGAGACTCAGACACCTGAATTAAAGAGGGATGGAAGCGGAGAAGGAGAAGGCAGATGACACTGGACAAAAGCCATCCAAAATACCAGGGGACAGATGCTCTGCAGCCCCGCTGGAGGTAACGGGGCAGATCCTGTGCTAGAAGAAACAGGCACAGAGCTCAGCTGGTCTACGGCAACACGAGCGCCATGCCCAGGTCGAGTGTCCAGGAATTATAGCAAAATCCAGACTCTTTCCAAGTTTCCTTTTGGGGCCATTTTGCATTAGTCTGTTGAGGGTTTGGATTCACGGCACTGAACAAGGTGCTAAGCAGGGTCGATCCTGACAACCTCCCGGTCGGGATGCCTTGAAAAGGTTGCTTCCATTTACAGAAAAACACCATTTGCTTAAAACTGCCAAAGAGCCAACCTCCTTCCTCTCACCTCAGCACATATTTCCTCTCTTCACCTACCGCACTTCATTCTAAGAGGAAAAGAGGCACATAGAGAAGTGGATATTTAGGTCCAGGCACTGCCTCACTGCTACTCTGAAGGGTTGAAAAAATATTAACGAAAAAAGCCCAAATCGCCCTCGGGACAAAAAGGCCCGAGGGGCCGGTGAGGGGGAAACAGGTTCCAAATACAAACCATACTCGGGTGTCACCCGCGGTTTGCCTCCCGGTACCGAGGGCGAGGGTGATTTAAAAGGGTAGCGCGAGCCCCGGAGGAGGCTCGGGGGGCCCGCCAGGGGGGCATCATCACCGCAGGAGGGAAGGTGCGGGGCAGGGCACCGGGGGCATCGCGGGGGAAACGGCGAGATGCGGGCGGTGAGGGAGCCGGTTGGGCAAGGGCGCGGGGGATCCTCAGCGCCGGTGCCGGCGGGGAGCGGCCGGGAGAGGCTGATCCCGGGATGACCCGGGCTGATCCCGGGCAGCTCCGCCAGCCCGGGCCGGCCGCTGCACACCAGCACCGACATCCCAGCGGCAAAACAAGATGAGAGAGCGGGGGCTGGAACGGAGGGGGGAGGGGGGAGGAAACCCTCAGGGAAAGCGCATCGCAGCCGAGGGTCCAGGGCACCACGGGGCCCCAGCGGAAACTTTCCCCGCCCGCGGCGGGGCCGTCGGGCACTCCCCACCCCGGCACTCCCGCACACTCCCCGGAGCAGCAGACGGGTACCTGGCTGATCTCCATGATCTGGAAACAATAGACCTTTTGCAGGTGCTGTGCAAGGACACATTGGGCTGAATAGCTCCCGGGCCGTGCAAACTGTTCAGCCCCTGAAGGTATACATTTAACACACACACACACCAAAACAAAAAAAAAAAAAAAAAAAAAAAAAAAAAAAAAAAAACAAAAAAAAAAAAAAAAAAAAAAAAAGGAAGGCAGGCGACACAAAGAACTTCCGGCCGCCGAGGCTCCCGGGCAGCACCATTAAACGCCGGGGGCTCCTCCCGGACAGCGGGGGGGGGAGGGGCGGGCGGCGGGAGGGAAAGGCAGCGGCGATCGAATTGGAAATAAAAAACCCCGCGCGGCGCAGCGCCCGGCAGCGGTCCCGCGCGGCCCCGCGGCTGCTCCGCGCCCCTGCGGACGGGGCGGAGCGTGGGCCGCCGGCGGAGCCCCCACTTTTGTGGGGCGCGGCGCGTGGGAGCCGCGCGGTGGGGTGAGCGCGGACGCCCGATCCCGCTCCGCTCGACTCCGCCCCCGCGCTCATTCACGGCCACGGGGACGCGGCCGCGGCCGCCGCCGCACGCGGGCGGGACCGTGGCAGTCCAGCGCCAGACGGGACTCCCTTCCCTCTTCCCTTCTTCCCTTCCCTCCTTCCCCTTCCCTTTTCCTCCCTTCTTCCTTCCCTTCTTCACTTCCCTTCCTCCGTCCCTTCCCTTTTCCTTACTTTCCCTCCTTCCCTTCATTCTTCCCTTCCATTCTTCCCTTCCCTTCTTCCCTTCCCTTCCCTTCTTACCTTCCTTTCCCTCCCTTTCCTTCATACTTCCCTTCCCTCCCTTCTTCCCTTCTTTCCCTCCTTCCTTCACATCTTCACTTTTCCCTCCCTTCTCCCTTCCTTTCCCTCCTTCCCTTCCCTTATCTTCCGTCCCTTCCCTCCTTCCCTTCCCTCCTTCCACTTCCCTTCTTCCCTTCCCTCCTTCCCTTCCCTCCTTCCCTTCTTCCCTCCTTCCCTTCCCTTCTCCCTTCCTTTTCCCTCCCCTTCTTCCCTCCCTTTTCCTTTCCCTTTTTCCCTTCTTTCCCTCCTTCTCCCGGCGCCGCGCGGGACGGGGCTGGGGGAAGCGCCCGGTGCGCTGGCAGCTGTCGGGGGGAGCGGAGCGGGGCAGGCTGGAAGGGATCTCCCCCCCCCACACAAAAGGGTCCCAGCATGTGTGGCGTCCCACCTCCGGCTCAGCAGGGTCTCCCAGAGCAAGGGCACAGGCGGGTGTCCAGACGGCATTCTGGACTATCCTCAGCGAGATATCCCAGCGGATTTTCACACCTCTTCCGGGCGATGCGTCGGTGTTCGTTCACCTGCCCAGGAACAAAGTTCTTCCTCGTGTTCTGGCCATTCAGTTTTGTGCCTCGTCTATTGATCGGCACCACCGAGCAGAGCCTGGTCATCTCCTTGGCACCTTCCTTGAGATCATTACACACATTGATGGGTCAGTTTTCCCTTTCGAGTCGGAACAGGTCCTGCTCTTCGCCTTTCCTCCTCAGAGATGCTCCAGTCGGCATTACTGAACCCACCCAAGGCATCTTTAAAGCACCACCTGCACAGAGGCCCACCCAGGTGGGCCAGTGGCACCCCCAGATCCCAGCTCAGCAGAACCGGCAGAGCTTTGCAGATCAGCTCCAAAGCACCTGGAGTTGTGTATCCTGCTGGAAAAGTGCCTAAAAGTCAGGCTCACCCTGCAACACCCACCCAGCTGTGAGGACCCCCTTCAGCCCCAGCCCACAGGGCTTCAGCCTCACACAGCCAGTCCCCAGTGCAACATTTCAGACAGAAAAATGGGAAAGACTGGAAAAGAAATGTGGGGGATAAACCTGTAAGGGTCATGGCTGAGCTCAGTGAAAATTCTGCCATTAGCTCCCATGGTGGTGCCAGTGGTGCTGCTCAGAGCTCAGGAACTCTTCCTGACACATTCCCACTTTTGTTTCAAACCACACGCTGTAAAATAGAGTGACCCCATTCGCTGCAAGACAGGTAAAAGGAAAAGTCATCGTTTCTTCCCTAAGGGCTCAGTGTGCTAAGCTTTAGTCAAAACAGATTTTTTTTTTTTTTTTTCTGGGAAATAAACGTGTGAAAACAAAGGTTTATAATGAAAATGCTGAAACAAGCTTAACTACAGTGGTGCGAAGTAGCTGCTGTAAAACTTGGTGAATCCTGTTACTGGGAGATAAAGGCAGCTTCAGTTATCTTCTAAGAAAGCACATTTCCTCATAACTGTTGATAGCTCTGATTTAGGATTTGGGAGTATCTGAGGCATCCCCAGCTGGGCCTGCATTCCCCAGAGATGCTGCTGGGAAGATGCACCGAGGTGGGGACAGGCAACCAACCAGCAGAAATCCTACTTCCTACAAAGGTGAAGCAATCACAGAAGATGGATGGTGTCAAAATTTGGGTCAGAGACAGTGGCACTCATTGGTAACCTTTATTAATTTATATTTAACCTTCATTTCCCTGCCCAAAAAAAGGAATTTATTTCTACATGACTACTACAAACTAATGTTAAATACCCACCTGTACTTTACTCCTGCAGCCCCATCCAGTCCTGTGAAAATGCCTGAAGAGAAGGAACAAGGAATTGCCAGCTTGTTTAATCTTTTACTCTTTGCCACTTGGCAGATGGTAACTCCCAACAATTACTAATCCAAAGGAAACACGGAAGAGGATCGTGTGGCTTGGATAGGAATAAGCTTTGAGAAGTTTGTGCTTCCCAGCACTGGGCAGACAGGAATTATCCAACAAGTGCCGTTCCCAAGGTGGGGAAAGGTGCTGGAGTGGCACCAGAGGTGGGAGTTTGTGCAGGGAGATCAGGGACAATTACCTGAAAAAAATCTGTGCTAGAACTGGAGAAAAATAATTTCCAATCCCATTTTATATTTTGTTCCTTGTCTCAGTTTCCTGATGAGTAACGCAGGAGGGGTAATCCCAATTCCTTCAGGTTATTTCTGGGGGCTCAGTTTATTAAGTGGCAGTCAGATTATTAGAAATGCTTTGTGAAAACATGAAGAAACATTACCCCTGTTACAGGAACACTGGGCCCACCAGCCCCAGCAAGGATATCAAGAAAGTTAAAGCCAGGCACACACACGGTCAAAATTCTGAAGACAAATTCCTGTTCAGATATGCTTTATCAATCAAACCACTTTTATTATTATTTATCTAGAAATATATCTTTATATTATATTTAAAACACTTGGCAGTTGAATATTAGCGACACTTTTCCACAGGGCCTTGCTTGACTGGCCAGAAAAGGTGGTTGGAAGCTTATCTGAGCCTACCAGCTTGCAACTAACATCCTTTGCACTTAAAACAAGTAGCACTGCCTAAATATGTCAAGGTGAAGACTGCACGTGTCCCTGTGTCATGTGAGATCCCAGCTGGCAGCACCAGCCCTACCACCACTGCCATGAGGATATGGCCACAGTTCAGGTTTGAGTCAGAATTCTTGGATTTTAGAGTGACTGCAGCTCTAAGCAATGGATTATTCATCTGGGGCAGGTCAGTTCCTGGAGTGGAGGGTCCTTCTCTGCGATCTCTGCTGCAACAGGCACGGCTTTGCCTTCCAAAATGCATCACCCCTGGGCACAGGGACAGGAGATGGGGTGTCCTGAGCCATGGCACTGCCCAGGCTGCACTGGAGCCGTGGCAGAGGCAGCTCCAGTGGGGCAGAGGCTCCCGCCCTCACCCCATGAATCAGCTTGTTCTAGGGGGAGTTTTTACAAGTTCACAAAGCTTCGGTGGATAAAGGCTCCCGTTTCAGGTGCAGGCTGCTGCAAGTTCACACATCTTCCCAACCTTCTTTAAAAATAAAGAAAAAATAACTGTTTGCAAGTCGATGCTGGTTTAAAAATGCTGTTTACCACCATCCCCATTTCATCTGAACGACTCATGTGGCTTTAAGAATAATCAGCATTTTTCCACCATGATTTAAGAACAAATAATTAAAGTCATCCCAGATGGGCTTGTAAAAATTAAAAGTACATCAGCTAACTTAAATGCTTCACCCTGTTCTTTGTAATGACACCATCCAGCCTCCAGCCCAATGCATTTGTCAGAGCTTCTGTCCCAGCAGCAAGGGCTGCTCATCTGTGGGACATTTCCAGAACACACTGTTGCTGGTTTTGGCTCCTGTATTCTGTCCCTGATCAGCTTTTTTTTCCATTTCTTTTTATGTTTTCCCTGGAGACACCTCAGATGGCTCCAGGACGAGTCTGGAACTGCGAGATCTCCCTTCGCTTCCTGGCGTTGCCATAAAATTTCAGGGAAAGCCAAGGCTGCTCCCTGGGCCTCTGTCTCTGCAGCCATGGAAAGGGGGACACAGGAGCTCTGAGATCATGTGGGATCCTTGGACAAACTGAAGGACATGGGCACACCAGTCTGCTCTGGCTAGTTGGGGATTGTAACGTAATTTTGCACAGTGCCAGACCAGAAGTCAGGCATTTGCCTGTGCAGTCATATTTAAATCTTTCCTTTTATTCCCCACTGCAACACTCCAGCATCACTTAGATCATTGTAGTTCAGTGCTATGGATAAATTCATAAAATGTAATGGAAAAGCAAGATCCATCTGAGAAATAAGTAACCTTAAGAGTCAAATCGTGTTCAAGACAACCTAGGGAAAAACAAAACAAAAAAACTCCACAACTCCCCAAAGCTTTGTTAACTAAACAGTTGTCCATTAAAGAGTCCAAATATTTCACAGCATTAGTCTTTGGATTAATGTTAAATCGATACTCACTAACGCAATAGGGCAATAGTTACCATGGTGAATAATTCTATATTTATTTTCAAGCAGGCCTTATTTCTAACAATTCCAGACATGGTTTCCATTTTCTGGTGACTAACCTCTCAATTTAAGTTTATTTTTTTAACTGCTCAATACCAGAAACTCAGGTTTTCTCCCCAACAATTAGAATAGGATCTCTGCTGTCACAGAGGAGAACAATGCCACAGGGACATTTGATTTAGTTAAGGGTCCCACTTAGAAGATTTTGTTCCCAACCAGGATGGATAAAAAGTCAGTGGGTATTTGTTAGTAATGAAAATTTTTCACTGAAGCCATCAGAACGTAATTTCAATCCGTTCTGTCTCATTTGGGGCCCCATATAACTCCAGCTGACATCACTGGAAAGACTCCACCCTACCTTTCCATTTTATTGAGGCACTGGTAGGAAATACATCACCTTCTGAATTCACATCTCCCCGCCTGAGCACACTTCATTTCCTTGAGCTAGAGAAACCAGGATGGCACATGTTAAATAAAACAGCGCCGAGGGAAGAGTTCTAACTGCACAAACATAAAATAATCCCTGATTTTTCATAAGGGAACAACAGGCATTTTGGAGAGGGGAACGCAAACCAAACAAAGGTGACCCTGAGCTCTGCCACAGCCGAGTGAAGACTTCAGGCTCCGCCGAGGAATGACTTGAGTGATGCTGGAAGGCAGCTCGGAACCACTCTCGGCAGCGCTTTGGAAGCGGAGCAGCTGCCAACAGCTCACGGACTGAGCTGTCCTTGTTTGACGCCCATCTACCCCCAGAAACACTGTTTGCACTGCAGAAACACTACACACGCACACGCTCGGGTTTGTCACAACGCATTTGCTGCGCTTTGCTGCTTTGGCTCCTTGCATGAGAGGGGAGCTCAGACAGACCCAGGCGCTGCTCCGCGTTTTTCTGCCTGGACACACACACGGCAGGGCAGGCCCCGCTCACTGCCCTGGAGCCCCTCCGCGCCCGCCACCGGGAAACTCTGGGAGCAGGAGGAGGAGGAGGCTCTGAGGATGCTCCTGCCTTAAGTCGCCATTCAGCGGCAGCACAGGGCGAGCCCGAGCCCTCCTCCCGCCATCACCATCACTCGCGGGGTACCATAAGGGGTATCCCCAGGGATGCGCCGCCCTGGTTTTCTCGCATGGAAAACCCAGCGGGACCGTGCCCCCAGAACCGAACTGGCCCGGCCCGGCGGGGCGCGGTCCCTTTAAATGGCGCGGAGGCCGCGGGGCAGCCCCGGCTGGCCTCGGTGTCACGGGCAGGCGCTGCCCCGCCCCGCCGGGAAAGGCCGAGCGGGCTCAGCCAATCAGAAGTGGCGGCGGCGGCGGCGGGCCGCGAGGCAGCCAATCAGCGCGGGGGGGCGTGGCGCGCGGCCATGCGGGCGGCGGCGCCACGTGGGGCGGGGCCGTGACCGCGCCGTGACCCGGGGCCGTGACAAAGGCGCAGCGCGCGCCTTCCCGCGCCGCCGCCTTAAAGGGACAGCGCCGGCCCCGCGCAACCGGAGCGACCCCCGGCGCTGCAGCCCGGGTGTGCCTTGGGTGTGTCCCGCCAGGGACGGCGCTGCCACCGCTTCCTGCCCCGGTCACGAACCGGCTCAGCCGCCCGTCCGCACAGCAGGCATCACCTCTGCGGGGTGTGCAGCGGTGACCGTGCTGGGCACAGCCGGACGGACCGGCGGGGCTCAGGCCCGGCAGGACAGACGGACAGACAGGCAGGGCTGGGATCGCCGCTCCTTGTGCAGGCCGAGCCTGCCCTTGGGCTCTGCTTTACTCGCTGCCACCGAGTGCCTCTCGGTGACACCCCGCAAACACCGGGGGCACAGCGGGCACTGCCCGAACCGGGAGCCGCTGCCGCAGTGCCCCGGGACGGGCAGGGAAAACTGCCCGGTAAACCTGCGGAGACTGCGACATCACCGAGACAGAAAAGCAAACAAACGGCAGGGCTGGGGAAAAGGGAGGGTCCTGGAACACAAACGCTGCCATAAATGTCTTTTCCGTAAGTCTATTTACTCAGCTGCTGAAATGATTTCAACTGAGTGATTAGTCTTACATGCTAAAACCAAGCCATCCATTCTCATCTCTGATGGTCCAAAATCCTGCATCTGGGACTTTATCTGCAGTCTATTTTCTGTTTCAAAGGGAGCGTTTCTGCAGTATTTGATCCCCAGATGCACTGTAACATCACAGTTTGGGCTCACAGGTGAATCACAGATATTGAAAGTGGTGGTTTCAGTCCCACTCGGCTGTGGAGAGCTGAATCCTCCCTCACAAAGAGGCAAAACTGATCATTTGAGAGCCTGCTTTTCAAAGAGAACGAAGAGAAAGTGTTTTAACTTCCGATGAGAACAGCCTTAAAACGTACATTTGACCTCCTGTACTGCCTTGGAGTGTTGTAGCCCCAAACCTGGCTTCCTCTCTGGGGATCCTCTGGTTCCTAAAATATAAACCAGGAAAAATAGAGGCCTTGAAGACTGTGTGAGGGCAGGTCATCATCATCATCATCATCAGCCTCAGTGATTCCCTGAGCTCAAAACTGTACATTGTATATTGTACGTCCAGGTGATGTGCAATAAAATAACTGAACACAGGCTGTGTCTAAAACATCACCCCCTGTCCATTACCAATAATCTCTAGTTTTACTGGAACATTTTTAAAAGTCAAATTTTTTGCACTTCTTTCCCAAATCACGTGGAGTCTTGCCTGAGCCTGGTACTGTTTGGCACAAAGAGAACTTACAGGCACATCTAATTAAATCGTATGAATCAGGGATATTGAATGGTTGAAGGGTTTTTTTTTCCTTGTTGTTATTGCAATTTTGGATTTCTAATGATTCTGATAATCTATGAATTTATAAATTCTAAGGTTTAAAAGAAAACACAAAAAAGACACCGTTTTGGGACTCCAGGGAGCATGTGTGAATCTGATTTTCCAAATGAAGAGAGTTATAACATCAGTTAAAACCTAAAGGCTTCACTTTCTCAAATCTTTTATGCTAGATTTTATACAGCTAATACATCGCCAATGTTTCCAAGGAAACCAATATGCCCTGTTCTCTCTGAAACAAATCTCACTATTAAAACAATTAAAAACTTAATCTGCGTTCTCCTCCCTCCCTCTCCCTCTCTGCTTTTAGTATTATCGCATGCATTTTAATTAAAAACACGATTGCAATAAATTTTTTTACACATACGTAGGCTACAGCGTAAATTACCTAAAGGAACCTTGGCTCCAGAGCGTAGTAATCAGGAACGAAATATATCACAACAATTGAGCAAAGCCCAATTAACAGGAGCCCTGACGAATCAATTACAGCCCCTGCTCATCTCTGAAGGCCACCGGCCATAGCTGAGGGAGAGGAGTTTAAAACTCAGCCTGGCTGTAGGAAACACAGGTTCAGGTGTTGGATGTGGGATACACAAATCCCTAAATCTCAGCTGGAGGAAGCTCTGGCCAGCCAGAGAGGAAAGGCAGCTCCCACAGGACATTGGGAGCTCACAGGCAGCTCATACTGGGCTGTTGGGAAGGAAAACTCCTGATTTTTTTTCTGCTGGGTGAGGAAGCAGTGGGGTTTCAGGTCACAGGATGCATCTGTTCCCATCCCACTTCCACAGAGCCTGCACCACGTGTAGGCACCACCACTTCACTACAGAGAGGGTGGATTCTGGGGGATGGAGCTGCCTGAAAGCTGAGCACGGGCTCAGAGGGGTCTCCTGCCTCCTGCTCCCTGTAAAAGATGTGTAAGTGTGAAAGATGTGTAAAAGTGGTGCTTAGGGACAGGGTTTAGCGGTGGCCTTGGCAGCACTGGGGGAATGGTTGGACTTGGATGACCTTAGAGAGCTTTTCCTACATAAACCATTCTGTGATTCTATGAGATGAGTGGAGTGAGAGCCCCCAACACCTCCACCTGCACCCACTCACTGCAATGCCTGGAGAAAGAGGGGGCTTGAAAATCCATCATTGATGGCAAGCTCTGAAAATCTGACGGGGATTTAGAACAGCTGTCAGAGCATCTCCCTCCCAGGCTGGGTGGCTTGGCATGGCTGGATCAATTGGCCCCCTTCTTTTGAGAAAGTTCTGTGTTCTGCCAGGTTTCTTTGTGTGAGATTTGGGGCGTGCAGGCCTGAGCTGACAGCCCAGGTCAGTGCTGGGGGCACCTTCCATCTGCAGGAGCACAGCCCGGTCCCAGGGATGGCAGCGCTTGGATAAGCTCTGCTGCACTGCCTGAACCCTCTCCTGGTTTGTTTGTATTGACTTCGAGAGCACCATTGCTGTCCCCAAGAGTTGGAAAACAAACAGGAACCCCCGGTGCCAGCGCCAAGGAGCTCAAAGCCTGGCTGCAAACACACAGCTCGGGCTCTGTGTTCCCAGTGTTTTGCTGGTTTGATCTGAAGAGGCATTAGGATCCAGCCGCGGGGCTTTGGGGTTTGAGAGGAGAGGGAGCTGCAGGTCAAGAGGCTCCTGAAAAGAGGAAACGGGCTCCAAGCAGGAGAAGTGAATGGCCCCGGGAAGGCAGCAAACACAGCCCTGCTCTTTGTTTCCCCCTCATTGTGTTCCCAGCCCTGCTGCTGCTCTTGGGCTCGGCCCCTCTGTTCCCCTTGTGTGCGCCACTTCCACTGCCGTGACAAGAGCCCGAGCACGGAGGAAGGGAGCAGTCGGCACAGGGATGTTTCATGTGGATCCAAGAGCTAAATCTGGCCCTGGCTTGTGTGCTGCCCCGGCTCCCCAGGGAGCAGAAGGGAAATGCAGCCAGAGCTGCTTCCTCCACCATTGTCTGAGCACTGGGACATCCTTCTGCCCTCGCTGGCCAAGGGCAGGCAATGGGGATGGGGTGTCTGGGAAGCTTCCAGTTTGCCTCACGCCTCTGCACAGGGCTGGACGGGGAAACTGGAGTGGGGCCCAGGCTCTGTCCTCCCTCCCTGGGATTCCCTCAGGCATTGGGTTGCCCAGAAGATTTAGGGAAATGAATCCTGCTCACTCCTTCACACACATCTTTTAGGGTACTGCGTGTTGCTGTGTGCTCTTTGCAAATGCAGTTTCCTGTGAAAAAAAATCCCAGCCTTGCTAACATCCCACATGTAATGTGATACATTCCCATTCATACACACTTCCCACCACTCCGACACGCTGCACTGTACAACCAGAGAGACAGAGAGTGTACGGCACGTCTGCACTCAGAAATACCAAATTCTTCTGGCGTGCAGGGGGTGACTTGGGGTTATTTGGGTGTGTTCCCCCCCCCCCCCCCCCCCTCCCTTTTCCAGAAGAGTTTGGAAAATTACTTTCCACCATCTGCCCTGCCAGAGCTAGGAAATATTTGGAATACGTTCCATTCTCCTAATGAACACGCAGCAGCAGGGGTGCTGCAAATGAGAGAGACAAAATCTTTCTAATGAACAACAAATGAACTAGAAATCACATCTACATAGCTTCAGCTTTTGTTGCCTATAGCTTTAGGGTGATTCATGGAGACAAAAATCAATGAATGTGCTGTAGACCCAGGTCTAGCACGGCGTGCAGAAGTCTTGTCGTGACCCAAGCCATATTTGTTTTGGATACAAATACAGACTCTCACTAGCTTCCTTTTCCTTTAACTGACAAAAAAGTAGGGGAAGAATTTAAGTATGGTTCCTACAACTCTTGTTAACGCTCTTCAGAATGTGTTGAATTTATAGGATACCGTCAAACTCATATTAGTATTCATGACACAAATCACATTGCTTCCAACTGGTGTATAGAGCTGTATCATGCTCTTTTGTTAAAAAAATAATGTGCTCCAACTGAAGAAATTAGTGGTTCTTTCTCAGAGGAAAAGGGCCAAAAAGCTCTGCTTGATCCACATTCTTCAGAGACTGGGGGTGGGTGTTGCTGAGCATGGACAGGGGCGAATTTCCAGATCCACCACAGCAGAAATTAAGGGCTTTTCTCAAGTATGTGCCATTATGAATATGCAATTAGCTGTTCTTCCTTTAAGAGTTTTGCCTGCTGCCAACCAGCCAGACATAAGCAAGTTTCCACCCAAGGCTTTTGGTGTCAGAAACTTGGACATATCAAGTGGAAACCTCAGTTCAAGGCTCAGATGCTGCACAAGGGACAGTGTGACCCATCCCAGCTGTCCTTAGCACAGCAGAAGTGTGAGGAATAAGGCATTCCTAGAGCTGCAGCTGATCCCATCCTCAATAGCATAATATCCTGATCAGATACTGGGACTTTTCTTCAAGCCTCCTCAGAGGCGGATTTATTTTCTTACACCAGACCACAAGCTCTAGCCCAGAATACTCAAGGAGTGACAAGTGCCAGCAGAGAACTCAGTCAGCTCCAAAGCTGAGGCACCTCTCAGCTCCTCCCTTAAAGGAAAAGCCATGGAAGCCCAGGGAATGCTTCCAGCCTGCACTGAAAGTCATCCCACTGGCTGTGGCAGGGCAAAAGCAGCAGATGTGAGTGCTGGAACTGCTTCCTGAATGCCTGGGCAGAGCTGCACAGAGAAACCCATCCCAGGGGGCAAGAGTGATGGCCAGGTGTTGGAGTTCTTCACTCCCACAAGTCTCTCCCCTGATAGAGGAGGCCTTTTCCCAAGTCCTTGTTAAGCAAAAAGCCAAACTGCACTCTTGGTTGTTCTCACTCTCCAGGTTGTTTATTATTTTCTGATCAGCAATTTCTGCACACCAGGCTTTACACCAGCTTGGTGTGAGAGAAAAAAGGCACCAAAAAGCCTCCAACACACAGAATCAAGGTTCTCTTCAAGAGAATTCACCCAATTCTCACCAAGAACAGACATTATTTCTACTTTTCTACCAATAACTAACTAAATCTCTATTCATGTGACACTGTGGCAAATTGTGCCCAATGTTCCTGTGTCCCCAACACTGCAGAATGTGGAGGAGATGGAGAAGGAGGAAGAAGCCTGAAAACAACAAGGATCCTCCAGCTTGTCTTCATCTCCTTACCATGCTAACAAACCCAAAAATCTGAATTTCTCACCCTGTGATAAATTACGTATTATGCTACTATCTAATTGACATTCTTGAAAGTTCTGTTCCATCCCAGAGCCTGGGAAGCCCTTTCCAGGGATGAAGGTTAAAAGCAGAGTTTGTCAGAGAGTTTGGATCCCTTAAAACATGCAGAAGGAATATTCTCTACATTCTGGGTTCCAACAGGCAGGTAGGTGCTGCTGCACAGGGACAGCAATACCTGCTCCTCTCTGCAGCCTCTCCATCCTTCCCGGGGTGCAGGGAGATGGGCATGGAAAGCCTTGCACTGGCTTTCCTCTCTGCACCTGATGGGCTCACCTGGTTGTGTGCTGAGGTGCTGATTTTTTGGTGTGTGGCCTCATTTTCTAGGAGCCTGACTCTGCAATTCCTTCAAGCATTTAACCAGCAAGAAAGTCAGCAGTTTCCCCAACAAGACCTTACATGACCAGGCCTCCTTATTTAATGCCATCCTCCACACACCCCTTCACCTGCCTTGTCTCCCATTTCTTGCAGTTTTCACCCTCTGAAGGACCACTTGGATTCAGCACCCCAGACTCATTAAAGAGCCACTTGCTTTCCCCTTTTTTCTGGTCTCTCACATTAAAACATGTATTAAAAGGGAAAAAAAAATAGGAAAAAAGAGAGAAACAGAACGTTCCTACAAAAAAGCAATTTCTTGGTTGGCCATTTTTTTTTTTAAACTCCCCTCAATATGGCAGGAGATATTTATGTCTGAACAAATCCTTCTCCCTCCCAATCAATCCAGCTTCCCTTGCTTCTGCAGTGCAGTCACACTGTTTGTATCAGTCTGTTACTGTGAAAATTAATGTGACAACACAAAACACAACATAATGACTAAAGGTGTGTGAAATAGTCCTGGAGAAATATGAAGTGACTTCAAATGCAAGGTATTTCCTCCTTCCCCTTTCTCCCATCCTACAAGCTGCTGCAGTTCTGAAAATGGGACAGTTTTCTAAGAGACTATATTTGCAGAGCAAAGATAGATGCTATTTTTATTGCAAATTAGCAGATTTTTTAGCAGATCCAACCTCATTTGCAAGTGAAAGTGACTCTACTTACCATGCAGATATAGGTCTTATGTTGGAAACTCATGGAAATTCATGTTTTGAACATACTTAGAGAAGAAAAAAATAGCCCCTGCCTTTATTTCTGGCTGTGACTTGCTCCAGTGAAGCAACACCAGTGGGGCAGCACGTCTTGGCTGAACTACTACATTCTGTGAGCAAGTGGGAATGAACCTGAAACAGTTTTTAGCTGTGTTCTGTGAACTTCTGGGGGCTGGGGACTTCGAGGAGTCCACAGAGAAATGAGAAAAGTTATTCAGCTGTTAGAGAGAGAAATTTGCTATCCAGGGATCCACAATTCCCTTGGAAAGTTCTGAATAGTCTGCATATGTGTGTGTGGTGTGTACATATATATATATATATATATATATATATATATATATATATATATATATGCCCAGCTGGGGTTGTCCATGGTCTGCACTGATATGAGAAACCACAATTACAATGTAGTAAACAGTAACAGGAAAAAAACAATCAGTTAGTCCTGCAAAAAATGCCCTTTCAGAATGCCAAAACTTTTCATTAAATTGGGAAAAAAAAAAAAATCTGGTGAGTCATTTAAGCCAAGAAAAACAGTTGAAAAAAATAGGGAAATAAAGCACTGCATTTAAGTGCACTGAATCCAATTTCAGTTGGTTTTCATTCTAAATGGGATTTTTCAATTAGAAATCAACCTACAACTTGAGAAAGGAAAACAAAAGGTTAAACAAGTCCCAGATAAACCAGGAGAAAAAGTCATTACATCCCAAATGATGCCAGTTGTGTCAGGTCCAAATCCACATCACAAAATTTACCAAGAAAAAAAATAAATTGGGGTAGTGAGAGAAAAAACAGTGCACACCTTTAAAACCCTCATACAACATTGGGGCTGGATTCCCAGATGTGCCAGTTTGGATTTGGTTACGGCCCCACCATGAAAATGAATCAAGAAGATTAAAAAAAAAAAATTTAAAAAATGTTCATTTTAATATGGGCATTGCAAGAAGAAAGCGAAAAATAGAACAGCAGGCAGGAAAAGCAGAGAGCTCCTATTTCAAGAAGAGATTTGAAGGGAGCAATTCCTACCTGCCAAATTTGGACATGCATTCCTTCAACCCCGAGCTGTGCAGCAGGTGTGAACCTGTTTGTACCTCTCCTGACAGCAGCACGGGGGGAAAGCAGCGGTGCAGGTATTCAGGGATGGAACAAATCCTTCTGGCAGATGCCAGTTTTGCAGTGCTCTGCTGTACATGGAAAAGCAGAAGGTGAGTGTCAGCCCTGCTGTTGTGTGGCAGCCTGACGGGCTCAGCTCTTTCTCCTCACGTCCCTGTGTATTTTTAGGGGGTGCAGCTCCCTTTTCCATCGTGTCCCACCACATTCCTGAGCACCCTTACTGTGGACTTCACTGAGGGTATTTTCACCACAAGAGAGTTCAAAGTCAGAGGTAAAACATGTTAAAACCACCTAAATTCATCTTAAAAAAAGATGCAAATATTTAATGGTGAAATTGTAAAAAAAGAAACAAAGAAAAGAGTCTCAGGGACAGCAGCCCAAAGCTCCTCTGTGGACACACATTTCACTTCAGGTATTTTAATGCTCCATGTACCTGTCCCAGACACCAACTCATTCCCCTTGGATTGAGGACACCCTTGGACTGGAATAGTGCTGGTTGTACTTTTACCAACACAGGCTGCGGTGCTACAACAGAAATTATATTTTGAAAACTGAAAAACACATTTCACAGTTCCTACAGTCCTTATTTTCCTTAAGATAGGTAGAGGGGATATATTTCCTTATTCCTGACAAAAAATCAGAGTATTCTTTTGTGAGCAAGAGGCAGCTGATCATTTGTAGCAGGCATGAATTATTGCAGTGTCTCCATCCAAACAAGTGAACATCTGTATCCCATTTTCACTGGCACCACGAGATACCTGGCGCAGCCCCAAAAGGGAATGTTTAGCTACAAGGGTTTAAAATATGCATTAATTTGCTGTTGTGTTATCTTCTGGTATTCGCAGCTTTTGAAAAAAAACCAAAGAACTTTATCAGTGAAGTCCTCCCACTGTCTATTTGCCTTGCTCTAGCCCAGAATGAAATGAATTAAGTAAAACAGTTTTGAAAGTCTCATTTGTTTTCCCTCCTGAGGAGCAATGCTTATGGAAGCCAGTTGGAGCAGAACTCTGGGGAGGATGGGACATTTCATGTCCCTCCCTCTGCTACTTGTGTTTATTCAACCCTCCCAAGGACAGTATCACTGGGAGAGTGATTTTCAACAACCCAGGGGTGGGGGGTCTATGGAAAGGAAGTCTGGAAGGTCTTTTAGTCCTGTGTTGCATCCTTAGCTTTTGAAAATATGTTTTTGTTGAAAGCAAGGTGTGTTTTCTCACCAGATCATTATCTACAGCCATCAACCAGCTCGGGTAAAACTCCAGGGCAGGAAAGTTCCTTTTCTATGGCCTTCAGCTCAGCCATGACCTTATATCCAGAATCTGATTGGGAGGAAAAAAACCTTCTGCTAATGAAATTATGTTTTTCTTAGTTGCTTTAATTTACCTGGTCCCTCCTCTCTGCAATCCCAGAAGCTCTTTTGGGGTGATCTCTATTTCACCATGACTCCACTGGAGGCAAGTGGAGTGGGGATCACCCCAGCAGTGTCCTCAGCTGTTGGTTCCAGTCTGTCCAGCTCAGAAACCATCCTTCACCCTCCACCCTACCCCAAGCTTCAAAGAAATCACAGATACCTCCTTTAAATCCTTTCTTAGCACTCCCCATTTCTAATGATTTCTGTTTAAAAGGGAAAAACATAGTCTCAGCACCAGTATGCACTGGGCATTCTGGCTGTGCAATATTCCTCACATTTGAACACCTATTCCTTGGCTGTTTACACCCATTTGTAGCTTCCCATCAGGGCTATGAGGAATGGGATGCCCATTTCCCCTGCGTTTGTACAGGCACTGGACAGCAGGGCTTTACTCCGAGCTGCTGGAGCTCTTAGGTGGTTACTACCAGTTGTACTACCACTGTTCTGGTCAGTGACGGTGGCTGCACTACTGGCTGCCTTTCTACAGCCAGCAGGTGCTCAATCACAGCCCCATTTGCCAGAGGGATTCCTGAAATCGAAGCCACTGTCACCTCAGCACGCAGTGACAGTTTCATTAACACCTCCTCATACCTGATCCTGTCTCCAGTTTAACTCCCTGGGACATTTCCCCTGGTAGATTAAAAATGTTCTGGGTCCCTTCTCTAATATTTTGCTGCACATGGAAGTCCCTCAATCCTTCAGCTACGTTGAGAGTGACAAAATGTGCTTGGCATGGGCTGCAGAGCAGGGGGAGCAGGGTCCCTGCTGAGGCAGCTGTGCCTGCAAAATCCTGCTGGGCACCCCCTGTGCTGGCCACACAGGAGGAGTCTGCAGCAAAATCCTCCAAATGGGGAGATGAGAAAAGTCCTTGAGTAACAGCTTGGCCTTCCTCCATAGCCGGGAAACTGAGGCACCCAAGGCAGATGACTGCATCTAAGCCACAGATGGCCAGAGGGTTTCAGGCAAAGCTGGGCACCAAGTTTGATCCAAGCTATTTAGACCACACATCATGGCTGATGACTAAAATGATGGCATTAATCCTCTGCTTCAAACTCTGCTTGGCTCTGGAATAAGAGACAATTAAAATGGTAGGAAAATTCCTGTTATTAAATGTCCACAGGGAAGCTGAACTGACAAATAAGAAACAAATCCACAAATATCAGTAAACAGCATGTTGAGCTATAGAAATAAAGATGAAAGAAGTAAACAAGACCATGTCTTCATAGAAAAATAGTTACACCAGTACAACTGTAACTGCCCTGGAAACATCTCAGGGCAAGGAGGCTTTTTGGGCCATGGCTTCAGAAATTAGGTAGTCTGCAAATAGTCTTTTAAGTGTCTTCACTCAGGAGGACATTTAAAAATAAATATTTATTTAAAAAAAACCCTGTATCAATATAGAGTCACCTCTCACCTATACTGAGTATTTTTATAGACAAAGTGGAAGCCTTATTCCAGCCCCTGTGCAAATACACTCCACTTTTTGGAGGATTCTCCGTGCAGGATCCTCTCCAGTGCTGCTCCCCGAGTGTTTACTGGTTGTTAACTGTGCTCCCTCACAGCCTCCAATCTCGGAGAGCATCAAAGGGGAAGGAATGCCACTTGCCTAAACGTGATAGACTATTGCTGCAGGCAGGAGTAACTTGTGCTGTCAGTGTTCAATTAGCACCAAGTTAAACTAAATGTCTTGTGAATATTTCATAACGATCTGCCAGCATCGTATCTGAACTCTCTGGCTTTTACCAAGCCATTTCCCTTCCAAAGTGACATGATGTGGAATTAAAGAGGAATGATGAGCCAATCTCGCTTGTTTGAATATCTGCTCAAGAATTACGCTGTATAACTAAAAAGTAGTAATAATTTTAAAAAAGCACAAAATACCCCAGCAACAACTGTCACCTAAAATTATCCTTTGATAATAAACTGTCTTTGAACAAAGTGAGAGTTTACACACAGTTCTTTTTCTGACTGTAAATTTATTGCAGCTTTCCCATTCACTTTTCGAATTGCAGGAGCTCATGTAAGCTTTTATATTTCCCATTTGTTTTTCACACAAAGCCGAGGAGTTAAATGGGTTGGAATAGACCTTAAAAGCCAGGGCTAACTTTAACTTGAACTGCTGAATCTGTGGCAAGCACCAGGTGAGCTGCAGGAGTGAGCAGGGCTGTGCTGCGTGCGAGAGCAGAGCTCGCCGTGGGATCTGGGGCAGAAAAAAAACCCACACAAATGCAAATAACTCGGTGCTGCAAGCCAGTCACTCTGCAGACACGCGAATCCCAGGCTGCAAAGTAGCTGTGGGATCTGCCTCACCTGCCTGGGGGTCCTGGGCACTGTCCCCAAGGAGCTGACTCAGCCTCACAGCAGGAATTGGAATTTCCACTGAGCCCTGGCAGAGTAGGAAAGAGCTCCAGAAAGCAGAGGCAGCAAAATCTCCGGGGTCACTGTGCTGATAGCTCACAGTCCTCTCTGAAGGACAGGGGCCCTCTCCAAAGAGGGAAAGGTGCCACAGGGCACCAAGAGTCTTTCCAGCTGAGGCTGCCAGCAAGGAGATCAGTTGGTTCCAACACTAATGGAGCAAAGCCACCAACTGGCATCACCTCATCCATCACAGCCCCAGATGATAAATGATCCTGGGTTTGTACCAGCCTGGGCTGATGACGCTCTGCAAAACACAACCAAATTGTCCAGCTCTGCTTGCTGAGGAGATGGTCCCCTCAACTGAGGAAGGACAGCCTAAACTAGAAACTTCTGCTGGCCTGGCTGCACAGGCTGGGGTGAATGTTCCAGGGCAGCTCCCAGGCACGAGCAGAACAAGTGCTGAGACAGGTTTTTAAGTTAACTCAGCAAGTATAGAGCAATGGTGAGTCTGAAATAGCCACAGGGACTGAACCATTTCCCTTGGCCAATGCCAAGTGACCCATGGCTACTCTCACCTTTGGGTCTGGAGTCTCATCACCCCCAGATTTTACAGGGAGATAGTTACCATTTATTAGCTATCTGCCCATAAAGAAGAAAACCAAAAACCTCTTTTTTCTCTTCACACCTCTTTTGGTAGTGAAGACCTGGTAAGAAAAGCCACATGGGAGCTATTCTACAACACTGAATGCAGTAGTTACCTGTTGCTGCAACTGTATTGATGTGACAGATAAAACTTACTCCTATAGGCAGGATCTGGGCTTTGCTATGTTCAGAACAGCATCATATAGCATAATATATAAATGTATAGCAGCTCTTCCCCTTGGTGCCCAGCCCTTGTACAGTTTGATCACTCACTTGGCTGGCACAGCCCCTGCAGGAGCACCAGCCCCACGCTGCCCATGGCAAGGGGAGCTGCTGCTGGCCCTGCAGAGACACTCCTGTCCCAAACAGCACAGCTGGCAGCAGCAACTGGGGCAGGGAGACCTCAGACACAGAGCCAAGCACAGCCTCCTTCTCCCAGAGTCCTGCAGGGGTGCACCCCATGGCCCAGGTACAAAGGACCCTGGCTCCATCACCATGGCAGAGCTGGTGAAGGGATGCTACAGCAGACAAACACACAAAAATACCCCTGGAAAGAGCAGGAGACAGAGGAAGGAGGACCAGGAACTGCCAGAGATACCAAAGACACCTGGAGAGATAGACCCAGACCTGGGGGAGAAAACCAAGCACAGTTCTATCCTCAGGGCACAGCTGTTAAACCCTACACCAAGACATGCTAATTAACCCCCTCCTTCCCAGATAATGAGAGAGTTGGCTCTGCTGGGGAAGGGGGTTGGCAGGAAGCCCCATTCCCTCCTCTCCACTCCCACCTGAGCGATCTGCATGCTGGCTGTGGGGGATGAAGCCAAGTGCAAAGATGTTTGAAGGCTCCCATAATTTGTTTAACAGACCTGAAGACCTACCAGCATTTAACTGCTGCAGACATCGATGTATTACAAACAGCAAAGCAAACCCAAGCGTGGCTGGGCTGGAATATTAATCCATCCCTTCAAGGGCAATGGAAACAGGGAAGATCCCACAGATCAGGTAGGAAGGGGGGACTGGGCTGTGGACAAGCAGCCTCGTCAACACCGACCCTTCCTGACTACAAACACTGACATTTACCCTCCCCAAAAGGCTGAACTAATATCCTGATAGTGCTGCTGGCCCCCTTCCAGCAGACGGTTTTGTACATAGACCTGTTGGGGTTTTTGACACAGTTGCTTGTCTGAGTGCCAACACCTGAAAAATAACTCAGGAGGCTTTTTATGGCTCTAAATTTGAGGCTTTGGGGACTTTTCCATTTTTTTCCTTGTTAGACCATCACAAAGAATGCAAATGCTACTAAAGTCATGGAATAGATTTCCCTGATTGTGTGTTCAGCTGTACAGCAGTTGCCAGGGTAAATTGAAGGATGTGCTTTAAAATGCCAAAATATATTAGTAACACTTGTCTATGAAAATAATGATTATAGGAAAGGGATTTATTTGTAAACCTTACAGAGAAAACACAATTCATCCCATATTTTGCTGTGGAAAAGTCCCACACGAACTGCACCTTCAGCTGGTGAGCTGAAAACTGCAGGGGCTGGAAAAACTCCAGGGGCTGGAACACTCCCAATGTCGCTGGAGCTTTTCTGACCCACCCAGTCCCACTGGCTTTTAGCGGGTTGTTAGAAATAATCAGAAGGCTGTAAAAATAATATTTCTGCCTTGATTAACGTGATGTTCCAGTCTGCTGTTGGGTTTTGTCCTTGATAATCAGAGGGCAGAGGCAGATGCTGAGTGTGCAGTCACCAAGCACCAGTTTATGTGTCAGCCCCCCAGCACGGACAGAGGGGAAAAAAGAAAGGAAAGGGATCCAAGGAGAGAGTCACTTGAGAAATAATTTTACAGCTTTAAGAGGGAACAGCACATGTGTAACTCCTGTGAACAAGGGGCCCTGGCAGGGCAGGGGATGAAGAAGAGCTTTGCTGTCCCCTCACCTGTCAGAGGTGCTCATCCATCACCAGGTACAGGCAGGAGTGTGACAGTCACTGAGTTAAGGGCCCTCAAAGCCTGAGCCTGTGCCGTGGCATGGACACAAAAAAGGTGTCACAGCACCCACAGGGACACAAAAGGATTCCCAGGACTCCCATTGCCCAGGCAAGACCCTCAGCTGCACTTGGGACTCCAGAGAGGAGTGGCCGAGGATCAGCTCCTGCTCCTCTGCACAGGGAAGTCTCAGTGTCCCTCGTGTCCCTTACCCACTGCAGAGGGTCCTACAGCAAACCCAGCTTTTCCTGCCAAACACATTCCCCTGGCTCCCTCTGGGGCAGGCACTGCCAGCAGGGTGAGGTGGGCACCCCCATGCGTCTCCGTGCAGATCTCTGTGGTTGGAACCCATGAAAAATCCCAATTTTTAAAATTTTTTAATTTTTTTTATAGCTCACCTGGTGCCTCCAGGTTTCTGTGAGATATTTTATTGCATTAGTGTTGTCAAATGGTGACATTTCTGAGTGTAAGTCATAGGGTTGTTGTTAATGCCAATTTAATGGTGCTAAAATGATTAAATATGGCAGGCTTTTAAATAATGAGGTACATAAAAGGTGTTAATAACCTCTTAAGTGCTTTAATAATATTCTGTGCTATCATAAAATGTTAGTAATTGGACCTCTTAACTTTCATCTGCCATAAAGTAATGAAAGAAAAAAATCTCAACAGAGGCACTGAATGGCTGAAGATTTTGCTTAAATAAAAGAAAAAAAATGAACAATGGTGAAACTGAGCCCTATTTGTAAAAAAAAAAGAAAAAAAAAGAAAAAAAAAAAAGAAAAAAAAAAGAAGAAAAAGAAGAGAAATAATTAACTGGAAAGCCCAACGGAACATGCATTTTAATATCATGCAAATTCTTAGCATTTCCAAAAAATGTGTTTGGTGTAAGGTACTGCAAGAACAAAGGATCCCAATGAAGGCACGATGGCTCAGTGCTAAACCCAGCATCGGAGGAGCTGCTGAGTCTGACGTGAGACAAACCTGTGTGTCACTTGTGTGAGTTAGAAACAGCTTTCTTGTACAGAGGATCCCAGCATCTCCTGATAACAGAGCTGAGCTCAGCCTGGGCTGCCCTCACAGCTGACCAGAGCTTCTTACCCAGGTTAAAACCAGCAGATGTGCTCCTGTGAAAGCTCTTCTGGGACAGGCAGGGCTGCAAACCCCAGAATTTCAGAGGAAGTGCAAGAGATGAAGGCTGAGGGATCCTTCAGTGCCTCCACAGGTAATGAATTCTCAGTGCTGAGGAGCACCCACTGGATTGATGGCATGCGGAACAGCCAAATGTAATTAAAATTCTAAACAGGGAGGCCAAAGAGAAATATCTAAATAAAATTTGGACAGGATCCTGGGTAAGCAGCAGCTTCAACAGAAAAGGCCAGAGGTCTGTAAAATCCCCTCCAGGCTACTGCTTGAATCTCATCCAGTGAGTAGCTGGAGGAGCTGCAGCAATGTCCATAAAATGTGCTGACACTGGACTGGTATTGCCTTAAAAGGCTTCTCAGGATAATGTCCAGGGATGTTCCTTAGGTCCACTCCTCCCAAACAGCAGTCCAACCCAATCAAATTATTGTGAGAAATCTGCATCAGCAAAATAACTTTCATTAATGGATATTTGCAGGTTCCTGGCTCAATGACTCTCAGGGAAGCCTTTTAAGGTCTCTTTAGCTGCTGCCTGATGTGCTTTGCTTTTCTTTATTGCCTGTTAACATGTGCACCCAGTTCTTTTAAAGAACAGGTGCTTTGATCTGACTCTAAAAAAAGGGAATCAGAATTTTGGGGCTAACCATGTAAGAGTGGTGTAACAGAGCCCTTTTGAGCTGTGAATCCCACCCCTGTGAAACACTGTGATTTTCCCCAGCCTCTATTTATAACATTTCATCACACAGCAGGGAGGGGGCACAAGCCCACGTGAGCCAGGCAACCAATGCTCAGCAGGAACAACAATAGGGAATAGCAGAAGCCAAGAGTTTGCCCATAGGCATTGAAAAATTATAACGAGCAAATCGATTTTGAGTAGTCTAAATTTGCTTGGAGATAAATCAGGAGCCGAACAAATGCTCCATCTAACAGAAAAATGATTCACCAAGTACAGTGTTCCTAGAGCCACGCAGAATGCTCTTGGCTGCTCTGAGTGTTGGCTTTTTTTTTAAAATATATTTATTTCTCAGACAAGACCATTATTATTTTCTTGTTACAGGTCTGGTGCTGATCCCACTGCAGTCAATGACAAATTCTCCATTAGTTTCAATGAAGGACTTGGTCTCCTAAAAGCAATTTTTCATCCATACCTAAAGCACTTCCTTGACTCTCATATTTAAGAGTGAGACTCTGCTCCCCACTCATCAGGATGTTTCCCCAGCACAGCTACAATTTGCAAAGTCCCTCCATGTCCCATTGCAGGCCCCAGCATCCCAGAATAGGATCGTATTTCTTTTTAGAGAGATGCTCTCTGCTTCATTTGATGTGCCCATTACTTGAGAACTGTCTCTCCTTTTGTCCATTAGCTAAATTCTGGATGAGCTTATTATCCTGCTTTGGTTTGTAACAATCCCACTGGATCCATCTCTATGCTTATTAGGATTTTAGAAATGCAATCTAATTTGTGCTAAAGCATACAAATTTGGCTCCCCTATGATCTATGCTGTTCAACACCCCACTCCTCTGTCTGCAGCACAGCTCTGATCTCTGCACATCAGTGGAAGGAGCAGTGATGGGGCACAGGCCAAGCAGGGACCCCTACTGAGACAAAACCTGAGCTCTGGTGAGCCTTGGGACCAGAAGTGAAACCAATTGGTTTATAGGTAGCTCTATTAAATTCCCTTTCAACTCCCCATGAAATACTCATTTCTTCAGCTTGACTGGAAGTCATCAAGCTCCTTTGGTGGCCCTGAGAGCAATCTATTTTGAACAAAGTTCCTGGAATCTAAACATGTGCAAAGCCAAAGAGATGCTCATGTGCTTTTTACACTCATTTTCTTTTTTTATTTTTTTGTCTCATACCAGTTCAGACTGCAGCCAGTGCAAGTCCCTGCCCTGCTCTGAGCACATCTTCACCAGCACAGAGAAACACAGCCATGCAGCTGGCAGGGGCTGGTTGATGGTATTGATTGGGTAAGTTAATTAAGAACAGAAGTTATTTTGAGCTAGGATAGGATTTAAAAAAAAACCCAAACAAATACACAGAGCAAGAGTTTCAATTTGTGATTTGGTAGCTTTGATTTCTGGAGAGACATCTCCAGACATTACACTGAGTTTCAGTGTGGCTGCAGCATGGCACAAACATAGCACAGACACTTCCAGCTTTTTCCTGGTTTCCCCTGAGAAGTCCCTCTTGCCAACCCAATACCTGAAAAGTCACCTCTTCTGGTCTCCCATGGGAGCTTTGTCCCATTCGACCAGGGATCATTCTCACCCCACCAGAGAAGAACCAGGACATGGGACAGGGTGGTGCCACCACAAGGAAAAAGCTTTTTCTCCTTTCATTAGATCAGAGTCCAGAGTGAGCTCTCCAGGAGAGCAGAGAGATGGCCACCAGCAGCTCCTGGGACACTCCTGGAGCCACAAGAGCCATCATGGCAGGTCAGTGGCACTGCCACCATGACAGGGCCACCTTGGCCACCAACTTGAGCAGCCTGGGCTCTTCTCGTCAAGGCTGAGTAACAAATACTTGTTTTTTCCAAACTCCCCACTAACTTCAACAAGCCTTGTCCTCCTAAAGACTCTCTGAGTACCGTTTAGTGTTTAATAAGTGCTCTGCCTCATGAAAAAGAAGCAGATAAAATCAATAAAGTGCCTGCAAAGTTGCTTTGTACCGTCTCACATGCATATTTAGAAACCCTCTCTTCCCTTCCACTCACCTCATGGATCTATTCTTGGAGAATAAAAACTGGGATATACTTTGCAGCCAAAAGTAAAGTCATAAAGAAGTTTGCTCACGTTCCTCGACACATGAGATATAGAGTTAATTAAAAATTGTTCTCTGTACAACAGGTTTGTTTCACTGGAAAATGTCACTGATGTAAGGCTGTTCTACTCTTGTTGCCAACTACATTGAATTGACTCCATTATAAGCTTACTCCTCCCCCCTCCCCATTACTTTTCTTCCAATAATAAACCAGAGAGGTCTTAGAGCCCACTTTTTATTGGAAAAAGTGCATTAGGATTAGCTGGGTTGGAGCAGTCATTTTATGCCCCTCCAGTCCCTGTTTATCTGTGGCTCTACAGAAGCAGCAAATACTTGCTCCAGTCCTGCACGCAGTATAAATGAGATTTTTGATCCTACAGGCATGGTGCTGTTAAAAGATTTTTAATTAGATAAATACATTTTATAAAAAGATTTTGCAGAATAGTTGCCTCTAGCAACTGTAACAATCTTGAAGCTTCATCTCCTAAAAGGAAAGAAAACTCTTGCAGGAGGCTGGTTGTGTTATATAAAAACGAAAGATGGTATTACAGAATTAATAGGAAGGGGCCAATGGAAATGCAGTCCCACTCCTGGAAACGGGAGTTTGTTTCATTACTGACTTCAAACAGCACATGGATTTGTGCTGTAATTTTTCCAGCCAGATTGCCAAGTGTCAGCCCTGCGCTGAAGGAATAGCTGGAGCAGGCTGGAGGGAGATGTGGTGAGTGCTCTGTTTCCACAGCTGCCGAGGCTCTGAGGGCTCCGTGCACACCTTGGGGCTCCCCCTGCACTGCCCTGGCTGTGCCTCCCCAGCTCTGGGTAATCCTCACACAGAGGATGTCCCCATAACCCCCTGGCAGCACAGAGCTTGCTTTCCTTGCCAGCCTGCCATCCTGGAGGTGTCCCTCAGGTCAGGGGAAGCTCCGGTAGCTGTCCCTCCCTGCCTGAGGATGGAGAACAAGCAGCAGCACATGGATGGATCCCACAGGCAGCACATTCCTGGGAGGGGATCCCAGGCCTCCTGATCTCACCAGCTGTCAGTCCTAGGAAAGAGCAAGGAGAGGTGCAGACACGGGTGCAGTTCATGCCAAGGTGCCCCGGACTGCTCCCATGCCCTTTCTCCACCCAGCTGAGCTGAGGCTGCTCAGAGCTGCTCCCACAGCCCCAAAGACCCTCACTGCTGTGGGGCAGGGACTCCACAGAACTTCCCCTTTCACATCCCAGTGAGTGAAGCCTCACAATATGCTGTCAAGGTGGGGAGTTTTATCCCTGCAGACTCCGTGCAGGATAGCAGCTGGAATGGGAACTTTTCCATGCTCACCCCCATAGTCAGTATATTTAGCCCTGACCTAGAAAGACCATCCTTTCTAGGGCTGAGTTGTGATTCAGACAGTCTGCTTGCTGAGCAGAGACTGCCAACTGTGCCGAATCATAGCTGATTAGAGGTGGGAGAGAGCCTGAAAAACAATACACCCAGGCAAATGCAGTGGGTTTGGAGCATTTCATGGAAATTATATTTAACACCATTCTGGTGACTTAAAGAAAAGTTAAAACAAACAACCCTCGCACCTTCCAAAATAACCCTACCTGTCTCTGGTGGGAGAAGAGAGACTGGCAAAGGGTTGCTATTTTAAATCACAGTGGAACAGGGTAAAGAAAGAATATACATGTAGGTAGATACGTACATAGGTATGGATACATACACACACATCTCCAGATGAAGCAGGGGACTCATTGTCTGAGAAAGGAAGGGTGGACAGAGAAGCAGATACTTTTTTTTGCATTTTAGGGGAAATTCTACCTTGAAGCAAAACAAATTCAATTGTGTCTAAGGGGAAACAAGAACAAAAGAAAAAAAAAAAAAAAAAACAAACCAAAACACATTCGAAGATGTCTGGAGACATCATGCTCATACAGAAATGTCTGTTGGCAGGTCAAAAAGTGTCCCATCAGCCCAGTGTGGGACTGCTGCTTGTATCCCACAGGCAATTATCCTCTGCCTGCAGACACTCTCAGGCCATCGCTGGGATTTGAAGGAGAAATCTTATCTGCAGGCCTGTGAGAAAGCAGGAGGCACATGTTGTCCTTATACACCAGTAAAACAACCAGGGAGTTAAACTGGAAAACAGTGCACAGCCCAGCCTGGAGACAGCAGCACAGGAGACTAAACACAACAGTTTAACAAATAATTACAGGTTCTTTATAGGGCCTAGAATTTGTAATCCACCTTCATCCACTTCTCTTTGCACAGTTTAGAATTACAATGCCAAAGGGATCACAGGGAATCATGAAATAATGTCCTGCATTTGAGTGCAGAGCAGACAGTCTGGGATGGTTTTAGATACTCTTTTCATGAAACATTTACCATGTGGCACCCAAGTGTTCCCTCCATTGTACCTTGGCAAACACAGCGGACTCGCTGGTACAGGCACTCACACAGACAGGATGTTTGCAGACATTAAAAGTGATGAAGGAAAAAAACCCAACAAAACACCCTGACCTGGATAAGTTCTCCTCGATTTAAATTCAGCAAAGTGTGGGCATTGAATATTATCTCCATAATAAATTTGCCACACCATAAAAGAGAGTAGGGAATCAAGAAGCGATATCTTGTATTTCAACAAACCCTCGGTCTCTGAGGACCCCCACCATCCCTTGGTATGTAGGAGTACAATTTATCATCTGTATTTTTCATCTTAACTGCATGAAGAAGAGGGTATTATGACAGTGTGTTGGACTGATATTTGGGGGACTGTGAATCCATTACCTGCAACAGACTCACTGACTCCTCAGTAAGCCCCAGCTGCTGGGTTTCCCATCTGCATTTCCATTTCAGAGAAACTTTAAATGATTGTCAAAAATATTTGAGGAGTCAAAAAGGAAGCAGAAAATATCTGAGGTCAAATAAAAGACACTGTTTGACTATAAATAAAAAGGGGGTTTTATAATTTAAGTGGGGTTTAAACACTTATAAATAATTCTGGGAGAAACTGCAGACTGGCAGCTTGCTTTAAAACACCTTCAAAAACATTTCACCTTTTTAATACTTTTTTTCCTTTACACAATTCTTTTGTTAAATTGACACTGGTTTGGGAAATACTGCAGGATTGCCTACTCTGCATTTTTTTCCCCCCATAAATGACCAACAGCCATAGACTCAGATCTAATCATGAATATTCTTTTAACAAAGTATGTAACAAAGGCTTTACTTTAAGCACAAGCTTAAATCGTTTGGGTTTAGCGACTTAAGCACAATTAAGGAACTGCCGAGAGAGCTTTGCTGGGGGAGTCTGTACTCGGGCTGAGTGGGGTGAACATGGTGAAAAGTGAAAATAAAGCATGAATAAACAGAAAATAAGCATGGCACTTGGAGATTGTGCGCTTTGCTGGTAGAGTATTTCTAAGGTGTGTTTTGTATGTTTCAAAAAAAAATCCTGTTATTCAGGAGCCTGGAATTGCTCTTCCATCCCCATTGCTGATGAATAGCAGAGGCACAGCATGCAGCCCTTTATTCCGACGGAACCTTAATCACTCCCCTCCCGAAACTGCTGCTCCATTTGACTGACAGAATTAGAAGCAATCCACATATTGGAGGGGAAAAAAAGAAAGGCAGACCCATTTGGTTGTCAGACTGTGGGTACATACACAAAGCTTTTAGCAAAAAAAAAAAAAAAAAAGAAAGAAAGAAGAAAAAAGAAGAGAAAGTTGTTGCCCTCCTAAATGACATCTATATTAATGACATGAATGACAGGCTTAAGGGGAAAATTATAAATCTTTCTTCCCAGCTTTTCTTTTATTGCCCAACCATATATTTCATCTTTCCAGGGAGCAGGGCCATTAAAGCCAGAGCTGACAGACGTGAGAGCTGTCGAGGAGCTGCAGCCAGGCCCCTTTGGAGCAAGGAGCAGCACTCTGGGTTTCTCTGCCCTGGGTGAGCAGCAGCAGCACCAGTCCAAGGCAGGCCACCATCCCTGCATGGCAAAGGACAGCACCAGGCACTCAGGAGGGGCTGTGCACTTGGCTGTGGGTCCCAAGAGCCCTGGAATTCCCGTTGTCTGGGACTCCCCACTCCTCAATATCCCAATGCTGCAGAGGGAATAAGCAGAGGGGATGTTCTGCCCCTGTTTTTACGTCAGAAAACTCTCCAGGGCTGCAACCTGCCAGCAGCAGCACCCAGGGTGACCCCAAAGCCCCCAAAGGATGTTCTCTGTGGTGGCAGCTGGAGCTTTTTTGTCTCTAGGAAGGAGCTTTAGACTCCTGATGGAAAGAAGAATGTTGGCTCTCCTTTCCAATGCCATACACGAGGCTGCCTCTGTCTCCAGAGTAGCCACAGATTTCTGCATTTCTGCTTTGTTCATTTTCCTACACAGTCTCCAGGGAAAACAAGAGGAAGACAAAGAAACCCCAGTGTCTTGCAGGATCACAGACACAGATGTAATCATCTTCAGTTAAAAATAATTCCTTTAAATGTCCCTAGGGCAAGTTCCATTTTCCCTGGAGGTGATACACAACTAATAAAACTGATAGACCCCCTCTGCAGTTGGGTGTTTGTGTGTATATTCATTTACACATACACATATTAATTTTTCTTTTTCCATAGGAGTCTCCTGTGAAAGATCATTATGGTCATGTGGAACTGCCTGTGCTCAGAAACACTGCAAAGATACTTGCTTGGGTTTTATTGTCTGTGACCACTATACTTATATTTTATAGCAGCCTAATTACTGACAATCCCCTTTAAATGCTGACATGCAGTGCTAAGTTATTCTGCAGGTGAATGAGTAGATGTAACATTTCTCTGTGTTCTCTAAAACTGTGTAGTAGTATTAACTGGATTTGTCAACAGCAGGACTGTCTGGAGAAATTATTCCATTTAAAAATGGTCCTTGATTTCCTATCACCAGTAGCACTGAATCCCCAGTGTTTGGGGAATGGTTATGTCATGAAGGAAGTGGAGGATTAAAAAACTGAATGGATTTGTTTGAAACTTCCCACACTGCTTAGTTTATAACAATAAAAGGCAACGATTGTTCCTTTAAAATCAATTGAGGGGATAGAATTAAGGAAAAAAAAAAAATTAATAACTCAGGTGAGGCCAAGTCTGACTCTGTGGCTCTACCTGTGCTATACAGCCCAAACAGATACAGCTCCAATCTTTTTCTCAGCACTGCTACCATAGATAATAAAACTAATTTAATTTTCTGTCACTCTTTTCATTTTAATGGACACCCAGAGATTTCACAGCCACAGAACAGTGCACAAACCCACATCTTTTCTGGAATGAAGAGACATGGAAAAAGAAAAATCTTGTGTGGAAATGCCAGAAGAAACATTGTCATGAAAAACAGGTTTTAAATATTGAAAACATATAAAGGACAACATACAGCACAGGAGAAACAGGCTGAATAAAACATGCTGCTATTAAAGCCCTGGAGCTGAGTCCTGGAGGGATTTGCAATTTCCCGGTGCAGGCTGTGATTTTTTTTCAGGGATGCTGAGTGCCACTGGAAGGCCGTGGGTCTGCTGTGCCTGCAGAGCAGTCCCCGTGCTGTGACAGGTAGCGACGCCCTCCCAGGCTCAGTCTGGCACATTAAAACCCAACAGGATCTTTCTTTTTTCAGCTCCGTGCCTCGGAGGCTCTCACACGTTACGGTTTACCCCCTGCTCATCCCACCCCGGCGATAAGCGCAGTATAAATAGCTACCAGTAGATGACAGATAGAACATGGACATGACAACAGTGTCCTCCCCCTGCTCCCACAGTCAGCACAGCAATTTCTGTCGTGATCCACTCCTTCCTGGGACTGTGGGAGCACAGTGGTGCTGGCAGGAGTCGAGCTGACTCGAGGCAAACTCCTCACGCTGTCCCCAAAACCCCAAACGAGGTGGACGTGCAGGTGAATATTTATCTGAGCAAAGTAATAACCTCAGGGTTAATGAAGACTTGGCATAATTTAAGGGATGGTCATAACCAGGAATCGATGTCATTTGTTCAGGGCTTCAGCGAGCTCCTGCTTTGGCTCTTTTTTCTCCTAAACCCCTGCAGCACTGCTATCCAGCTCAGGGATAATGGAGGGGATTAAAAATCAGCGCCTCATCTCTTGCTAATTCTGTTTGCTTCACTGTCCTATATCCAAAGCAACAAAATAGGGGCAGGATGTGCAGCTTTGAGAACCATCATTGGGTTTGACTGGCAAGAGGCCAGGGAAGAGCAGAAAGGAGTGATAAGAGATGTGGAAAACATGACCTGCAAGGAGAGGTTGTAGGAATTGGGTTTGTTTAGTCTAGAGAAGAAAAGAACGAGGAAAGATTTGATAAGAGGAAAGATATGACAAAAGCCTTCCAACATGCAGAAGTTTGTTATCAAGAGAACAATACTCTTCTTGTTCCTGCAGAAATCACCTTATTTGCAGCAAAGACAACTGGTGTTAAGGCATTAGGAAAATGTCTTTCCTACATGCAGGAGCAGGGAAATGCTGGACAGGCAGTTCTGGTGTCTCCTCTGCACAGGGGGATTTCAGAACAGGTTACTGAGGCCATGTTCCTCTGACAGCCTCCTTCTGGAGACTCAGACCAGGCTGTGCCTTTGGGGATGTGACTGTGTGCAGATGTCACATTTTGGCAACTGCCTTCACGTGCACATGGACTCCCGGAGCAATGGCAGTGTCCTGGTAAGGAGATGGTCCCTGGCCTGAAGTCAGAAGAGAACTGGCTTGCAGAAGTCAATCCCCAGTCCTGCAAAGCTGGTAAATGTTTCACGAGGCTCACACAGCCTCAAACTCCACAGGCTTGGCAAAGCTGCCCGGCCACTCTCCTCACGAGCTGTAAAGAGTCTGGATTCAACTCTGAGCTGGCAATGTGTTGAAGACACATGGGGCAGAAAAGAAACCAAACTTGTTCTGTTTAGACTGACATTGGCTCCCCACTGTTGACAGCAGTCCAGATTTGGGGTCTGGTCTTTCTCCCATTGAATTCCACAGGGAATTTTTCCGTTGGCATCAATGGGGGCAGTAATAAGCCATTGAATCTGTCAGTGCAGATTGCCAATGGAAGACAAACTGGAACTGCTAAGTGCCGTCTGTAATGAGAGATCATTTTTTCCCTCCTTCCTCCTCTTTCTCAAGTCCATTTTCAGACCATAACCACATTTTAATGAATAAAAAGTTGTTGTTTCAAATCCTTGCAGAACTGCAGTCCCTGCCAAGCCTGTTTTTCTTCTGGAAAGACAGATGCATGTGCTCACATTATGGTAGTAGTTTTTTGCATGCCATATATTTTCAGTGATGTTCATGAAAGTAGAATTAGTGACACTAATAATGACAAATCAGAGGGCTAATATTGTTTAACCCTGTTAAAGAGTGTTATTACATTTACATGTTCCCACAGAGTAAATGCTGTTCAACTCAGACATATGTCTTGCTATCTGTTTATTTTATGAATCAGAAATGAATCAGCAGTCAGAGAGTGTCCTGTAGATTTACTTCTCTCATATACCATTTTAGAAGGGGAAAAACTCCCCTCTACTAGGGCTCATAGAATCATTTTGTATTCAATAGAGGCATAACAGTACTATTAAATTAATTCTAATCAATGAGAGAGAATATTGCAGGTCTGCACAGACTAACCCCCAAATGCTGGGCTATTGAGGGGGCCAGCCTGTGCTCCTGCTGCTGTAACACTCATTCCTATTCCGAGGGTGAAGGCAAAACTACACCTTCAAACCTGATCTCCTGTGTGCAGCTGTCTGGTTTTCACTGTTTGTGAGCAGATACAGAACTGCCTTTTCCTCAAGCCAAAGAGTCTTTCAGGATGCAAAGAGCAAAGGCACAGTGTAGTCTGCAGCACTTAGGTTCTATTTGTGGACAAGACCTACAGTGATTTCAGAGCTGAAAAGTGATTCTCTCCCTGCACTGCACTCAGCAGATAAATAAAATAAAATGACAGTCACTAATATGATGTATCCTTATCTTTCTTCAATACTCAGGGACTTTTGAGGAAAGTGTTAGGATTGTTGGATAAGACTTTGAGAAGAATCCTCTGCTCTTTGAATTGTTAGTTCTCTAACATGTCCAGCCCTTATTTGTAAGCAATTGATAACAAGCTTGATAACCTCTGCCAAAAAAAAAAAAAAAAATCAATACACTGCTTCAGAAATTTGACCAAAAAAGTTATGTAAGAGGTAAGAAAAACATCACACTTTCTTAAAGCATTAGATATTCCAAGAATTACAGAAGGTAATTTAAATTCAACTCAGCCACTACTGTTGCAATATTGAGGTTTTAAAGTCAGTTTATTTATATTTTAACTTTGCAGTTTCCCATAAGGCATGGTCAAAGTCTTTAACAGAATCACTGACATTAGGAATTCTCATCCTCCTTTTCCCTTGCTCCTTATCAAGTGTACTTTGTTTCCTGCAATGGTTTATTGGGACCATCTGCATCTCCTCCTGTTTTCTCTCAGGCATGGAGATAAGATTTCACCTTTGGATGTCTGGTTGAAGTCCAGCTGGCAGTGGGGATGTGTTTGGTGGTGGTGGCTCCGTGCCTGTTGCATGCACGCGCCAGTCTCACATGGTGGCGACAGAAAATCCCACGTGAGAGCCACCCTCTGTGCTCAGCTTCATTTCCCTCCTCAAGGCCAGGGCCAAGAGCTTTGAATCCAACTGTCTGAAAAAAGAAACTGCCCCCAGTCCTTATCCCAGTGATTAAACAAATGGCTGGGTTTTACAGAGACTGAAGTCTGGCCTGGTGGGATGACCAGGGCACCCTTTGCCAAATCAACACCCACACTGCTCTCCACACTTTTTAAACTGCTTTTGGGACAAATTATGTCCTTGCAGCTGCCTCCTACTCCTGTCATTGCTTTCCTCCTTCCTGATCCCAGCCTGAGAGCAGCTGATTGTCTCTGCATCCCCTCAGGATTTCCAGAGCACAAACCCACAGCACCCATCACCAGGAAACAGCAAAACCAACAGGGCACTTCCACCCAAAGCTGCCCAAGAAGAGGAAATTGCCACAGGAAGAGGTTCCATCTATCCCTCACAGCTGGGAGAGCTTTTGGATGTCTGGTCATCCTCCCCTTCACCCCTGTTATTGCTTTCTGCCCTATTCTGTACTTGAACATGAAGTGAAAAACCTGGATTTCAGCCTTTGGCAGGGGTGATTGTCACGCCAAGGCCAGCCCAGCTGGGAAATCTGGTTTCTTTGCAGCCAAGGCCTGGTAAAACACGCCACAGCAAATGGTTGGAAAGTGAAATCAGGCTCCAGGAGAAGGGGTGGAGGACAGCATGTCCTGGAGCACAGGGAAGGATGGGAGAGCTCTCCTTCACCAGTTATCTAGAAACCCTGCAGAAATCTTGCAGTCTTTGAAGATAATAGAAGCAAAGACAGTTCCTTTCTTCTCCTTTGCCTCCTCCTTTCCTCCCTCCATTTTGGAGACACATTATCCACACAGAGGGTCAAGTACCCAGCAAATGAAACACTTTTCAAAAGCTCATTGTGAGCGTTTGCAATGCAGACAAACAACCTCGAGCCTCACTGCACATTCTCCCAAGAAACCAAAGGAACACCTTGTGCACTGTATCTTTTGTTTCTTTCTTTTGTTATTCTCTAAATGTTTTTATTCTTTTTTATTTAGTATTTCACCAAGTAGAAGAAACTCCTAATCTTTGTTCTGCCGATTTGATGTTTAGAAAAGCCAAGGAGACAAATCTGTAAACAAGCTTTCTCTGTTTGTTAGATATTTTTTTTCCTTCTTAAATACAGGCTGCAAGTCTCAGAAAAAGTCAAGGACTCGAGTTTCTCTTTGTTTTGAGTGTCTGGCTGCATCTACTGTGCTAAAGTGTCAGCTCCAGATAAATAAGGGAATGAAAACAGAGAAGGTCTATTTAAGAAAAAATGTCTGTCCTTCAAAGTCTGGAGAGATAGAAGTGGATTTATTGTCCCCTGGGCAACATCCAGGGAATGTTTTGGAACCTTGAGGCAAATTGTGGACACTGGAGCAACGGTCTTTAGTGGTTTTGTGTGTCTTTAATATTGTACTGAGATCTGAACTGCTTCAGATCCAGAAAAGTGAAATAGTGGATTAAAACCAAAAAGGAAAGGGGCATAAGGAGTGCACTGCGACATACCCCATCCCTTTTCTGGCATATACTGAGGAATGGATGTACAATTTCTGGACCTTGGGCTAAAGTGGGCTTTTCTAAACACCTCTGCAGAAATATCACAGCTTATATAATCATTTCAATTAGTGCAGTGCAGTCTTGCTTATTTGGACTCATGTGATTACCTGAGAACCAAGGCTGAATTAATTTAAAAGGGAAAAAAAAAGAAAAGTAGGTGTCTAACTTAGAGCTGTGGAGAAAAGTTCAAGGGAAATGTGGACTTCTCCACTGATTTCCCACAGAAATAATTCTGATATGTTCTTTCCTTACCAGCTCTTTATTTTAACAACGTATGGTGAAGCAGCTCTGCCTCAGTGGGGATGTGCAGGTCTCACTGAGCTGTGCTGGCTCCCTGGGCTGGAGACAGCTCAGAGTATTTTAAAACAACAACATTCATAATTGCACTACATGAGGAATCAAGACTAATACAGAAGAGTTACCATAACGACACCACCTCGACGTGGTGCAAGCACAAATACCTTACACATCCCAGGGAATGATTCAGTATCATGTTGGGTGAAAAACATTCATCCTTTGAAGAACAGACCACTGAAAATGGTGGTGCCTGAGTCATAATTTTGTAGCAGGAAATCTGTCTATGAGAAAAGGCTTCAGCAAATTAATTATTAGAAATTTATTGCGATTTTACCTGCCAGTGGCTTGTTAGCTACTGTAGAAACTGTCAATCCACTTGCTGGCTGATGAGTCCTACAACTCAGCATGTGTAGAAGTCTTTCATCATACAATGTATGGCAACAGAATTGAGCTTTGAGGGGCTCAGCACTGCACAAGCAGGAAAAGCAGCAGGAAAATTAAAAAAAGAAGCATCTTCTAGAGCTAAAGCTAAAGATGACCCTAACATACAGTAGAAAGGGAAAGAAAACACAAGTCATAGTGGCAAATTACAGATTATTTTCATGAATATGTGCTTTTTATGAGGGAAAAATGTAGCTATCAAAAATGATCCAACTGGAGAGAGATGTAGTGGGAACAAAGATATGGGGGGAATAGAGCAGGGAGGAGAGGGCAGCAGGGATTTATGGAAAATGATGAGGGTGGACAAAGGGAGGTGCCTCCACCAGATGATCTAAGACAGACCTGTTCTTCCATTCTCACACCCAGCAGTGGCAGCTGCCTTCACAAACCCCTTCCTGACTTCCATGCTCCAGTGTCATTACAGTGCTCAGATAAAATACCACATTTCAAAAGACCATTTGGCCTTTTGAGGTGTTTGGGGGGTAGGAGTTCTTCATTTTTATTTTTTTTCTTTTTATATGAGACCTTTTGTTGGTGTTCAACATTTTGCTGTCTTTAGAAAGCAGGCAGTCAAACACCACAAAGTTCCTTCTCCTTTCAAGTTTATCCTTCCACCTCCTGGGCTGTAACAAGGTGTGCTGCTCATCACACTGAGCTGGACCAAATATTGGCTTCCACTAAATAGGGCAAACTCCCTTCTCCACCCTTTGTATCTTCATCATTCCTTTTCACTTTGCAAAGTATCAGGCCTTAAGTTTCCTCTAAGTTTCCAAAAGTGTTTTTTAATGCAGATCCAGCTTTTTTATTTATTCTCAGAAGAACAGTACTTCGTTTTGCTTACAGTCCTCCACTGCTATCACAAAAAAGAGCTCAAGTGATTTCTGCTGTGCTTGCTTTGATAGTGATATGCAGCAACGAGATTCTTTGTGTGAAAGAAACCCAGGAAAAGCAGTTTTTCCTAGCATTATAATTTGCTATAGTTAGGTGTTAAAGTTTTCAGCTGAGCTGCTGGTGATAAACACTGCATATGCTCCGGGCTGCGTAGGTTCCCACTAGATTTTCATTGTCCAGGTTAGAAACACAGTAGTTTTAGGTTTCCACTGCAGCTAATGAAGAGAAAAAGGGGTTTTAGGAGCTGTTATTTATCCCACTTAAGCTCAGAATCACTGTGAGGTGTCTCTCTTCACCACTGAGTGCAAAGGGTTCACAAGGCAGGGGCTCTGTCAGCTGACATAGGCACATTCTAGGTGGGATGGTGCCTGCCCTAAACTGCTCAACATCTCAACAGAGGAGAAAATAAGTAAATAGGAAAGAAAAGAAAGAGCAAGCAAGGAGGCTTGGAGAGATGAGGCACTGCCTGGAAATCACACAAGGCACTGGGATGGAAAGAGAACCCAGATCTCTTTCTGAACCCCCTTTTTGTGCGCTCTCTACCATGGGGCTCTTCACTCTGTCAGACCCTGTATTTCCTTTTTCTCTTCCCTTCCAGTAGCTGCATGTTAATTAAGCACTTACATTTTTCCAGAGCAACTGTAAGACCAGAAACCTCTTAACTCAGACGGAAAGAACTAAACATTTCAGCCCCTGTGAAGCAGCCAGAAAAACAAGCATGTGGGAGAAAAAAAACCATCATTGTGCAAATAAAATTGCTGAGGGGAATACAAAAATCACATGAGAAGGGCAGATAGGGGCATTGTGTGAAGGATAAGGAAGGGGAGTTAGGAACAAGGGAAGGTTTTTCATTTTCCTTTGTAAGCACAGTTGGTGAGCCATTTTCATTGCCACTCCTGTCCTGCTCCCCAAGGTTTGTGACACAAACGCTTCATTTCACATTCTGCACAAGCATGAGGGTCCCAGGACCTCGGGCAGCTAGGCAGGGGACAGGAGGGAAGATGGGACTCAGGAGTGGGAGCCTTGCCAAATGGATCCACCACAAAGAAATGAACTCTCCTGCCCACGCCTGACCTACCTCGAGTTTCTTGCCTCTGTGTTCCTTTTGCTCTGGAACTGGAAATTTCTGCCAAATTCATCGTGCCAAAGGTCAGATTATCTCTTTGTGTGGCTATGGAAGCAGAAACTTCTAAAAATTATAATCAAGGGATAAACCGATTATTTTATATGACCTGATCTGATTTTGAAAATAGCCCTTTCCTAAGCAAATAGTCAGAATAGATGACCCCCACATGTCCCTTCCAGCCTAGCAAAAGCTGCAAAGATTCAAGAAAACAACTCTTTTATCCTGTGGGCTACCAAAATAGCATTTCCAACAGTTTTTCTTTCATTACGAGAAAAAGACCTACACAACCCTCAGGGGCCCAAGAACCCTGAAACACAGAGAGGGTCTCTACAGACACACCACCAAGCTCTTCGGAGCCAGCTCAGCCTTTCATTCTCTGCCCTTGCTGTGGGATGGCATCCCAGCTTCTCCTCTGAAGAAAACAGCCAAAGCCAAGTGAAAGATGAGCTGTGAAGGCACAGACCTTGCTGCTGCTGCTCTCCTACAGCAGTCAAGGAGTGCTGATTGCAACACCAGACCAGTAGAGTTTCTTCACTTGTTTTGAAACTGTCTCAGCTGGGAACACACCTCAGCCTGCTGTGTCATTCCTTGGCTGGGTTTATAAACTGCTCTGCTGGGACCTACAGGTGCTCAACACCTCCACAAACAGAGCTGGAGCATAGCAGATCTGTGCCAGTTTGGGCACTTGAGGTTGTTTTCCCTTCCAGCTGCTTTGTTTTAAACTCAACCAAGCTGGCAATTCCCCAACCCAGCCACAGTGGGGTGACATCAAGGTCCCCCCTTAAATGCTGTCTTAGTGAGTTAAGTCCTTAATAACACCTAGAAAAGGATCTCTGCACCGCACAAGAACAAACTTTGCTCCAAAGAGGTTATCAAGGGGACCCCAGGAGACCAGTCACAGTGAAGCTTTACTTCATTCCAGAAATGTTTTGGAAGCAATTACTTCATCTTGTTCTTTATTCACAGGATTCACTTAACTGATGACATTATAGCTCAGTCCATTAAGTAAATGGGTTATGTATTTTCTCCAGGTTTTGAGGAAGTGATGTTGCAGTGTGTGTCACTATCATTGTCAGCAGTCGACAGGGACTCTTCATTTGTTTAGTGAGGTTTACCTCTGCTGAGATCTTAAATATGAAATATCTGGCTCAGGGTCTTTCATAATGTTTGAGCAGGATTTTAAAAACATTTTAAAAAATAAAAAAAAAAGAAAGCAAGTGTTATTTTCACAAAAATTCCTGGCAGCTGTACCGTTTATTATGAGAGGAAAACGGAGCAAGAAAAATTGGCATGTCATTTCTTAAATGAATTTATCTCCTCATTTCCTTTAGAAAATTAATCCCTGCTCCATCTAGCCATTTTCCATCCGTCTGCAGGGACAAAGTTTGCAGAGCACAATTGAAATGCTCCATTCTAGCACAGGCCAGGGTGCCATACATGCCTTTGGTAATCAGATCCTTCCCCACCACTGCTGCCGGTAGCACTTATAAAGGTTTTATTTTCCATTGCAGTGGGTCTTAAAAGTCAGCAGCAGCTCAGAAAATAATCAGGGACACATGATCAAAATTCTGGTCACCGGGGCCAAAATGTCCTTCTAAGAGGGCTGCAGGAGCCCATCTGCTGAGAACTGACTCGAGCTGCATTTGTGTCCCCGTGCCACGGGGGGAACGTGCCAGGTGTTCCCTTTTCCTTTTGTTGGTTTTTCACCAGTATCCTAAGGAGGAGAGGCAGCAGGATGGGGAGGAGATTTGCCAAAAGATAAGAGAATTTGGGAGCCAGTAAAAAGCACTGCTTTCGGGAACTGTCACAGAATGCTGTCACTCAAAAGAAATTTTGCACAAAATCTCCAAAACAACCTCTTCCTCCTCCACACTCATCCGCCTCCTCTGAGGGGTGGTGGTTAATATACTAAATACAACATAACCACTTGGAAAGCACTTTTCTTTTTGAGTCACCACCTTGCTATTTTTGCAGCTGAAAATACAGACTGGTGGAGCTGATGTCATTAATCTGGTACGCACAGGAACAACTTGGGGAGCTGGGGTTGGAATTCTCAGGAAAAGGAGGCTCCCAGGAAGTGTCTTCTGGGGAAGTGCAAATGCATCACAGCCAAGGAAAGGAAGGAAAAAGAGCGTAATAGCAGTGTAGCATCATTTCTGGTTGTCTCCAGTTTGTGTTTTAAACCAATATCAAATTAGGAAAAAGGAAAGGGGAGGAGGAAAAAAAGGGAAACATTTCATTTGCCCCCAACATAAGAGGTTTTATTTTGGATACAGACATTTTATTCATTTCGCCTAAATTCTTTAAAAATACCCAGGAAAGAAATTTAAACCCCCAGAGCTAATTCAAAATGAAAAATCAAAGGCTCCTGTTTCAGCAAAAAGCTCACTGGGACTGGGTGGCAGACAGGGTGGGAACGCCAGACATCAGTGCCTGGAAGCCTGACAAACACAAGGGAGGGTCTGAACACAACAAAGCTGGGACACGAAACCCACAGAATCTCCTGATGATTTGGGTCAACATATGGCTCAACACAACGTCTTTGGCCAACCTCGATGTGTTTCAGTCTCCAGGGGAGCGCGTGCGATTTTCTCACATCAGAGAGGCGAGCACTGATGGCACTGGGGAAGGAAAACCTGCTCTCACTGTACCTGCTACGTGTTCTGTATAAATGGGGTGCTAAAATGCTCCTTAGCCAAGCAATGCCTGATCCCCAGCTCCCCTGGATCTGCTTAGAGCTCAGAGGGAGTGTCCTGCTGGGTATTTGGGCTGCTGCAGGAGAAAGCAGCACCACTGGTGGGTGTCAGGGAGTCCCCCCATCAGGACAGTGTGGGTGACACATTTCCCCTGCCAGGCTGCCTGCTCTGCACAGCCGCTGAGCGCAGGCTGGTGTCAGTGGGACTATTATGATTTCACCCAGCCTTGCTGCTCTGGCTGCTGTTTCCCTGGTTCCCTGAACAGCAGGGAAGGTCTAGACTGGAGCTGCAAAGATTTCCACATACACAACACACAGACAAACACTTTTTTTTTTTTCCCCGTGTCCAGCCAGTTTCACCAACCATGAGAGCAATCCACAAAGCACATGAAGGCTCTTTTCCCTGACCTGCTTGGCTGGCTTTTCTTAGCTGGTCTGAATGATTCTGCAAACCTAACCATGAACATACAGAAAACACTTTTGAGCCTCTTGTAGAAGAGTTAAGCTCTGGGAGAGAAGAAATGTTGGTATCAAAGGAGCAGAGAAAAACAAATACGTCTGTGCTAAAGGAGAGAGTAACTGTGGGATGGAGAGGGACAGTTCAAGGCTGGGACTAGATATGCAAGAAGAACAACTTGCCCAAACACCAGTTGTTTTTTCTAAACAGGAGACAAATGTCTGCTTTTGTATCTGAGCTCCCCTCCTGTTCCTCTCACGAGACAAAGGACAGACAAACACACCAGGGCCAAAGCCTCCAAACACAGGGCACTGCCAGGGCACACAACCCCACACAGGCCCCAGTGCTCTGTGCTGCTGCTCCCCTGCCATCCCTGGAGCACAGGATGGGAAGGAGCTGCAGTCAGGGGCAATGTATTCAGCCAGAAGAGAATGCAGCAGTGACTCTGCTCCGTGCTGGGTTGGGATCCATCCATTTCGCACCATAGGAGCAGACAAAAATTATTCAAGCATTACAAGCCCTGCACAGTGCTCCCTGTAGGCAGATGTTCTCCTGCTGTGTACTTTGTGTCTGCACTGCTGAACCAGAAGCATTTGAGAGTTCTCAGTTGTTCTCTCAGCTCCCTCCTCACTCAGGGTCAGGACTCTGAGTCGGCACAGCAGCTGCATCCCCCAGGGGGAAAGACAAGTCACAGGGGAGAGGTGAACCAGGTGGGAGCAGAACTGCTGCATTCTGTTCTTTGAGCAAACATCTCAGCCTGGTGAGCTTCAGATGGGTTCTGCACACACAGAGGTGATAACCTGAGCCCTGGCACTGCTGGTCTGGATGTTCAGGCTGAACCATCAGGGACCTGCTGAGGCTGCTTCAGCTCCAGAGGGCTCACAGCATCCCAGCAAGAGGCCAGGGAGCTGCTGTGCCAGAAGGAACGAGGATTCTGGGGACATGAGCCCTGCCCAGAGCAGCTCCAGCACTATACCTTCTGTGTCTGAGGTGTGTGACTCGGCAGCCCAGGTTGTGCTGCTGTGTGACTGCTCCAGGGACCTGCTCCAAAACCCCAAAAGACAAACAGAACAAGCAGCAAGGTCAGAGGCAGGCAAAGAATCCTGCAATGATTCCTGTACCCACAACCTATCTATGAAACGCAGCCATGACCAGAGGCTTTTTCAATAGGTGATACCATGTCAGCAGACTTGGCTGCTTTTAAGATAATTTCCTTAGAAAAAAATTTTGGTATAGGAAACAACATAAACAATTTGAAAATCATCTGACTCTTATCAACCTCAAGGTTTAAAAAGGAAAATAAAACAAGGGAAAGGAACAAATACTCCATGCACTGACGAGAGGACCTTCAGGAAGAAGGCAAACAACAGCTGCATTTGTTTGTGTTTGATTTTCAATTTTTCTTAAGAAAAAATAGGCATGCAAGAGTGAATCTTATTAACAAAATATTGATTCAAAATACTAATGCACTAATAACTAATACTAACACTAATGTAATAGGAATAAACCATTTGATCTCCCTTGCTTTTAATGAAGTACTTTTCTGTTTTCAGACTCTGAAGTACAAAAGCAGAAATCAAAGATTTCTTCTCCCTGCCCTACTTGGTGTGCCATTCCAGTCCAGTGCAGTTGTTCCAGTTATTCTTAAAATACCCTAAACAAATCAAAATCCCTTCAGGAAAATGAAAGTTAAAAGAATACTTGTTTCTTTTAATGATCTCTCCTCTCTGATAGGTTCAACATATTTGTGTCAGGTGTTGAGTTGGCATCAGCTGCAATTGTATTGGTGAGTATTTGCTTTTCTATTTCAATTTGCACAATCCCTATCTCACAATGGGCCATGCCAACAATTTCCATGCTGGAAAACACAGAAATAAACACAGGAACAACTGTTCTGCATTACTGCATAGCGACCAGAGAAAATTATTTTTCCCCCCTCTTCTTTCCTAATGACTCACACCTTCCAAAATCACATAATCTAAAGTCCATGTAACCTGCTTTTTCTCTTGAAGTCACTTCTCTCTTTTTCCCTCTCCAACTAACCAATGTAGTAAGAAAAAAATTTGCATCTTAGTCCTTTTTATTCTCTTTGATAAAAATTATCTGATCTCCATGAGGTGCAATGGAGAAAACCTCCAAAGGTTTAAATTCATTTATTTGAAGCTTAACTGAACCTTTAAACATCCCACCCTTCTGCCTAATCCCTCAACAAGCTCACATTTCCCCTTTGCCCTCCATGGGTTTGCCTGCAGGGAAATACCTTCCCAGAACAGCTGTACTAGAATAATTAATCCACCACAGATAGGCCAGTAAAATATCCTGCCTGGCTATTACTCTGGAATAAAAGGGATATTCTGGAAGCATGTCTTTGTGCAGCCATGGCTTTTATTCCAGACTCCGTGGAGGGATTTATCCAGGTGCAGGTGGCCCAGGGCAGGTACTGTGCCACAATTAAGCAGTGACATTTCCCTGCATACTGGGAAGGACAATCCACCCAGTGAGGGTTTGAGAGAGAGAGTGAACTGCAGGAACATTCTGGGATTAGAACTGGGGGTATTCTCCTCCTCCCTGGATACTGGGTAAATTAGAACTGGGGCCATTCTCTTCCTCCATCACCTCTGCCTTTTGGCAAGTTCTTCTCACCCTCTTGCTTTTGTTTCCATTTTTTTTTTTAAAGTAGGAATCTAATACTGCTTTGGGGACTAATTAATTGATGAATATAGAGAGCCTGAAAAGTGTAAAGCACTACACAGGAGTTAAGTGTTATAATTAGGAGCAATTCTGATCTTGATTACAATGAGGTAAAGCTGGAAGTCCTATACCACAGAAAGATTTAAACTGATAAAAAAAGAAGATCAGAATCAGGGTCTTATGATTTTAAATGTAAACTTGGGCAGATTCCCTGCTGAGTTACATCTGCAACTGTAATAAGATCAAGGAACATGACAACTTGTCATTTCAGCAACAGATATAGGGAGAATGCCCTTTAAAAAAATTAAACAGGAAGGAAATTTTTAAAGTGTTTTCTTTGGCTCTGAAACATATGCCCAGGGAGAAACTGTTCTCAGCAATGCAGTGGATCTTGAAATATTTACTGGGTCTGGCATTTAACATAATCTTTCTTGTATAAACGATATAGAAAAAACACATATTATCTTAGACTGCAATCTAGTGTGAAGATGAGATGATATTTTAATAGAGCTGCATGCATCAACTGTAACAAGAGAGGAAATGTGCTCCAATCCAACATGCCCTGTGGGCAATGTAAATAAGAGCAAGTGACTTTGACCATCAGATAAGTGCAGCAAGGGGACACAAACAGAGGGACAGAGGGCCTGCCAGGGAGGAGAGCAGTGTGGGCAGGGGGATCTTGATCTGGCCAGG
>CM031874.1:10142303-10210513 GCA_018697195.1 Certhia americana | reverse complement strand
GCCAGGGAGGAGAGCAGTGTGGGCAGGGGGATCTTGATCTGGCCAGGTGTGGTACCCACTGCCCCTCACACCAGGATCCCAGTCACTCACTCCACTCATCCCAAGGGTCCTCCTGGAAACCTGAATTTCTCACCTGGCCTGCAGTGGGATTTGCATGTCTAGCCAGCGACACCACTATTTTCAGAAGTAATTAAATTTTTAATTATGCTCCTTAAGAGGCTGTAGCTACTGCTTTGCAGTTCTGTTTCTGTCCCTGTTGGATGCCCATGGAGCAGTGCCATGAAGCTCCAACTGCTCTTCCAAGGGGGTTAGGGTGTGCCCAGCTGAGCTTACAGCCACTGGAATCACACTGGGTATTATCTTTCAGAGCCACAGGAACATCCCATCAAGATTTTTCCAACACAAGTCTGGAGAAAGAACAGTGAAGACTGAAAGGCTCAGATACTCAACTATTTTCAAACTTGCAGACAGATTTATTCCTGGGAACAATATTCCAACTTTCCTTCAGACCAGGTCCTCAGGTACACTGGTAATTGTAGGGGAAAAAAAGAGAAAGTCATCATATACAGGCAGTAAAACTGCAATATACACTCTCCAGAGAGGACTTGTGCTGGAGCACATGCTGTATTGAAAACCATCAGGGAAAGACAGTGAATTATTTGACCTTGGGCAAGATGTTTAGTGTCTTACTAGTTCAGACAGGCAGAGTCACACACCAAAACCACAACAGCCTCCCCATTCTCCCTCTGTGCAGAAGGGGACAGGGCTGTGAAAGAATGACTGAGTGTACATGTTTGAAACAGATTCTAAGGAAGAAGGGTCTAAATAAAACATCACAAAGTTAAAAGGCAGCTCGTTGTTTGACTTGTCTTCAGACAGGACATCTGAGCAAGATGCAGCTGGATCCCTCAAACTTTTGGCATTTAAAGGCCCCCTGGCCTCCCCAAAGCAGTCCCAAGACTCCCTTGCAGCCATTTGCAGAGAAAACAAAAGACCCTGAACACTGACTGCTCATTGATTTGCATTCCTTTCCCTGGAGCTTGCCAGCTTGTCTTCCCCTTGAGGGGGAAGACAGGCAAGGTTTTTATTATTTTCCAGTCATTGCTTGATGCACCTGCTGTGGGGGCCATGGGCAGACGATGGAGCACAAGCTGAACATCACTGAGCTGTAGTGTCCATCAGCACAGTGTCAGAATCTGTGTCTGTTCCCAGTGCCTTTAGTGTCATTCTCTCAGAGACAGCCTTCGCTCAGCATGTCTCAGATGTACAGCAAACACTGAACACCTACAGCAGGGCTGATACTGCCCTCACTGGACCTTTCAGCAGTTTAATCTCCACCAGGCATCAAAAACCTGCCCTGAGAGTGGCTGCCACTGCAGCTGTGCTGTTCTGGCCCAGTTCACAAGGGCTGAGTGGGCTCAAAGGCATCTTCCCTTTTCCCTACCCTGGCACAGTCAGCAGCCAGACCACTGCCAAGCATGGTTTAGCTTTAGCTTGAACGTTAATCATCCATTTGGGGCTGTCCTTCCCTCCTGGCACAGCAAAACTCTGCCCACGTGCCCTGCCACCCTGTCCCCAGGCCCTGCCCTCCCTCAGCAGCTGGGACTGATGAAGTCCCACCTCTCCAGCCCCATCCCAGGATATCTCCCTTGACCTGCACCACCAGCCCAGCTACCAAAATGCAACCCTGAGGGGCTGTGATTTGTCTTCCAATGACAACCAGCACTTCAGCAATTCAGGTACACATATTCAGACTGCTGCTAATGCGTGGACACTGCAGCCCAGCTGGATACAGAGCCAGGGGACAGAGGGCAGTGCCTCCATTTCAGATCCTGAATTTATCTCGCTTTTTAAAGCAAGGTCTGAACCTCCAAGGTTTTGACTTCTTCAGATTCCCTTGTTATGAAGTTATGAGAAAACATTTGTGGTCGGGTGATTTCCTTTTGCCCTAGACAGCTGTCAAGAGCAGCAGAATGGCCCAAGGCAAAATGTGATGTGGGTGTAAGAAGTGTCTTAAGCCAATAAGTTGAAATGATGGGTTAGAAAGCCTGGGGAAAAAAAATGAGCCAATAATTGCTGAAAATCTTCCTTTTCTGCTATGTTTATTTAGTCAAATTCAGTGGCCCCTCTCCAGGCCTTCAGCCTTCTCTATGCCTTGGAAAAAGAACCTTATTAATCACTTTGCTTCTATTGTTTTATTATCCTGAGCATCAGCAGAGGAGATCAACACTTGGCTCCTGCACACAAATCCCAGCCCTCTCAGACTGCAGCATCACAGCAGCTCCCACTCCATGGACAGCAGAGGCCACAGTACTGGAAGTATTTGCTGCCCTTATGTTGTTTGAGTAAGGATGGATTAAAAATTACACCCTGCCAGGTCTGCTGGAAGACTCATTTGATGAGTAGTCTCCATCGAGAATGGATGAAAACTCTCCACCAAATGTTTAAAGGAAAAGGAGGTGGAAAAATGGATTAGCAACTCAGAGACAATCACCACAGATCGTGTTTGTTCTTTTGGGGAAAAAAAAAAAAAATCAGTTTTAATGAACACATGCACATCTCATCTCCAAAAAAAGAATTACCAACTGAAGGAAAATCTGTCTGAACAGTCCCTACTTTTAGTGGTAACAGAGAGAGGAGAGGGGTAGAAGAGCTGGGGGGCAATAGGAAAGGAGGGAAGAGGCATTCAGAGTTAATTCAACATTTTTGCAAGCAGCAGTGCCAATGAAGAGTCCCTGGCTCTGGGCAGGGCTCCATCCCTTGCTGTGCACAAACAGGAACCCACACTGTGTCCCAGTGCCTGTGTTTGGACTGACAGTGGCCATGGTTCAGGGCTGCCCTGGGGGCCTGGGCAGTGCCTGCCCACACGAGATAGGGTTTCCATTTTTTATTATTATTTATAACAAGAGCAGATTTACTTATTTTTTATATCTACATAAAGACTCTTAAAATTCAGCTGCTGCTGCTTCCCCTGCTAAATGACTGTGCACTGGCCTGTCTCTCTTTTAGGGCCTCAGTCTGAGTCTTTCATGAGGCATTCACTGAATAAGGCTGCTTGGTTATCAGGTAATATTTTACACCAAGACTGAACCTTTATTTAATAGGAAGAGTATTCTATTGATTCATGCAGCCAGCAATGGTGACTAAGAGAGCTGTGAATCATTGACACCTGTTGGGTTTGAGGTTTCTTTTCACTCTTTACAACCTCTTCCTTCTGCTTCCCTTAAACACACATTTTTCCTACTTTTTTTTTTTTTTTTTTTATTTTTTTTTAATACAAAGGAATAAAACAAGAAGGCTACTTTTTGGCAGTATCTCTTCAATTGTAGTAAAATTTATATCTTAATACATGTCATACGTGCAGCTATTTTGGACTCATCTGCAAATCCCTAAAGCCATCCTATTTACCTTTTTTTTTTAATTTTTTTTTAAATCAGAGAGGATATATGAGGTGAAGTCAAGCATATGGGCTACCAGAAAACAGTGTATGACTCATGACAGCCACTCAAAACGTAACTATTCCTTGGCCACTTTAGACATGTACATATACAATACCCTACCTAGGAAATCTTTACCTTTCCAGGGGTCTCATCCTTTGATGACCCTTTAGGAGCTTTGTGTGGCAGGCAATGAATGTGGCAGCCCTCCCTTCCCCTGGGGAGCCTCCCTGGCCCTTCAAACCAGCTTTGGTGCTCTCACCTCCCCTAATCACACTCCTGCCCAAGGAGATTATGAGCATCAGACATGAAGCCATGGCCTCATTAAATCAAACCTGACTTTTACTGTTGGTGTCAGTGGGGCCAGGGGTTCATTATGGGCCCTATTTCCCAGGCCTGACTAACAACACACAGCTTCACCTGGGATAAAGCTGGGTGAGTCCAGGATTTAATTCATTAGTGGGTCGTGTTTCCACACTACTGATTGCTTCTGTGGAACTGTAAGACAAATAAAACCTAAATATTTGAAATTCAAGCTCTAAGGTCACTCAGACCAAAATCATTGTTTATTTTTTATTTCCCTTTATTCTTTCCTTCACAATCCACCTTTAAAATCTTTTTCCCTTGGAGCCTATCAAAGCTGCCTCCCCAGGGCTCTCCCCTATTGTGTCTGTCCTCATGCAGTCCCTTTGTAATAGCCAAGCTGTGCAGTTGATGCTCAGGCTGAATTAGAAAGCAGGTCTGTGTCTGATCTGCAAACATACCTCCAGCCTTATTTCCCTTCCCTTAATGTATTCCAGTCTATGCCTCATAGTTAAAATCTTCAATCCTACCACTCTCTGCTTTTTACATGCCTGTTTTATTTGCACAGTCATTTCACAGTCCAGTTGTTCTTTCTGGTCAGGTGGCTTATAAAATATTTCTATTACCAGTTTGCTCTCTGAAACATCTCCAACTGCAGCCCATAATGACACAGCAGCCCCATTCCAGCCTCTCTCAGATCCCCACTTTCAAAGGCTAATAAATCCTTTTCCTTCTCAAAGAGCTCTCTCTGCTCTCATTCCTTTCTCTTGCTCCCCAAACAATCTAAACAATCTCTACTCTTTAATGTTAATACCTCTGTTATCTTCTAAGGAAACTGCAGCTCCATCCATACCTATTTCCCAATGGGCAATGCCCATGTGGACAGCCCAGCTCCTGGTATCCTATGATTGTCCTCCTCCTATTCCCTGCACAAATAAAACCTTTTCCTGACCCCATCTTGGTGTTCCTGAGCTGGCCAAGTAGGGCTGGTTCTTATTTCTGTCCATCACCCTGCAAGTCTCCCCTTCACCAACTGCTTCCAATTTGTCTGGAAGGGATGATCTGGTTAGAGGCAGGGATTTCTACTTTTAAAAGCATTTCTTCCACTGTATCCCATAAATACATTTAACTGACTTGCCCACTCCTATTACATAGTCCACCCTTCTAACTGCATTGTGCTGGGAAGATGAACCCAGTGCTCGGGTTTGAAACTGTCCTTGAGGTTTTTACTCTGCACCTTGACCTCCAAAGCCTGAAATTCCCCCAGCTGCATTTCTTTAGAACACATTTCTGCCTCCTCCTCCTCCTTCTGTGCAAGGACACTGCAGCACTGACCCTCAGCTGTGCACTTGCCCTCCTGTTTGGTCTGCCAGGAGCTCCACATGGGGTGTCCTCAGCAAGGTTTTCTGAGGCAGCCAAATGAGGCACAGAGCTTCCCAAATGGAGCTCAGAACGTCCCTGGAAGCTGGGATGGCCATGTTCTTTTGTCATCACTGATACATGAAACCATGGGAAACAGCAAATCCCCTCACACTGGGGAAAAAGAGGAGCCAGGAGTGGCTTAGGGTTTGCTCTCATGCGCCAAGGTGTTTTTAAGCATCAAGCCAAAATTTGAGGAAATTTACTCTACTCTAAACTTAACTATGTTAAAAATGAAATTTGGCTTCAAAACTATTTGGTCCTAAGGTACTGTAAAATGGGATTTAAATGTATTTAAATGATCTTGAGAAGAGCTTGGGAGAGATGCAGAGGGATAGAGCCAGCACAGTTCACAGCACCCAGCAATCCACCCTGCTCCCTGCTCCAACTTCTCCTTTGCCAAAAAGGAAGAGAAAAGCAATTTCCTTCTTTTTCTCTTCTGCAACCCTGTGACTAGAATCTCCAAAGAGCCCTGTGGGGCTCCCTGCTGTCCAGGGAATCAGCTGCATTCAAGACCATAGGAAAGCTCTGTTAATGGTTGTTACTGATACAGGCACCCACACCCACCACTGTCCCACCACACACATCCAACCAAGCAGCCAAATGTCCCCAGTGAGCCTGTGATGCTTCTAGGAGGCACAAAACCCAGGTGAGGCTCCATGGTCTTGAGGAGCATGGCCCTGCAGGAGATCTCTGTGACACCCGTGGCTGGAGCAGCTGTTCTCCATTGCTGTGACTGGAGGGGGCTGATGGAATTATCAGCCTCTTGGCCCACTTGTGAGCAGTTGGGAACATCCAGAGCACACCTCTTCCTGTAAATCTTGGAGAAACTCCCGTTGTGGTTTCCCCATCCCTGGTGTTGACACATGTACTTGGGCCTTAGAGCAGTTGGACTTGGTCTTAACTGGGTCAGATGGATCCCACTTTTGCCCTAAGTCCATTAGCGTAACACTGTTGTCTCTCCTCTTGCAACTTCCAGCTGACATTCTTAAAATTCTGGGAATCTGTTTTCCTTGTAAGCCCAAAAAAAGGGCTTGGAAGAGATGTAGAAGTTTCAGTAGAAGTTGTCTTAGATAAGGACTGATTTGTGTCTCCCATGGGTGCATATCTTGCATTAGGGGTCAAATACAAGACTGGGAGTTAAGAACTGTTAAAGGTTTGATTCTGACACTGATTTTATATGTGACCAAAACCAATTAATTTTTCCTTTTAGCTAAACCTTTTGTCATCTGGAAAACTGACTACTAAAGATAATTGAAACCCACACATTTTCTGATATCGAATTTGCTGACAATCATGCAGTACTCTCAGGTAGAAGGGTAAGTTTATTAGCAGTTATCTTTGTCACCTAATAAAGTAAAATTATTAAAATGTGTTTCTTCTGTCCCAAACAGAAGTTCCTGCTGTCATTTACAAGACCAGAGGCAATGCATCAGGAGAGGCCATGGAGCTCCAATGCCCTACAGCATCCCCACAGCTTTGTGTGACATGAGGAGGTGAACTCGGGCTGTTCCCGGACACACCATCTCCTCTGCCAGCTCACTGCACAGCCTGTCTCCATTCCAGAGCACTGAACCACAGCTCAGCTGCTGGAAGAAGTCGCCCCAGGACACTGCCAGGAGGAGGTGCAGGGCTCAGCATCTCTGCCCGCTCAGTGCCTTGCTCTTTGCCCTTCTCTTGTGCAAGGGGTACAGTTTGCTGAAAAGCACAGCACGGTCCTGCTGGGCAGTAATTTTGTGCAGGGACCCCAGCATTTATGGAACACATGATATAGACACAGCTTTACTAGGTAAATGATCCAGTTAAACAAGGTAAATCAACAATGAGGGAGAGGATGAGAAAATTATATTGACTGTAATGTTTACAAACACCCGTCACCTTCCAACTCAGTGATGAATTGGTAATAGTTTTGCTGGAAGAAAAGATCCCTCTTGCTTTAAAGACAGCTATTTGATGAGACACAAGGGAGACAATTAAACATTTAATTCAGTTTGACCTGCTCTGTCATTACCGCTCTTTGTTTCCCATCTCTTTCTTTTCCTCTGACCTTTAGGTTGTGGTACTTGGTGGGTTGTTTTCTTTTTTTTTTTTTTTAATTTTATTTTTTTGACCAGGTCAAATCAAACAGATCCTGTTTCCCAAAGATAACGTGAACGCAGAATATTAATGCAGCCTCCCCCTATTGTGTCCCTGTGCCTCCCTTCCCCCTGTGCTCCCAGCCCACACCCCGCACACCCCCTGCCTCACGCTCATTTGCACAAAAGCACACCGAGTCCCCTCTCAGCAGCCCACCTTGAACAAAACACTCCAGGACTCTTGAAACAGCAGAAGTGCTAATCAAGCAGGGCCCTGTGCTCTGTGCTTCTGCAGTGGTTGCCTGGCATAGAAATGGGCTGTCTGGCCGCAGCTATGAGGTAACGTCTGGCTTTTTTGCCAAGCTGCAGAACTAGTCAGACACTCCCTGGAACAACATTTCTTCAGGAAAAAAAAAAAAAAAAAAAAAAAAAAAAAGTTAGGCAAGAAATGATCTTCCAGAAACTTCCTTGCATCTTTCTGTGTGTGTGGATTTTTTAATTTTTTTTTTCTTCTTTGGAAAAGTTATATAACCAAATTACTTAGAATGCAACGGGTTTCATCAGCTGATTTTTGGGCAGTAATCTTATGAAACTGATTTCTCACACTTACTAGGCAAACTGGAAATTTGGAAAGGGGAAAGAACACACATACTCAAAATATATACACACACAGATGTACCCCACTCTTTTTCCTGCAACACTGTCTAGATCCACCAGCTATTTTTGGATGCAACCTGAAATAGAGCAATACAAATTCGAGCAAGGCTAACCTGCATCTGCAGCATCTTTTTTGCAGCGCCACTGATTAATCTAATTAACCACTTAGAGGAATTTTTTCACATTGCAGCAGCAACAGCCCTTCAATTTCCTGTATAAATTCCTTATTTACTGATGTTGCATAGTATTCTTGATTCAGTGTATTCTCGATTCAGTGTATTCTCCTTTTTATAACAGCACTGACAATTCGATTTTTTTTTTTTTTTCCCTGCAGGACAGAAAATACATAGTTCATTTTTCTGCAGTGAAGGTTGAGAAACAATCTGAACTGAAGAGACACGGCTGTTGCTTTGGAGGTTCAAGCTAACAACACCTCTTGTATTAAACACTGTCTACGTGTATCAGTCAGAAATTTAGACTTGTCCCAAGGTGACACACTTGGAAGAGTTAATTCCTGAGAAGCAGCAGCTTTGGAAAGGTGCAGGAAGGAATGTCTTGTCCTCAGGGGAGGAGCAGCCAATGGAGCCGGGTGCTGGTGATGTAATGCCTCAAACCTGGTGCATCATTGGTTCCACAGATATTAGACTTGATATGATTTTGGAGAGTTTGGAGAGAGGAATTTTTGCAGAGGAGCCTGTAAATTTCCCTGCACCAAGGACATTTCGATTCAATCCTCCAGTGCTCCTCAGCCAGGGAGAAGTTTGCTCTAACAGCACTTCTGTCCTGTGTCTTCCTGGTGCTGTTTAGCTGCTCTGTATCCTGCTATCTGGGAGGCATTTCTCTGAAGTCAGACTGTGCTGGAATTATTTCTCCAGCCTGCCCATGAAATTGAAATGAATTTTTAATAAAAAGCAGTTGTTTTTTCTCTGACTCACCTCTGAACTCTTAATTGTTTCAGGCACCAACTTCCATTCCCCCAGCTTCTATTACCTTCCTGGGGTTTTCATCTGCCCAGTCTTATTTCTTTAGCTGATTGTTGCATGAGGAGATGGCTGATGATGTTTGAAATGAGCCTTGCCAGTCTGGGCTTGCTCTGGAGGAATCTGCTCAAAGCACCTCGGTGTCAGTAAGCTCAGAACATGTTGGGCTCCTGCTGCAGGACTCGCTGCAGCTGCAGCCCCCGAAGCTGCCGGCCCACTCCAGCAGTTTGTTTGAACTTTAGCCATGATTCAGTCAGAGAACCCTCTGAGATTCTCATCCTTTTTCTTCACCCTCCCCTAAATGAAATAAAGATTCTCACAAAACCTACAGGGGCGATTAAAGCCTCTGTCAAAGCAGGGAAGAGGAAGCAGGAGCTGCAGGAGACGTTCCCAGGCGGGAGATGCAGGAACTGGAGATGCTGAGGTCAAGACAGCAGCGCAGGAAGCCCAATCCAGCCCACAGAGCTCTGGAATCTCTGGGCAGAGCAGCTTCCCGTCCTTCCCCCAGGCACCCCGAGGAGCCCTGCCAGTTGCCAGAGGCCAAAGATCACACAAGAGCTGTGGAGAGCAGAGTTGTTCCAAGATACAAACCACCTAGCGCTTCTGAGGTTTGCTCCTTTTCCAAACAAGAGCAGAAATCCTAAAATCCTGAAATTCCCTGAAAACAATGGATAATCTTTTGGTCGGGTTTTTGCATAAATTTCAGTAAACCCAAAATGTATGTTTTGATGCAGACTTTTGAAAACATGTAGGAAAAAATATGTGATTTACTCTGGAGAAAATTAAAAGGGAAATAATTAATTCCAGAAATGAAACTTTTCTTATTGCCTCCCATTTCTGCCTGAAATAAAATAAAACTTTCAATGAAACTGGGTCAGGTTAGTAGCTTGTTTGAATACACACCTTCCCTAGGCCAAATACCTCCATTTTTTGGATAAGAAGAGCACAAGGATGAACTGAAACAAACTTTGCATATCCTGTCCTTGTGCTGTGCAGTCTCAGTTACTTCTACACAGGGATTATCCCTGGTGTATCCCTGGTCTCTTCTATGTCTGTAGCCTTAGAAACCTTTCAGAGAATGAGATCTAAAACTAACCTAGAGAGTCTGTTTCACCACCTAACTCTCCTAATAAATAGAAATCTTTTCCTAATATCCAATCTAAATACTTTTTTCTCCCCAGCAAATTAAGCTGATTTCTTCCTAAGCAGATGTTCCCTGCTCCAGTGGAGAAAGGAAATAACTAACCATCACTCTCCCTAAATCAACCTTCTCCATTGCACTAGGCTGTTATGCCCATTCTTAATCTTTTGTCCCACACAAAACCAATCCCTTTTATTTTTTTTTTTTCAATCTTTTCTTCTTACTCATGGTATTTAATTTCATATAATTCCTACTGTGCCTTCCTTGGGCTACCTAGTCGTTTGTGCTGGCTCTTCAGTATGGTGCAAAGTCTCTAAAATATTGATAAGACTGTTGTCATTGCACGGCAAAGAAGGGAGAGATTTCTTGGCAACCCAGTGAAACATGAGGAATGAAGTGCACAGCTGAACACTGTCCCAGTGCATTGCACACTGTGGCTGGGTGAAGTGCTACCAGGTGATTTCATTGTTCTGCATGCATGGGATGCAGGCTGTCCCTGCTCATCTCGATCATCTTCCCCAGCTGAAACCTCTGTTTGCATCTGTGCCAAGTTGGTAGGAATTTGCTGCCACCAGAGAACAACGATTTGTGATTACTTTCTTTGCTCTACTGAGCAAAAGGACGTTTTGTTTTGCTACCTTGATGGAAACAGAACTGCAATTTCACTGCTGCCTCAGCACAGGTGTAAGTATGAGGCTACTGTGCAATCAGAAGAGTTTGAATCTAAAAATGCCTTTAAAAAGCCCCACTGAGCAATTTGGTCTAGCACTGTGCTCATGGACTTTTACAAGGGATGTTAGAATGCAACAGCAGTGACGTCTCTGTTCTGTGAGCCACAGTTACCTCTGCAAGCAGCAGCATTGCCTCTTCTCTTCCAGACCTTTCCAGCTCTCAAAGAGACACTTGGTTCTGGCTTTGGAAAATCACTTGCCACGAAGACTGAGCTGTGCTGGAGGTCCTGCTCTCCCTGCAGAGAACTCAGGGGTGGCTATGCAGGGTGTTTGCTGGGTGGTTTACAGAAATGCATCTGCTTGTGTCAGCTTTGCAAACCTCTGAAATAACAAAGCTCTGTCTTGTGCTGCTTTGCTGAAGAGATTTCCACACACTTGAGGAAGTTTGAGAGGGAGCTTTTTGGGCTAGAAGATATCTTCTGCAGCAGCAGCCAGCAAAATGCAGGGAATATACATGACCATGTATAAATAAATAAAAGCCAATTGGCAATTTGAAAATGTGACTATTTCCAAATCCCCTTCTGATGTGGCACTAGAGGACAACTGATGGGCAGCTGAAAATGCCCTGAAGACTTGTTCTTTCACAGTGTATTTGGAAAACCACACAAAGTAACCATGCAGAGCTGTCAGCCTGTTCCCAGCCCTCTCCAGCCTCCCCCCCAAAGGTGACTGAAGAGCATCTGCAGCTGGCTTAGAGTGACAAACAAACCCTTACTGTAGCAATCCCTGGAGCTGGCCAGTCCCATCCTAAAATCCCTTCCTGCACTTCTAGGTGCTGGCAGATCCAATCACCCATCAGTGCCAGCAACTCCTCCAGAAGGATGGCCCAATTTCAGATGTTGAGATGTTTCACTGCCACCATCTTTACAAATTGCTTGCATTTGAGAATAGAAAAATTCCACTCCACAGGACATAAAGTGTCAATTTAAGTGTTAATTATATTTTCATATCAGAACACAAGCTCCAGTTTGTAAGAACATGGGTGTCCTTAAAGTATGTTGTAATAAAAAATTGAAAACAGCTAGTGTTCTTGAATCAATTTTCACATTTATGACTTTAAAGAATAGTTCCCTCTTCTATCTCATTTTGTCAGCTCTGTATGGCTTTATGCTTGCCTTGTCATTTCATCAAAAATGACAGTCTGTAATTTGCAATGTTTCTTTCAATTAAAACCAAAATGCCCCAAAATAACAACAATATAAAAAACAACAACTAACCAGAAGCAAAGTCTCAATGATGCATTAAAGTATGTGGGAATAGCAATTTGAAAAAATACATATAATTTATTTTATCTACTATAAAGAAAACTAAAGATTCAAACTATAATTGTAGAGATAATATCCTACTGGTATTAATGGCTGCTGGTGGTGGCATATACATTACTTCTAATTTTCACAGCTCATTTGCATCATAAATGAAACACAGAGAATCCTGTGGAAGATACTGTAGATAGCACATTTATCATAATATCTGAGGGGTTTCTCTGGAATCACAAAAATTGAACCTTACATACATATGATTTACTTGATTGGACTGCAAAATTTCAAATCTTTCCAAGGTCATTACACTAATGGGAAGCACAAGGTTAAAAGATGCTGACTACAGACTTTGCAGAACCTTTCCAATACCTTCTAAGCACTCATTTCTAATTCCTAAAATGACTGACTTCTTATTTTTAAGCTTTTCCAAACTCCCGCAAATCCCATGAGCCTGTAGCAGTCTTCCAAACCTCTAGCAGTACATTTACTTTCTTCTGAGTTAACTACTAGACCTAATTAAACAACACTGTCTCATCTGAGTGGATGATATTCTTACAGTCTGAATACAAATTAAAATTCCAGTTCTGTTAACATTCAGGTCAGTTAATCAGAATAAACCTCTTTAAAAACTGGAAGACTAAAGTGGTTTCAAAGTCAATCAGGCTCTTAACTCATTTTTAAGGATGCCTTTTGTAATATTCTCTATTGGTTTCCTTTAAATGATAATAATAATAATAAAATAAAAGAGATCCCAGTTCTCAGGTCAGCTTAATTCAATGGAAGAAAAATAGAGAATTTTACATGAAGGGTTGCTAAAGAGCTTTGGTTTCCAAAGGGCAGGCACGCAGTCCTGCATGTTCAAAATTGCACAGACAGTTGCCAAAACAGCATGTGCAAATTAGACATCATTCACATAATGAACTTGTTAGAAGACTAATTCAAGATTTGCATGTGGAAATCCAAATGTGGAGCTACAATATTGCTGGTGAATGCAGATGTATCTATTAGCCTGTGTATTTTAGCAGATGTTATTTTGAAAACAAGATCCCAGGTCCTCACAGTACAGAAATTAATAACCAGAGACTGCAATTTCGTGGAGGGCTTTTCTCTTACACAGGACATGATACCAGAGAACCAGAAATGTTGAGTGCTCCTCTCACTCTCATAACAGATTTCCTGTGTGAGCTCAGGGAAATTATATTCCTTTTACCTACCCTTGTTTACCTATCAGTGAAATAGCTTTAATATTCTTTATCTGCCATCACAGGCGCACTGTCAGACTCAATTAGTGTTTGTAATTCTCTTTAAGCCCTGCAAATGATCGTGTGTTTTGGAACAGAATTCAAACTTGAATTGTTTAACCCAACCATTTTCTTATGGCAAATGCAAATTACTTGGCAACATTATTCTAGTGTTAAAGAGGGGGGGAAAGAGTGAGAAGGAAGCAGCAGGAGATCCAGGTATCCTGGAAGGCTCAGGGATAGGCTGGGGCCTCCATAGCTGGAGCTGACACTTTGGTGAGTAAAGAGGCTTTAGGTGAGGGTGTGCAGGAGCATGCAGAAAGCAGAAGCTGCCCTTTCATGCAGTAAGCAAGAAAACACATTTGGTTTGGTGTGGTTGGGATCATATCCCTCCCACTAATCCTTGAAATGGTGAGTTTCAAAACAGGCGTGCCACGGGTGCTGGGTTTTGGCAATGCAGGGATGACAAATGCAAGGCTCTGCTCAGCATTCTGTTTGCATGTTGCTAAAATCCATATACCTCACTGCCCAGGGTTTAGGCCCTGTAATCACTCCTTTGAAAGTGCAGTGCTATTTTCAGCTTTATCTTCATTTCATTCTCATCAAAAGTAATTGCTGTGATTTAGAGACTGTCTAATGCCCTGTTGTTATCTCCAAATCTCTAGTAGTATGCTGGCATCCAAGAGTGAACCTAAAAGCTGCAGATTTTCAAGTTGCAGCATGTTAATCTCTCTGAGTATGTAGAACGATCTCTCTAATTGAAAAGATTACTGCATCCAGGTTTTATGTGTATGTTTGCATCTGAAATCCAGCAAATGCTGGGAAAGGGAAAAACCCCCACCACAACACCAAAATAACCTTGATGCAAGTATTGGTTTGAACTTAACAACCACATGGGATTTGGCCTGCCTCAATGTGCTCTCTCCACAAAATCTGAAGGTGAACATTATTCATATCACCTTGCAGGGAGACTGGAGTGTAAGGCCGGTGAAATCTTGATTTTGTCAGACATTAGCAAGCATTTTGTTGACTTCATTTAGACTAAGACATCACTGTTGGGTGGTTTGTGCCTTAACTTGCTACACTGACACAGGAGATCTAAAGCAAGATGCTAAGCCTGACTCAACTCTGATTGAAAATTAACACAGACCTTAATTTCTGATGTGGCAGGCAGCAAGAAAAGCAAGGGGACAATGTAGTTTACAACGAAAACCATAGGATGTCTTTGTGCCCATCAATAATTTATTTATTTGCAGCATCTGTCTAGTCAGCCCTTCCTATGCTCTTTGCACTCTCCCCTTCCCAGAAGATGTCTCCTTTAAGGATGTGCAGAAAGTACATCCCAACCCTTCCTGAGAGAAGCAGCCAGCATCTTGCACAAGTAACCTGGCACAATGCAGACATTGACAATAACTCCAGAGCACACTGAGCCTGCTTGGTGGGACACCTGGAGATGTCTCTGTGCATCCCACTGACTTCTGCTCCTCACATCCAGCCAGGGAGGAGACCTTCCCAAGGCATCTCATCTAAGCAGCAAAAGAGAAACGCTGTAATATGGTTTCAGAATGGGGCTGCACATCACACATTCATGTGTTTTCACTTACTCTGCTCCTACTCTGCTTTCAGCTGGTTGGCAATACCCAAGGGTGTGGTTTGCGTGTGAGATTAGACAGGTTGAGAGGCAGGCTTTTATCATTGTTCCTGCAGTGCATATGATTTTTTTTTTTTTCTTAATGTGTTCCTACTTGTAATTTTATCACTTGGTTATTATTTCACAGAGGTTTTTATAGCACGTTTTACTACAGGAGTCTTGTGGGTATTGGTGTTAGCAATCGGAGAGCAGGATCCTGCCACTGCAGCCTGCCTGTGATAAACAGGTACATAGGTGGCTACTGGAAATTGGGATTTTCCATCTGTGGTGGTGAAATCTCAAAAGATGCTCAGTGTCATTTACTCAAGAGCCACCTGCATGATTGGGTCATGCATGTCCTGAAGAAGTCTCTAACACCAGCCCAGACAGACGGCAAGTGCTGGAAAGAGCTTACAGGAAGGTTTAGCTCTATTATCTGAATTGGGTCATTCCTAATTATTCATAACCTCTATCTGCAGTGTATTGCACAGCATGAGGAGTGCTCTGAAACAGGAAACTTCTTGGACATCAAACTTGTGCTGTTTTGTCTCAGGAGGAGTCCCTACGCAGAGTCCCCCTCGGGCACGCAGGAACTGCCGCTGGTCCGCTGGGCCTCGGGGCAAGTCAGCATTGTGGCTGTGCTCCCTCCTGACCTCCACCAGCCTCAAGAATAACATTGACAGGCTCCTTGTATAGCTCCCGATAATGAGGGCTCCCTCATTACCAAGTCTAATTATCACAGAGTGATTGTAGAGGACACAACCTTAACATCCAGGCTTTCCTGACCCTTTTCTTTCCCTGGTTTCTCTGGATGCCTCACCAAGTTGAACTGGCAGCATGCAGTTAAACATCCTCACTGAGCATTTCCCTTCAGTCTCACACCAGCAGTCAGTTGAAATCAGTTTGATGAACCAGTGGGCCAGCAGGAGAGGAACACAGCATATTAGTCCTAAAGCTTTCCTGGATAAAACACCCCAGCAAAACTCTGGCAAAAAAAAGAATCCGAGTGGGACCCTGAAGTTAGGAGAGGGGAATTAATGGACATTTGCTGGGTTTGCTTTAAGGAAATCAATGGACTTGCTGGAGACTGGGTGATGGAACACACAGCTGGTAGAATGGACAGCCAAAGATCACTATTTTTCTTTTAAGCAAATCAATGTGTTAATTGGGATTCTGGTGGGATTCTGAAGCTGCTAATGGAGGTGGGGGCCAGTGGAAGATCATTAGTTTTTCTTGTAAGCAGTACAGTTATTTAATTGGGGTGTGACTGTGGTGCTAAAAAAGAGAACAGGAGAAAAACGAAAAGTGATTTTTAAAAGCTGTCACTTTAAACATTCATTCCCTAATGAAATGAGTTTATTAAAGCTAAGGGAAGATACAAATTGTTACTCCTTCAGGTCTTTGAACTTGGGGAGATCTTCACTTTGACGAGACCATTTTTTATAAGGCAGGTTTTTCCAGCTTTCCAACCCATCTTAGGGAGAAATTAAGTCATGCTTGGAAAGTTACTATTTATCAGAGCCTTCTGACGTTGATGGCAAGATGAGCTTAGGTCTTCTCCAGACACCCATGCAGACACAGACACAGCTCCATCCTTTATTCCAACTTGGAATTTTTTATGGTTGCACACTTTTATAGGGATATTAGGGCTGTGCCTCAGACCTAGATTTCCTGCCTAATTGACAGATATCCCTTTGTCCCACATTATGGAAACCTTCAGGATAGATTGGGCAGTAAAATGTAGAGTGTGCAGAAAATCGGGACAGCATATCTGTGCCCAAAAGAGCTAGACCCAAACCTTTATGAAACTTTCATACTAATTATAATTTCATGTTGACCTTTCTGAATTTTTACTTTGCAAACAGAGAGTTTATTTGTGTCATTTCTAAAAATCCAGCCCCATTTCAAGGACAGTGCAAACTTTTGCTTGTAATTTCTCCCCTGGCTTATCTGACTGTGAGAAGCTCCGAGCCTGTCCATGCTCAGGGATTCACTCAGGGAACTGAACAGCACAAGGATGAGCAGGTTCATTCCAGCCCTCAGCCTGCCCTCACAATTCCAGCTGGGAGTGGGGAAGAGCTGGTTTATTCTCACTGAAAGAGAGAAATTTCCCTTGGAGAGCAGGTGGAAGAATGGGTGTTTCTACAGAAGCAGATTTCTTGATTTCTCAAGAAAGGGATGGAGTCATTCGCAAAATTGTACTGAAAAATTGTAGAAGAAAACATTTTAGGGTAGATTCAAAATTGAATCCCCCCTCTCTATTTTAATGAAATGAAAAGAATAATTTAGGCTGAGTAAAATCTGTCACTTAGTTTCAAGTAAAAAGTGTCATTTCACTTGTAAGCATTTAAAAACTAAACCCAGGTACATTTCTGAAAGGTGTACTGTTTCATGTAAAAATGTTGAAAGGGAACATTTTGACTTGCTTAAATTTTAAGAATGAAACAACTTGTTAAGCTGAACATGAATTCACAAAATGTTTCAGTTGACCCAAATCTGTTTTCTTTAGAGTGGGATGTTTTATCAGAATGTATCTCCCAGCACTTGCAATAAATCTCAGAAGTGCCCTGTTCACCACACAGAATTAGACACAAGTTTTTCTCCAGCCACCTTCCTGATCCCTGCTCAGAGGGTCTTTGCTTTATGTTACTGTGCAAACCATCACTGGACTTGTCATGGATTCCCAATTTTAAGACCAGCTTTTCTTTTTCCACTGAAGCATGTATCATCCACGTTTACCATGATGTGATTCCCTAATCGTCTTGTTGAATGTTGAAAGGAAAGCCGGCAGACTTTCTGGTGTTGCTAAAAGCCCTCAGGCCAGGCTGGCAGATAACAGCTCTCTTATTTATTTGTCTAAATAAGCATACAGCATGATGGATAAGCTGTCAAGAAAAAATCAAATCAATGGGGACATAGCTTCAAGGGAATTACTCACTATCGCTGCCAGTTCTGCTGCACTTCTCTCAAAAAAATACAAAAATTAGCATAGTTGGTGGTAAGTGCCAGAAATTACATTTTGAGAATAACAGTGATATTTTCTATGGAACATTTCAGCTGGAAGGGTCCTGAACTACAGCACACAACAATCACACAGATAATTTTAGAGAGTTGTTTAGCCCAGAAGTAAAAGCAGAGTATGTGTGTGAAACTGCAAATGACTCCAAGTAGGTGATTGACAGGAGGTGAAAGCAATTTAATTGTTCCAGATTATTATATACTCTTCATATATATTTGTGTGTGTGTTTGAGAGGAAAGTACGGGGGTTCCTGAGAACCTGAAAGCTCTTCACAAACTCATAAAACCAGACACTGTAGGAAATGAACTTGATCCAAAAAAGAAAAGCTACTTTTAGAAATATAGCTCCATGTCTGGCCACAAAGTAATTAAGATTCTTACAGCTTTCCTGTCCAGATGAGTGGCTGGCACAAAAATAATAACAACTATACAGTAATAACAGCAGGGACTTGTCACTGAAGGGAATAGGCAGCAGTAAACAACTTCCAGTGGAAGGGTCACAGAAAGGAGTGGTGGGAGTGTGTGGTAGGGTAAGGGGTAGGAAGTGCATGTGCCTCTGAGTGGGAGGGTGTTGGAGGAGATGTAAGGGAGAAGAGCAGAGACTTCTTAACAAAACAATGCAAAACATCTTGTCTTAGCATTCAATTCATAAAAAGAATATAACTGAGTCATATTCTTTCCACTATTCAGTGTGTGCGTGTGACATAAGATGCAAATTCCATGTGTGATTCATAGAGTTAAATGTCAGTTTTACAAAAGTCTACATGAGCCTAAGAGCTGGTTCAGGTCAGAACTCAGCCACTGCAGAGGTGACTTTGCTCTTTATCTTGTCTCTCCAAAGGCAGAACTCGGGGGCCTGGCACAGACCAGGGTCACCCACCTCCTGCAGTTTGTTTAGCACTTTCCATTCTTTCTGGCATGGACGGAAGAAACTCGTCACATTACAGAACCGGATCTGCAAAACTCATCCAGCTCAACTGGAGTTTTCCATGAACACCGATGGGCACTGGATCAAGCCACAGAGGACAAAAAAATGGTTCAAATATGAGCAAAACTGCAGAACATCTTTTCCCAAACATCTGCCAAAATTCTGATGCCTCTGTTTAGTGAGTACGTGTGCCATGACTAAAACTCAGAGAAACTGCAAGTTCAAGTAAGGTGGCATCTCCTAAAAATTCGAAGTGTGAGACTGAAAGTCCCTCAGTATAAATAATTTCTGGGCTGACATTCACCTCAAATTGGGTTGCAGAGCAGTTACACTGTGAGTGAGAACACAAGAGAGATGCCTGCTGCCCTTGGATGGAGCATTTAGTGGCATTTTTCATAAATTTTACGTTATTTTTAACTCTGACTCTGGTTAGAAAATACTCCTTTTTCTCAAGAAAATGTCAATGAAAACGGAAATAATTTTTCTTATGGTCATTTTCTATTGAAATATTCATCTTTAAACACATTCACACATATGTTTGTTTGTTGATTGAACATGGATGAACATATTGAACATGGATTCTGTCTGTCATCCCCTTATGATATTCTATATAATCCAGCCCTATCCTGGTGGCTCGGGGAACTACTTTATCAAAATAACAAGTAAACAGCTACAAATGATGTTAAGAGGAAATGATAAAGTCACACGGCCTCCCTGCTTTGGCAGTTTTGCCCTCGAAAGATCCTTTTTATTAAAGCTGCTGCTATGGCCATAGACATTCACATACATTCATTCAGTGCAGGAGCTGATTCTGCATGGGGAGATTCAGAAACCCATGAACATCACAGTCCCAGCCAGGGGCTCAAGTTCTGCTGCGTGTTTGGATCTCTCCCTGAATGGTTGGAGGACATGGAGAGAGGCTTGGAAGGGCCTCTGAAGCCATGGAGAAATGCTTGGAGGGGCCTCCAAAGTCCTCAAGCCCATCTGCTGCTGCTGTAGGTGAGGAAAAAAGGTCCATTCAAGCAGCAGCCAGGGCAGTGCTGGGAGGCTGCTCCACTGGGAAACCTCGAGTTCATCTCCCAGCAAACCTTCAAGGGTCACTTTATTTCAGCATTGAGAAGGAAACTATTTCAGGTTCAACTCATGGGCTGCACTAGTAAAGGGTACCCTGAGGAACTCACACTGCCTGGAGAAGTTGATCCACAGCCTTATTTCTCTCTCCTTTTGTTTTTGCTCCTGCAGCCCTTGCTTGGTTATGATTCACCCTCAGAGGAGGAAATGAAAGTGCAGTAACTGTTGACTTTTCAGCCAGGGAGGCATACAGTTTATGGAGCAAGAACTCCAGCAGGAACAGGAGTGGGCTGAACTATAAACCGACTTCAGATGGAATAAACAAAGGAACAAAAATATCAACAGCAAAGAGAAACAGCAAGGTTGAGCTCCAGTTTGGTGTTTGGCCATCAGAGAGTTACAAGATGAACGAGTGTTTGTGTGAGGCTGCAGACAGGGACTGCAGTAAAAGTACATCTAGGAAAATACCCTGATGGCAAAATCTCCTTCATTTGTCTTTCAGTTTGAGTCCGGGCATAAAAGGATACTTATCTCCAAAAGTGAAAAAGGAACTAAAACTTGCAAAAGGGAGGCCTGCTGCAATCTGTGAAAGACCAGTAGATTACCAGAAGGGAAGAGAGCAAACTTTCAATGGGTGCAGAGTTTTACCAGCACCCTGAAATATTTGCATGCCTCCACATGGCTTTTTTGTTCTATTGGCTTCAAATGGAGGCTAGAGAATCAAACACTTCTTACTGTGTATTTCCACTTTCCTAACTTTTCTCAAGTTCTGACAGAATTGTTAACTTACTCTGTCCTCTCAGGTGTAAAGGGAAGCATGACACTATCACTGGTTTAAGATGCTGAGAACGAGAGGGTTGGCAGGGCAGCTCTCTTCACCTGAGGGCTACCAGCTCCAGATGAGCCCAGCAGAGATGAAAGGTGCTTCCTGCATGAGGGCAGTTTTGCATCAAGTGTCCCTCCCCCAGGTACAGTGAGGAAGCTGCCTGTGTGCTAGACAGCAAGCTGTCAGGAACCTGAGCAGACAAAACAGCACAGGATGAATCAAACAAAATCACCTGCTGAGCTGAGATCAGCAGCTCTCAAACCAACTGCCTCTGAGCCTTGGCATAAGGGGGAAAATAACTTCTTGGGTGCCAACAATAGATATTTTATTTTTTTAAAAGGAATGTAAAGTACCTTTCAAACTGAAAACTGCCCCCACAGAATGATTGGGAATATCCTGTACGTGTTTAAAACCAAGAAATGGTAAGTCCACATCTACTACTGTCCACTATTGACACTGCCATCCAAGTGATATCCACTTTGCAGGGCTGAACTAAAGAATCACAGCAGAGTAGCAGGAATCACTTGCTTTTATACTTGAGAAGCACAGCCTTGTGCTCTGTAATGGGTAACCCACCAGCATCTACAGACCCCAAATCCATCCCGTCTCCAGAGCCCACCACAATCACGAGCACTTGCTGGCAGTACCTGCTCTGACAGCTGCTGGGTCTGTGTATACACCAACACATTCATCCCTCCCACGGAATTTAGGGGACATTGCAGTTCCTCATGGCACCACAGAAAAGTATGAAATCACTGTTTGCCCTGGCTTAGAGACAGAGAACTGAAACACAAGAGGATAAAGCGTCTGGATGAGAGTCAGGTGGGAAGTCCCTGGCAGGCCAAGGGACTGAATCCACTTCTTCCATCTCCTTCTCTGCTGCCTGACTCCTGGCTGCCTTCCCCATGCAGAGGGAGACTGTCCCAAACCCACCACAGATCCCTGGAAGAACTGGGGGTGAGCTCAGCGGACCAGTGTTCAGCTGGATGCCCCCAAAAGGGAGCAGGGCTGAACCTCCCAGTCTCTGCCAAGGCAACAGGAAAACACTGCCTGACTTTGGTTTGCTGCTGGCTAATTACAAATGGGAGAAGTGAAATACATTCCTTTGCCCTTAGCATCTGATTTAGCGAGAGGAAGGTCATTAAAATCATGACTGCAGTAGATCAGCCCTGAGCACAGCAAGAGATCTCTGACATGAAACTAAGCCAGCAGTGCCTGCCCAGGTGGCTCCCCCAGTAATGCTGAGCTGGGTCTCCTCTGCAGGCTCAGACAATGCCAGAGGCACATCTTGGCCTGGGGAGTGAAGGGGAAGAGAAGGATGAGATTTTTAATGCAGTCAGGAACAGGATTCTGGAAGATTCCTCAAGCAAGAGACAGGTAAATGATATGGCAGAAGGTCAGAGATGTAGGTGGGTTGAACAGGTACCAGGAATCTTAATTTTTTTGAGCATCCCTCACACCCCTCAATTTTCTCTCCTTAAACCTGACTTCATTCTCTGCCTCAGTGGGAGGCACCACTTAGTTACAGAGCCCACAACTCAGAAGTTGCATGAGAAGCTTTGAAATCCTGGGAATAATGGTCTTATATTACCATCTGGAAGATATGAGCAGCTTTCTTTCTTGAGCCCACTCATTTAGAGTAACAGGATAGTGGGAAAATCCTTTACTTGTAGATCTACAGGTAAATCAGAGAAAGTACCTCTCTAATAAGTTTGTATTTTGGAAGGTGCTCCCACTAAAATTACCACAATGATTGTAGCAATTACAGAAAACCAATGCAAATTCTATGGAAAAATATATATGGAAAAAAGAAACTCTTTCTGGTTTAACTTAACCTAAAATTTCAGCTTTGTAGTAGTAAGTTTTAACAAAACTTGTATTTCCATGACATTTTGTTGTAAATTCCAATGGGGAGGAAGGAAAAAATTTAGAGCAAAGATTCTCTGTAGACTTGCTTTGTGAGGAGAGATGTGTGAGGAGAGATGTGTGAGAAGAAATGTGAAGCCTGAGAATCTCACAGTGAGAGTGACCGAAAGCCAACTGGGGTGGACTCTGTTGGGAATTTCTGCTCCTCCAAAGGGATGCTGCTCCCATTTCCTAGCAAAAGGCACTAAATCACTGCCAGCAAGTAGAGGATAAAAGCCTGGAGCAAGAGTTTCTCAGAGCTGGATTTAAAGAGTTAATTGCTGCAGCCTGGGCACACTTGCCTGAACTGTGGTCAGCCTGGGGCTGGGTGCTCTCCAAGTGGCCAAGAGCCAGGGCTCCAGCAGGACCTTGCTGAGGTCAGTCCAGTCTGTCCCAGCTCCACCTCAACTGGGAGCCTGTTCCAGGGTCAGGAGCTCTTGTCCAGTAAGAGAATGGTCAGCAAAGAATTGCTCACAGTGCTCTGCAGCAAAGAGCTGGGGGAGTTCACAGCTGAGTGAAGATTGAGACCTGTCCTCCAAAAATCAGCTGAAAATCCCAGGGGGTTCTTCATCAGCAACAACATCCCTCTCCCTCTATAGGACCTATGGCAGAATTAGGGACCTCTGGCAGAATTTTGCCAGCTCAGAAGGGATCCCCAGGCATAAAGAAAGCAGGCATAGCCCATGTGCTCACCTGTAAACCAGGAGAGAGAGTGGGAGGATTTTTTTCCAATGAGGATAGATTTCTTTTCCGCAAATTTTTTTCATATATCAGAAGTATTGATGCATAAATGTGAATTTATGGCACAAAAAGAGAAGAAAAATTCTGAGTATTTCTGCTGAACACACAGCAGCATACACACACAAAAGAATGGACCCTAACACAGATGCCTACCCCTACACATCCCCTAGCTGGGTGACCTTTCCTATGCTCTGTGTTGGAGCAATAACAAGTGGTGAATTCCACGTGGTGTGAGGAAACCATAATTCTTGGAAGTTAAAGTCAGGCTGACTGATGCAATGAAATGGGAACAGGAAACGTGGGATCTAAAGCTCCCACCACATAGTTCACGTTGTGTGCCTTGGTTTGGGAGACTTCTTCAAAGACCAAAAAAGATTCTCATAGTCCTTGCAGTCCCTCCAAAAAATTTCAGTTAATCCAAAACCCATTTTTCTGTCCCAAAAAAAGAGATGTTTCAGTAAGTCCTAGATAGGACAATATTCTAACATTAGGAAATCAATGCTGATATTGAACATAAAATGCAATAGAACACCACTTTATAGTGCACAGGATTCTTGCTTTTACAAAACTTCTGGTTATCTCCTGCTGAATCAGTCTGAGAACCTCTTGGCTACAACTTGGGTAAGAGAGCTGGAAGATTTTTTTTTTTACATAAAAACATCCTTGCAATTGAGTTCCCCAAAAGACAGCATCTCTAAAAGTGTTTCTAAAAAATACATGGACCCTGGGGTATTCAGCAGTAGCTTTACTTAACTTGAAGTATGGTTTTAAAAGTATTTTTTAATACCTATTTGGCAGCAAAGCAAGTGGTTCTGATAAGCACCATATCAGAACCACCCCAGCAAGGGCACAGCATGAGCCCCATGTTGCCATTTAGTTTAGTCTTGGGTTGGACCATCCAAAACCTGCCTGAACCTCTTAGGAGAACATTTCAAGGACACTTTTAGGCAGATTTTTTAATCACAAGGGGGGAAAAAACCCAAAGTATTTGAATTATTTATCCCCTCCAGTGTATTTTTAGAGAGAAGAAGTTAAAATAAACTTTATCTGTAGGAAGCCTTAGCCTGATTGAAACCCTCTCCATCCATTTGGAGTCCTGTTAATAAGCCATCCAGACAGAGGGAGCATTCTTCTGGAAAGCCCGTTTGGCACAGCAGCCTGCAGCAAGAGCTGAGCAGGCAAATCCCACGGCAGGGGAGAGACAGCACTTTTTGACCCAAACAATGTCTAGACAGCCTGAAAACAGATAAATTAACAGGCAAGCAGCAGCAGCATCACCCAGCAGCAAAGCAGTGGATATTTGTCACCTCAGTGATGGGTTAAATGAAGACTCAAGGTCCCGGTATAGTCTTTATGAAACACAATGTGCTCCAGCTGTCTCCCTCCCTCCTCCTGAGCCATTTACTGTGTTAACAGCTCCATGCAGAAAGTTCACTGCCATAGGACACATTTCCCATCTTTTACAGACTGCCCTAATGAGGCAGCAGGATCAGAACAAATTAGTGGCAGAATTCCCCCGTCCCTTCGCTCACAGTGAAGGAACAAACATCCTTCCCTCCTGCACATGCTGCGGGATCTGAACCCGGAGCAGGACACGGCCATTCAGGGCAGATGAGAGGAGCTCGCTCAGCCTAATGGTGTAACAATATTTTTAAATGTAATTCCTGCTCGAGGATGCTGCCTTTGCTTTGCAGCCCAACTCTCCCGTTGGAGAAAGCACATGGTTTGCTATATATAGTGGGGCTTGAAAAATCACTTCCGTTACTAAACCCAGCACAAATAGTTTCAGATGACACTTTTGGTAGAGAAGATCCGTGATTTCATGCACTGTGTTTACTGAAAATTATGCGCACACAAATTACCTTAATGAGATGCAAACCTTGTCATCTGCATTTAGTGCACCAGGAAAAAAAAAAAAATTCTGGTAGCTGCAATGATAGTATATTTAACATACAGAAAATAAATAGTTTGTTACATCAATGCTGTCAAAATGAAACAAGCCAAACTGTGATTAAAGCAGTTATCATTAAACCAGAGGCTGACTTCCAGAGCTGTTGTGAAAACAGCAAAAGAGCAATTTTCCTAAGTGCATTTCAAGTGATTGAGTAAAAATTGAACTTATGGTAGACTATGTTATAGAATACTACTTAAAGTGTTTGGATAATGATACTTCATAACACAGAAGCCTTCATGCAGTACAGTTTTAATGCTTTTTTGTTGCTAAGCTTGAAAGCATATTAAAGATTGTGAGACTTTGTATCTGTGAGACTCAGCCCCACCATTCTCCAATGTGACAGCAAGGAAGTTTTGTCCCTGTGAGGTTCCTTGTGTATATAAAGGGATGGAAGGGAGAGAGGCAGAACTTCTTATATCATACAAGATGCATGTCTTGGCTCCTGCCAAGCAATATTCTGTGCATCTTCAGTATGGCAGGAGCTGTAAACATGTTGTATAATCACATAACTGGGCTGTGACCCATTTGTTAGTAGCACAGGAAAAATACATCAAAGTCGCAGAGAGTCTCTTCAGACAGGCCTCGACAGATACCCATCTGGTAATAACCCCAGACTGTGAAGGATGGATGATTTATAGAGGTGTTAAGGAACCCTTTTTATGTATATATAAATCCCTGTTTAAACTCTGTACTGATTAACTATGAAGTGCAAGGAAAACATAAGGAAAAACAATGCATTGTTTTAGAAACAGTAGAGAAATTGAGCGATGTGTAAGAAATTGTGACCATATTAGAGACACGTGTAGTGATGAGTATTCCTGAGGGTCACAGAACCCTAGAGTGGCCTGGGTTGAAAGGGACCTTAAAAATCATCTTTTTCCACTCCTTGCCATCGGCAGGGACACTTTCCACTATCCCAGGGTGCTCCAGACCCCGTCCAGCCTGACCTTGGACACTGCCAGGGATGGGGCAGCCACAGATTCTCTGGGCACCCCGTGCCAGGGCCCCTCACACTCACAGTGTTATTCAGTACAGAATGTGTCATTGTCAGCAAAGAAGCCCATCTCATGCTGCAGTATCCCATTTTTGTGCCAGTCACATACACACACAGGATGGTAGCCCCTTTCTTAAAAAGTCTGCAATCTCAGTAACTTCTTAGCAATTTAAACAAGGGAGAATAATGAAAGCTGAGTGCATGTAGGTATCATTTCTTGCCATGAGTCCAAACCCACAGCATGGATTTTTTTCATGGCACTATATTCTGTTTATATTAATTGCTTTGCTTGGGGCCCTTCCCTTTCCCAAATCCCTTTTGGATTTGGGGAGGATACATTAGTGTTGTTGGGTATCTTCTACAGTCTAGACTTGTAAGTTCCTACTCTATTGTTACTGCTCCACTGGAAGGTTTGTAAGTCACACTACTTGTCAAAGTTATGAGGATGCTGAATCATTTTTATTAAGCATCAAAGTCTCCCCCCCCACACCTTTCATTTCTTTAACTGAAAGCTTCATTAGATTGCAAAATGGCACCTCTGTGCTCAGACAGGGCTGTGGGCAAATCAGGTTCTTTCCTTTGTTAAATCTGATTGATTTATTGCACATATAAAATGAGCAGTAAATGTTCAAGTTCTAAAGTTATTTAACAAGTGTCTGAGTGGAATGAAAATAGCTTTCTAAAATAGTGCAAATACTTATCATAAGCATATTAAAGAGACTTTTCATTTTCAGGCGTTACCAAATGCCCATAAATTCTTAGATATTCAAGCAGCCAGGCACCTGAGGAAGCTTAGGATTACAATTAATTATGAGACATACTGCTCAAGAAGCTCGTTGCAGCCCTGAGTTCTGCAGCACTTTAGGAAGAAGGAAGGCACCATTTTGCTTGTTTAGTAGCAGGAAACAAGAGGCAGACAAGGTTTGACCAGTGTGAGATGGAATATTACCTCAAGTCTCCCTCCAGCCAAGTCAGGAGGCACATACTGGACATCACTGGACCTCCAGATGACTCCAGAAGGACTCTGGGCCCTTATTCAGGCAGTTGTCAGTGATCTCACTGATTCAGGATTGTTCTCTCATTAAACCACTTGGCACTCAGTGCCTCCATCAGCTGCTGAGCTCGTTTGGAAGTGAGGGCACTTTACAGAGAATCCCATTCCTTACCTGCCTTCTGCAGGGTGCTGCTCTCCTGGGACAAGCTCTGGGAGATCAGAGTGTCTGCCCCTTACCTGGATAGATCCTGGAGCAGGGAGACCTTCCAACAGGCAGGAAAATGGGTCTGCACTTGGGGCTCAACCGAGACCTGGAGGGAAGAGAGGAGAAGAGTCATGGAGTCACAGCTTGTAAATGAGCAGAATGTGCCCAACAGAGACTTAGGGAAGAAAGCAAACATGAAGGTGAAGCTGAGCAAAGCTTAGTTCCTATTTCACATTAGTTTTGTTACTGGTGTCTTGTCCAACTTCAGAGTTACTGTGCTCACAACGAGTTTCTTTTCTAATTTTCACTGACTACATAATAGAAGAAGAGAAGCAAAACAAAAGGGAGAGAAGTGTGTCAGAGATGAGAAAGGATAGAAGAAAAGAGAAATATTCAGTTGAGAGGTGGCAGAGGACATCTAGGGATTATGCTCTAAAAAAAAAAAAAAGCTAAGAGCAGAGACTTTCATAGCAACTGAAGGGGAAAATAATAATAAAAAAAGGCACAACAAAAACCCCTGTCTCCTGTGGTGAAACTTCAGTGAAATGCTATTAAGGATAAATCTTTTATTGTATTGTCCTGCAGGCAGTCTGGTAAAAACTGTATTCTCAGCAGAAATGAACTCTCCCATTATAAAAAAGGAAAAACTGTCTGCTTTCAGGACTGGCTCCATGTAATGGCTGCTGAGGTACCCACAAGGGGATATCTGGGTGCTGTAGCAAGGAGAAGTAGGTCCAGATATTTCCTGCTGAAACAAGGACTTCTGACTGAGAAGAGACATCAGATGTGTTTGCCACCAGCTTCCCATGGGCTGTCAAAAGACTGCAGCTCACATAAAGGATTTAGCCCAGGGAGAGCATTTAGAGAGGAAATAACTCCCTTTTGCAGTGATTTGTCAGGACCTATTTTAACTGGGTCTTTGGCTGAGAGACAGGGAAAAACACTGGCCAAATTAGCCTTGGTCGAGTTACAGAAAGGAGAGATTTGGCCCCCAAGCTATGGAAGGGAGAGAAAAGGTTTTCCAAAGGAAAGAGAAACACAAAGCTTTTAAAATGTTGCTCCAGAACAGGAAGTCTCCCTCCCAATGAGAGATGATGTAGTGGGCTCCTGATTTAGCCCATCCTCCCCAGCAATGGTACCTAGGACAGCCAGGAACCACCCAGTCACCCTCACCCATGGGGCAGCACAAACAGCACATGGACATGGGGATGGAGGCTCAGACAAACAGCACGTGCAGCCAAAGAGAGAACCACAAAGCCATCAAATCCCAGAAGAAGATCCAGGAGGGGCTCTCTGGAAGCCATTTGCTCCAGCCAGGTTCCAGGCCAGCTCAGGGCTCTGTTCAGTTGAGTTTAGACAAACCTGAACAGTGGAGATTTCTCTACCCCTCTGGGAAATCTGTCTGGGTGCTACCCCACTCCCAGTGTGCACCATCCTCATCCTTCAGTTTGCTGGCGAAGATATTCAACAGCACAGACCTGCAACAGACAACTATATCAGAAAATCCCTTTTCCAGCTCAACAAGTCAGACTTTTAACCCTCAGTGTTCCCACTGAAATGCACATCTTACTGCCTTATGGTCAAACACTTTTAATCACTTCATTCTAATTTCAAGCCCTCAAGACTTTGTGACAAATATACACCTGTTTGTACCAGTTTATGCCTGTGTCCTAGGACAATCCTTATTTTCTCTGGGCAATGTGAATTCCAAGCCTACTGCCGTCAGAAAGTGGCACTTTCAGACTTCAAACAGCCCCTCTTAATCACCCGTTGCAGGCCTTTTAAATACATTCTTCAAATTATAGGTTTTGCACTCTCAGACTTTGAACATGTGAGGAATTTACCTGAATCAGTTTTTATCCATTGCCTCATAGTTCCAAACCTTTCCATTATTTAGGTCAATGTAGCCTCACTCCCTCTTTCCACTTAGATAAAAGATCCATTTTCTCACTGTATTTTTTTTTTAACGTCTCATACCTGAGACACTTTTGCTGTTGCCATACTGAGCAAAGAATTGCTTTATCTTTTCAAGGGAATAAAGATCACTTTTAAAATCTTGTGTTCATTTGAAATTGCAAAACTGCTTTGTGTTTGTGTGCATTATTATTGCATTACAGAACAGGCTCAGATCATGACTGCAATCCCCCTGCAGTTGGAAGAGTTCAATCTCAAGTTTCCACAATTCTGTGAACCTACACATTTCTTTACATATGACATGGTCCTAAAACCTCCTTTGCTGATTATAAAATGCTATTCTGATTGAATCTTTCCATGTAGGTTTTGGGTTGGGCTTTTTTTTTTTTTTTTTTTTTTTTTTTTAATTGGCTTTTCTTTCACCTTGGACAATAAAAGTCATTGTTACTTTTATAGCCTGTTTCATTTTTAGGGGTGCAGCAGGGATTGCAAAGCAGGATGTTGGGTAAACCAGAATTCATAGTTTATCCCAAAGTAGGTTCCCTGCTGGAGCTGGGTTTAAATGTATTTTTCTGTATTCAGTATGATTAATTCTGATGCCAGGGGATTCTTGGTACATTTCCTAAGGATAAATCCATGGGAATTGCAGTCACTCGCTTAAAGATGATTGTTCAAAGTGCAAAGCACTGGGATAGAGGCCTAAAAGTAAAACATGATCAAAATTCTGCTGTAGTTGTAGCCTGCAGAGATTTAGGGGTCCTGGATGTTTTGGAAGCAGAGTTACAATAAAATGAAACCTGCCTTCTAACCCAAAATAAACTGGGACTGAGTAACACACAGTGGCAGGCACAGACTGGCAGTAATGTGCTATAATTATATACAATTTCCTGCACAGAGAGGGATATTTCCAGGTAATTTCTGACTAGCCTTTAAAAACTATATTTTGGGCATTAAAAAACCGTCAAATTTTATTTTAATGAACTTTAAAACTAGGTGGCACACTAAAGGCAAACTAACTCCCACTTGGCACAGCCTGTCAGGTGGAAGGGAGGAGAACACGTGGCTGCAGGGCAATGGTGCTGCTCCCAACCTGAGCCTGGGAGCAGGGAAGGGATTCTGTTCCTTCAGCAAAAACATGGCAAGAACAAAGCTCCTGCTCCCATGGGCTGCAAGGAGCCCCTGATCAGCAGCACCCATGGCATGTCAGCGTCCTTATGCTCCACAAGGATAAAGATGCCACTTAGGCAGAGCCAGCTGCTGCTCCCAGCCCTTTGGAACAGCTGGCTGCACAGCAGACACCGAATTCCCTGCTAAGGAAGAGCCTGTTAAAAGCCTGCAGAGGGGAGACAGCAGCAAGGAATAATGCTGGCTATGTCTGTGTTAGCATTTTAGGCCAGGGCAGGAATGTGCTTTCAAAGCAAATCAAAGAGGAGGAAGGAATTGAAACCAAGAAACTTTTTCCAAACCTCTGCTGGAACAGCTCTGCTCAGTGGATGTGCACAGTGGGGCCTGAGAGACTGCTCCTATGTTTTCTCACTCTCTCAGCACAGCATTCCAATTCCTAGCACTTGAGTTCTCTCTTCAAGATATTCTGGAAAAGCCAGGTTAAGCCAAAGAAGCCTTTGACTAAATGCTGGAGCAAGACAATAACATTGTTCAACCATTTCCTGAACACTTGCAGAATGACCTGAGTGCACAAAATTAGAGATGGTTCATCCTCATACTTGAAGGCTAATTTAGTCCCTTGTAAGCAGTATTTATATTTTTTGTATGAGGCTTTAATAACAACCTAGACTTACCAAAGTGTAAGTATGAGATGTAAAACTCTGAAGGTGCATTTTTTGAAATCCTGAGAGAATTTGAGACAAACGCATTGGTCTAAAAATGAACTGTCTAAAGCCCAGCACTATAGAAAGCATCAATGTGGTCTTACAGTACTGCAGATTGCCCAGCTGAATTCTTCATCACTGTGGTGTGCACAGACAGTGGAAGTATGTGCAGCCCCAAGCACTAAGGCACCATTTATTCCAAGCTAGAGCTCTGCTGCAGTTAGGGAAGTTATCAGAATTTAGTGGTCATACAGGTGGAAGAGGTTAAGCCCCATGGTATTGGAATTATGATTAAGAAATCATGGTAAAGTAAATTTCACATCTGAAAGAACTTAAGGCACAGGAACCAAACTGGCAACTTTCCTCTTACTCGAAATGTTCTCAGAAAACACTTTTAGATGCTTTCAAAGACACATTTGGTCCCTTCGTGCTAAAGTGGTGCCAGAGAACACATTACAGTCTTGGATTTACCCATAGCAACTGATAAATTCCCTATTAGGAAAAGAATATTTTCAGTTCCATCAGAATTAATACATTGAAAAAAATCTGTGTTTTAAATGGAGAACACAGGCTCAGAGAGGTAGAATATCCTCTGAAAGTTAAGCAAGGGTATTTTTTTTTCTTTACTTACAGCTAAGGTGGATTAACAGAGGCATATGGAGAAGATCAAATATACCTTGAAATAATGGATGTATAAATCTGCAGACTAAATCTCTCTTGAGTACTGGACAAGAGAGAATATAAAAATGTGGAGATCATTTACTGAGGGGATATAACACTGCAAAGCCAGAGGGGTTCTAGGATCTTCAATATTTTATAAGAGGAAGCTCAAAGCTATTTTAATAAACCATTGAGGCCAGTTTTTAAAAAATGTAAATGTACAACTGTGCACACAATCTGCATATGCAAATCACCACAATTGGACAAGCAAATCAGATAATTGCATGCAAATATGCCTACTCACTCCGTGCCTGTGTCTACAATGGTAGTAACTGTGCATGCAAATTAGGTACACATTTTGTACACATAAAGGTGCAGCTTAAGTGGCATATGGCATGGAAATATGGCATCCAATGTAACAAAAGAGGGAGAAGGAAATAGCAGGGGATAGAGTTAGCTGTAAATAATAACATGGAGCGAACACAAACACACACACATGGATCTATAAACACAACATTATCAAAAAGAAAATACATGGGTCTTTTAGTGCTTGAGGAACTGAAATGACACACGTTGTGTGGAGAAGGCATCTGTGCAAGCTAAAACAGCTCCCCAAGAGACCCAGCGCCCATTCACAGCACAGTCTAGGATGGCTTTTCAAAGCCCCACCAGCCTCTCCCTGGTTTGACCCAATGACCCTCTCCTTGAGGAGAAGAGGGAGAACTCCTTGATGGAGTTCAGTGTCTCTTAGACTGACACAGGCTGAAGACTCAGCTGCAAATGCTGCCAAAAGAACATCAAAGGTGGTGGTGGTTTCTTGTGACACATGGACAGATGTATTCAAGGAAAAAGGCTTTGTAACTCTTTTGTCTTTCAGAAGTATTGATTTTGCTTCAACTACCTTCCTTTCTGCTTTGAAGCTAGCCCAGTGCACCATCCTGGCCCTTCTGCATCAGGCTCATTTGGATTCAAACTGCGGGAGAGTGAGATGACTGGCAGACAGGATGGATGGATGGAGCAGAGGAAAGGATTCTAACCTTAACTGTATCCTTGAACTTAAAACCTATGTTACATTTTTAAACACACTTAGACCTTTAACTTAGTAGTTAGCAGATTAATGAGATGCACAGACTGACATTTTATTTGAAATTTTCCAGGCAGAGGAACACAAAGTGCTCAGCAAGAAGAGCAGGCTGAGCTGCAGTGACAGCAAGCCCCCTCAATCACTCCAGGTTTCGGCATGCTCAGATATAAAACAATGAGCACAAGTTGGAGAACAGATTAAAAGTGTTGATTAAATTTTGATTCAGTCCCTTTTATGTGTGTGATTCCATTTGTGCCATGCTCACACACCCAGAACAGCAAAGATCACTGCCCAGTCAGTGTCTTCAGCCCTGGACTCATGACACTCACGGCTTTGAAGAGATCTCTGGAGGCTCAACCCAAAAAGTTCTTCATGGTTCAGAGACAAGCTGCAGTCACAAGGATCAGCCTGGCCCATGAACATCTGAGCCAAATGGTTGCATATGGAACTTAGAGGGGAGGTGGACAGCTGTCCCAAATCTCCCATCTGCAGCTTTTTCTGTGCTTTTGTTGTCTGGCTCTCCTTTGCATCTCAGAAACCCAGGTGAGGTTTTGTCCTTGCCCACACAGCTCTGCAAATCCACTGCTCAGTCCCACCATGTGGATTCTTCTGGCCATGCTGTTTCCTTCATGAACCCAACTGCATGAGGAAGGTTCCAGAAGAGGGACCTTCTGGGAGAAACACAGGTACCGAAAACAAGGGAATAGCTTTGGGAACCCATTGGGCATCTTCCTTTTTCCTACACTAAGAAAGAATTTTTCCCCCCAGATCTCATCCCTGTTTACCTTTCTTTCATTGTTCAATGCCCTAATCTTCTAAAACCCTGAGGCAGAAACTGTGGAGGTGTTTGTGTCATGTGCACCACTTGGCTCAGTCCATCTTGTGACACACTGGAACAAGCAGCCCTGTCTCCATATGACTAATGTCCCAATTGCTTTATTTCAGAGCAACTCAGAGTTTTAAAGTCTTTAAGTCAGCTTTGGCCCAGGTTCAGAACACATATTTTCCCTCCCAGTTCTGCATAGGTTTTCAAGCCACAGCAACAGAAATTTGGAGCTGCTTCTCACCCACTGAGCCTGGGTGCTCATGCACACATTGAGACCATTCACCTTTCAGTACATATCTAGGCTAAACTGATTTCACTTTCAAGAAATAGGAAAACTTAGTGCTTAATGGATTTTTACTAAACTCCAAGGCAGTTTGGAAGTACATTCTGACATGCAGCATTAAACACTACTGCAGCTGCACTCAGAGGAATGGGCAAATGCGTGTGAGCTCACAGAGCAGAGCTTTTTCCTCACCTCAAATTGCTGCCTGAGCCTTTGGGGGCTTATTCCAGCACTCAGAGGAGTTAATGAGAGAATAACCAAAGGATTTAGGAAGACTTGAGTGAATCTGTACTATAAATTTGCTTATGGGAGCAGCTGTGTTGGTAAAGATAGATATTCCCAAGCTGGAACAGGTTAATTGTACACCACACCCCCTCCTCCCCCCAAAAAATGTAGCAAAACTTGGTGAGCAAACTGTTTCTTTCTGATCAGATTTTGTGTCTCTTAGTGAAATCACTAATTTATACAAGGCATGCTGGGTGACTGATAGCCAGGTGGGACTTGGAAATACATCTTAACGAACATGTTGGGCATCTTTGTCACAGACTTGTATGTGTAGGAGCTTTGTCTTAGCTGACAAAATACACTTCTTTTTCCCTGTCAGATGTCAGATACTTGAGCTCATTTGAGCAACTGCAGGTAGTAAGAATTGCACTTTAAAAAAACAAAATAAAGCCACATAAACCAAAGTCTATATCCAGCTTGTCCGCTTTTCCCTGTCCATGCAGTTTCCCACTCCTGCATATATGTTGTATTATTTTTCCTCTCTTCTCTTTATAGATCCACACTCTTCAGACCAACTATTGTCTCTTTATGTATTCACATTCTGTAAAATAAGGGCATCCTGGTGTTTGTAGGCATAATCTTAAGGGAAATAATAGCAAAACTCTGTGTTAGAGGCACACAGAGAGACAGCCAGCACAGAGACACCCACCTCAACCTGTTTGGGATTTGAGCAGACAGCCCACGAGCCATAAGGGACAATGGAGGTACAAGTTTTGATTAGGAAGTCTTATTTTGTTTTTTATTTTTTTTTTACAGGCTTTTCCACTCTGCTGGCTTTAATAGTATTTACCCTCAGGTACTTTGGAAACAATCTCAGGAGTTGTTAGCAGTTGTTTTTGAGGATTCCTAAGGGACAGGGAAGGGCCAGAGTTCTGGCAGAAGACTGGCACAGCACCCACCAGAAAGCAGGAGATGAAGAACTGGGAAATTACTGTCTGGCAAATAAATTTCAGCTTCTACACAGGTACAGAAACAAAAGAATGAAACCACTTGTAAACCCACAGAAGATAACAAGAAAATCAGCAAGCACAAACATACAGCTACTGGGAACAGATGATGTCAAACCAAGCTCTATTCTTTCCATGACAGGATTACAGGCTCAGGGATAGAGGAGAAACAACAGTTGTCATGGCTTGTTTCAAGCAAGTCTTTTGACTCTGACTCATGAGACATTCTTATAGTCAAGCTCAGAAATTTGATCTTCAAGTAACTCAGTAGTGGATGCAAAAGGCTGAAAAACTATGCAACAGAATATTTAATAGGAAATCATTATCAAATTGGAAGCATGTTTTGAGTGGATGTCCTGAAGAGCTGTTCTAGGTCACTATAGTTGCATTATTTCTGCTAATATCTCCGAGTGTGGAATAGGAAAATTTGCAGCAGACAATAGAAATACTTAAGCAAGGTTGGGCAAAGATCTATCAAGAGTGATGTAAGTAAAGCTGATCTTACCACAGGGCACAGCCGGACTGGGCAACTCCTTCAGTCCCTGTTTTTGTGCTGTTTGTGCATGTGGGTAAAAATCTTTGATCCCAAGAGCAAGAGGTGGGAAGTTAGTAGTTAACAACTTGCTTTTTCAACAGGGCAGCCACAGGAACTCTGAAAAATATTGCCAGCTACCCCTTCCCATAGTCCTTGCAACCTTACAAGATAATTAACAATAGCAGAAGGTTGCCCTAAAGCCAAGGACCAAGGGGCAGGTGATGATCTCAGTGCATTTCCTGCACAGCTTTGTTGCCCAGAGCCAGCAGAGGTTGGGGTCAACTAACTTGGATTATGCACCAGTGTCTTTTAATTTTGTCTGCAATGAAATATGGACGTGCACAGACTCCAGAAGTGCCTGGTGTGACACCCAGTTATCATGGCCTCATAAAGCCTGGGTTAAATCCTCTAAGAGATCAGAGAAGAGTGCCTTGTCATCACAAATCTTGAGCCTGCCAGCACAGAGTGAATGATGAAGTCCTTCAATGCTTTACAGCCCCAGTCCCCGTGGGATTCCTTAATTATCCTTTGCAATAATTAAGGCACAAACAATTGATATAAGAATCTCCATTTGTTTAGAGTGCACTGATTCCCTTCCCCCAAGGCTGGAGAAAGCTCAAATACATTTATACTGCAAAGCTGCTCTTCTCCAAAGGGGGATTGTTCTGCCTAGCTGGGAATGAAAGCCATCTCGGCACGGTGGCAGGTAGGGCTGTATTAAGGCAGCAGTTGGGGGCCCACAGGAGCTACTTGATTACACATTGGAACAGCTTCATTCTTCAAGGACTGGCATCAGGCCAATTAGTCCTGTAGGAAGACTGATGTTTTAACTAAGACACATCCATCTACACTGCAGCTTTATAAACACACTGTTTGCTGAGTAGGGACTGCCTCTGTGCAGTTCTATTTCTGATTTTCTAGAAAGGTCAAAGGATATCAGACAGATGTACTGGAAACCTGAAAAGCACATCAGTGAAATTCAGACAAGTAAGATCTAAAATTATTCAGTACGGCCTTCACTTGACAATCTGCTATAGATTTAAATGCTAGGAGCAAACCAGTTGCAGTTTAAGGTCCTCTCTACCCAGAAAGAAAGCAGCCCCTCAGGAACCTGCAGACACTGAGCAAGGAGGGAATAAATGTACAGCAGGCAAAGCAACAAACCCAGCTACCTCAGAGAAAACCACAGCCCTGAAGGTGTGACCCTGGACGTGTTCAGACTCACAGTGGAGAGGGAAAGTCACACAACTGGCTCTGGTGGCAGCTGGTGGTTACAAACACACATCCCTCACTCCCAGCCCTGTGCCAAGGCCTCTGCCATGGTGCAGCTGATCCAACAGATCCCACGCTGGGAGTCAGAGCAGCAGGGAGAGGCTGCGGATGGACACTGCCTCTGAGGGTGCTGCCAGTGCCACCAGGCTGGAACTGCCTCTCCTGCTGGTGGCTCTCCAGAGCTCCCAGGTCTGCTGATCCTTGCCTTCCACCTTCCCACCCTTTCTGTGACCTGATATGAGACTTGTGCACTGGGAAAGAAGGAACCTGAGAGGCTTTTTTCCAAACGTTGACTTGACTCACAGGGTGTGTTCCAGCATGGAAGCCAAAGGCCACTCCAGGTTCACTGGGAATGGGAGGTGCAGATTCTCAGTAGAACTTTGGCAAGAAAGCTGCTTTTGTCAGTTCTGCCTTGCAGCCAGAAAATGGGAGGAAACAGCCCTGAGATTCCAGATTCTTCCTAACACACACAGTTGTAAATGAGAGCCTCTGTAGCTTCCAACCTTATGCAATCAGTTATATTAGAAAAAATAAATTAATCATCACTAGTTTTAAGATCTACAGTAAATATAAAGAAGACAATTTTAAAATACCCTAATTATATTACAAAATGCAGTCCTCTTAATACCAAGCTATAAAAGTTGGTTGCAGATTGTAACTGGGCTTCATTTTTACAAGTATGACTATAAGCTACAAACTTTGCTTCTTCTGAGAAGCACGAAGACAGGATGGGGAAGAAGTTCTTGTTCCTGCAATGCACCAAAGCTGATCTGTAGCCAGGAGAAGGTTTGGACATTATGGATTTACAGCACCAGCACGTAAACCAGGAGTCAGCCAGGGCAGCCCTGCCAGGCTCTGCAGAACAACTCTGCTATTCCTCCCTCCAGGGATCAGCTCAACATGCAGATCCTAAGAGGGAAAATACTCCTGAAGTTCACACCAGGCAGCTTTGAAGGTGTCAAACCCAGGTCTGCCACAATGCAGCATCTGAGCCACCAGACCACTGAGTATTACCCACTTGAATGAGCAATGCTGAATGAGAAAGGTCCTGCGTGCACAGGCACCCAAGGAGGGTTAAACTGTCCCTAATTTCAGGTATATTCACCTAAATTCGTTGGCTGGACTTCCTTTATAGTCTATGGGCAATCACACTTGCAGTGTGATTCATCCAGCCTCATTTAGTGGCTAGCTGCAAGTCCAGGTATCACTTTGGAAGTGCTTCTTTCTCTGCACTGAGTACAAAGGAAGTAAAAAGACTGCTTCATACAGGGATGCCACATTGTGGACATCTTCCAGAAGGTGAGATGAATCTAGCCAGGCTGTGTAAGAGCAAGGGGAAAACTGAAAAGCTGAAAAACTGCTGCAGAGCATTTAGCAGCATCCTATGAGCTTAGTCTTCTAGTTTCGCACAAAGTCCTCAAAGATCCTGAAGTCAGGTCTGATTTTTAAATTTACTCAAATTTTCTCCCTCTGTTGGCAGCACTCTGTTAGAAAAATTGCAGAACCACAGTGCTTGTTCTCTGGACAAAATTTAAAAAAAAATTACTCCCTAAGTGGAGTTCTCTATCATCCATTTGGTAATTAATTTCCTCATTAAATGTTGACCATGAGTTTACAATAAAAAGTTATTAAGAGAGGCCACAAGCTGCAAAGGTTGGATGAGCTTTTGAGCACTCCCTAATCAAAGGCCTTGCTGTGTGCCAAAGGGTAGTTGGACCATCTTTCCAAAGGTGAGATCAACAACTTCCAGTGAAATGACAACTGTCAGGACAACAGCCTAGTTAACCTCAGCCCACCCAGGGCTGTCTGAGCTGTCCCAGCACTGCCAACCCATTTCCTGCTTGTCACATTTCAAATGGCTCAAATCCCTTGGTAATCCCGTCTTCTAATTAGTCACTAGTTACACTGTCAGGTATTTTATTCCCACAATTGTGTGAAGACATGAGGATTAGCTCTTAAATTCTCCAAAAAGGAATGGTTATCACTGATTCTGCACCTCCTTTTCTACCCACAGGAGTCCCTGTTTCAGCAGCATGAAAGCGTTCTAGAAAGCACCAGAACACTTTCCTGAATGTTTTTGGTAAAAAACCTCACCTTTGTAGGGAAATGTGCCTCAATTCAAGACTCTTCTCACACACATCCCCAGTTATTTTCACTTTCTTTTAAAGCACTAACCTCTTGTTTACTCACTGATACATCTCAACAAGAGAATCTCCTAAGTTCAAAGCTTATCTGCTATTTTTTTTTTTTTGCTGATACAAGTATTCCTTCCAGTGTTTACCCAGCTCCTACAAGCCCCTATAATTTTGTCAGTGTTATCTTTTCAAAGGTATTTTGTCTGTTCAAATACACTAAACGTAAAACAAAACCAAAGCCTGCATACAGTTTGAAAAGAAGAATGCAAAAGGCAGTAAAGCAAGAACAGCCCTGCCAGGGCCTTTCCATGAGGGATCCAGGATAGCTGGGGCTTAATTCTGACAAAGGCAACACTGCGAGCAGTGGAATTAAAAACACTCCAGTGGGAAATATGTGTAAACTGGTTTTAAACTGCAGTACAATACAACATCTTTGATCTGAGGGCTTAGTTCAGACAGTACAAGACTGACAGATAAAGCAGTATTCCTCCAAATATGTAAATGGCTGCTGCAAAGGGAAAAGGAATTATCCATCCTGTGGCAGGAAGGATTGGAAGACTGGGCTTAACAGTCACTTAACAGGTGAGGTATGAGGGAAAACTTACTGATAGAAAGATGGGGAGTTTGTAGAGTTTGAGTAATAGGAAAGGGTCAGAGAGACAGTGTTGGAATAGTGTGGACAGTCTTGGGACAGCTGATGGATAAGATGCTAGTGTGATGTGCAAAATATTTTCTAATCACCATCTCTTCAGAGAGTCAGAGTTTGACATATCCAAAATGTGGAACCAGCATTAATATCCAAAGCAACTCAAACCCTGCTCTGAGCTGCAAGTCTCACGATAGTTCATGGGTTTGCTTTTTTAAAGCCCCAGCTGCCAGATTCATGCATTGCAAAGCGATCTCATCTTTCATTTTAAAAAGTTATATTTCCACTTCTCAAAGCTGTGGAAAGAAGCCTGAAAAGATGAAGTGCCAGTATCCTTAACAGCTCCAAAGAGAGAAGGCAAATAAAAGGAATTCAAAGTACATTGGTTTAAGCCAAACTCATAATTTCTTTTTCCCAGGCCTGGCTCATGATTTTTGAGAACTGGCATTTGGAAATGCTGGAAACACAAAACTCTTAATAAGGAACAGGGGGAAGTTACTAAGAAGCTTGAAGAAAGCTGTAAGATTTCTTCACTACAGTAAAAACATGAGCATTAAAGAACTGAAGAGGGAGGTTTGTTAAAGGTTACCCAAATTCTGGTACTTTCTCACACAACAATCAGCTCCTGGTGACTGAGCTGTGCCTCTCTTTGTTACAGTGTTTTGCCTTTAATTGTAGGTCAGCCTGGTGGTGGAATGTGACAAACCAATTTTGTGTTCTGGGGAAAGAGCGGGCCCTTTTGGGGCTATAGAGAGCCTGATACCTGTGACCAAAACAGTCAAACAAATACAGACAGAGGACAAACCCAGCTTTTGTATTCATGTGTTCATGGCCTGCTTTATTTTGCTCTTATCCAGCAACTTTGGGGTGAATGTTGCTATCAGAAAGCCTTTTTTCCTGACTTTCAGAAGTATATTTTTATGATAAAGGAACAATTATGAAATTAATTTGGTTTTTAAACAAGTTTTTTTACAGGAGTTTTTCTTTTTTAAGGAGCTTGAATAGCAAAAACATTTCATGAAGCTTCTGCTGATGTACTTAAATATGTCCAAATAAATAGCATATTTTCAAGTTAAGTAAATACCCACATACCAAATCTGGATCCTATTTAAGCTCTAAGAAAACTAATAATATTATCTATCTACGCTGATGAATATGCTATAATGTATTATATATGCTTTAAGATTGCTAGACAAAAACCTATATATGTAACACAATATGACTGAAATTCAGGCAGACATGTTTTCCATTCCTCAGAAACTGAAAATCCACAGCAGATCTTCAATTCTCCCACTAGGACAAAAATATTTCTTTATTGCCTCTTGCCCATCCACCAGCTGAAGGGAGCTAACTCCACATGCACACTCTCATCTCCACACAAGCTGTACACTTTGGGGAGCATAGGCTGAATAGATTAAATGAGAAAACAAATAGTTGCAAATATTTTTTTTTGCCTTAAAACATCCCAGGCAGTTTTTAAGATAACCTTGCATTTGAGTAAAGGAAGCATAATTAAAAAGATTTATTAATTTTCATGAAAGAAATTTAGTATTTTGTGATCAATTTCAATTTTACTGCAGGTACAAAACTCAACTTCCCTAAAATTGTAAGACTCATTGATAATACAAAGACAGAGACCATAGATCAAATGATTCCTTTACCCAAGGTCTTTCTGTGCAGTGGTGGGTATTCATATTCCTAAAATTCCCTGCCTAGACTATGGACAGTAAAGGAATGTGTAAAATTAAGGGGGGCACTGCTCACATTACTGATGTGATCACCCTGTGTGTGTGTGCACAGCTGCCCCAGCACTGTCCCCTTCAGATGTGCTGCTGCATTATTGCTGAAATACAACAAAATGCAAAAATATTGAAATGCTTAAGAGGCTTTTAAAGAAAACGCTGTGACAACTTGGCCTGCACAGAGTGGTATCGTGTTTGACTACCTGAATTAGATTTAATCTGGCTCCCCCAGCGGTAATAATAATATAATATGCTGTAAAAAGGAGTCTAAAAATCTTAAATTGAATCTGTATGTTTACTATGAAAGCGGCTTTGTCAGATGTACATTACAAAATTTTAATATTTTCAGCAGGCAAGCAATACATCTTGTCTAGACACTGGTGAAATTTTCAGACACAAAATTATTTTAAATTCTAAAACAAATAATGCAGACTTCACCCCCCCATCCCTAACAGATTGTGGAATGTCATTTACTTTAAATTTGCAGCCAGACATCACATAGCCAGAGAAATTGCCTGTAAGAAAAATAGGCTGACACTTATCACTGCATTCCAGGGGGACCAGGGGGTGATGTCAGCTCTCTCTGTTTCTCCCAGACAATTGAGCGTCCTACAAATCAATAAAAACAAGGTTTATTGGTATGTTTGCTTTATCACACTTGAGCCACTTTCATTGTCCTAGTGACAAAGTCTTCACAAATTGAATCATTAAACACAGTAATTGTGTTTCAAATACATTTTAGAGAGGAGGAAGGGAAGGGAGGGTGTAAAAGATTATTTGCTGCAGTATTTATGGCTGCGGAATTTACGTTTGTAACAGTTTGCCGTACCTATATTTTATTTTTCTATATGGAAAAAGGAGCAGGGGGAGGGGACAGAGGAGGGACCCCAGTAAATGGAACAAACAGTCGCACTCAAATTTAGCCCGGCAAAGCTTTTAATATTTCGCTGAGCTAATGTTATATAAGGAATTTCTCAACAGCTCCTCGCACAAAATGTCAAACTTATTTTAAAATTATTTTTGTAAAAATAGATGGTCTTGAAAAAAAAAAAAAATTAAAAACTGCACCCTGGAGTTGGGATCTAAGGACTGTTACCATCCTGGTGGTTAAAATAATTTCTTCCCTGGTGTTGCTCAGTCCCTTACGCAAGCCTGTAAACTCATTTCGCCCCAGCACTCTTTAAATCTTTGTCGCTCTTTGCATATGTGGTTGTGATTTACATGCCACCCACATTTAAAGAGGTATTGACATTTTCAAGGCGGCTATTTTAGCCCCTGGATTTTTAAATGGAATCAATTGCACTTTATTTCTTCCCTGAGGAGCCCAGACCTGTGTTTGTCACACGCCCACCTCTATCTCCGCAGCCCCAGGGGCGTCTCGAAGCCACCCCTGGGAATATCCAGCGTCCCCTCAACAATTCCAGCCGGGCACTGCTGAACCCCAACAGGGCTGGGATTCCAGCCTCCCTGCCTTTTCCAAAGGCCTGTGAGGAGGCCTTTCCCCCTCACAGTTGCTATGCAGGCCGAGCTGGGATGGCAGAGCAGAACAGAGGCACATTTCACAGGAGGCTCCAGCATTATGCAGCAAAATGGGCTGTGACTGGCGCTCGGGGGCCCGCGGAGCTCCGTGTCAATGGCATTGTTGGGGCTCAATGGCGCTGACCTGAGCCGGGCAGGCCGAGGTCAGCGCCAGGCCAGGCCTGTGGAGCTCACACAGCTTCCACACGCTCCCTCGGCAGAGCAGCAGGGATTGCTCTCCACAATGGCATTTGTTTTTTTGTCTTAGCACCCCTCTGGGAAGAGGGGACAGCAGAGGCTGTGTGGCTGATAAAGCCAGGCTTAGCTGCACCCACACAGCCACAGTCTGCCTAAAGGCAGGTGACACAGGGAATGCTGTCCTTCCTCTGCATGAATCAGGGATGCTTCTCCCTTCCCTCCGTTGATCTTGTTGCATTTTTCTTACTCAATTAGCTTGAAATGGAACATGGTCATGCTTCCAGCTGCAGTTTCCTTTGAGCACAGTGGTATCAGACCTTTCCACACATTATATAAATTGCACTTCATTGCTGAAAATCAAATCTAGAAGGCAATGCTATCCATGTAAAAATATTGTAAGGATGTAAAAGTGCTTCCTACCCTGCACTGTCTCCTAAGATGAATGGAGGACTGTCAGTCAGGAGGTCCAGCTCCTCCAGCAGCTCTCAATTATTTGGGGCCCTTTGCCACATTCCGCTGACTCTGTTGGGAGTGTCAGCAAGGCAGTGCTTTAGGGAAACCCAGCAAAGCACACTTAGTGCCCAGCACACATCACAGCACTGATCTTCAGGCACAGTGTCCGCAGACTCAATCCCATCTTGGCCAGCAGCAGAACTATAGCTGTGTCCTGATGTCTGGCAGGGATTAATTCAGGCTTCCTTCATCTCACACAGAAACAGTCTTGTATAGGCACTGCCAGATTTGTTTTAAAGACAGTTAATGGTTAGTGATCCCCTTTGATCCTGCCAAGAAAGGGTGGACAGGATCAATGGACTGGCTCGGTGACTCTTCTCCCTTTCCCTTTCTGAAGTAGTTGTTGAGGCAGGAAAAATCTCATGCTGTTTGTAGAGAAAACACTCTCCAGAAGCTCCCTTCAAGTGTAAGGCAGAGCATCCCCCAGCCTGCCCTGCTTCCATCCAAATCTGCTGCTGCTGCCACCAACTGCAATCCAGCGTTGATCCTGCAGATCCTGCAGCGGCAGTGATTCTGTTCCCCCTCTGCTACTCACAGCAATGCCACTCTTGGGCACTAACTATGACAAAAGCCTTCTTGAAACTTAGAGGGGAGGGATATACATACATTGTTCATGTGTGTGAAAAAAATCACCTGCATCTGGGTCATTCCTTCCATCAAACCATGCAAACCAAACTAAGCAAGCTCACAACAGACACACGGGCTCACTAATGGCTACACCTTACGTTTTAAAAAGATCCTTGTGCAAACTGTATTATACACCATTTATCTTGGAGGAGGTCTGCTCCAAAAGGAGAGTCTGGGTTTGGTGAGTCTGTCAGTGACGGCTCTATTTCCCAGTATATATTTACACTACCATCAGACTTGGTGAGTGGGTTTGCTGTCAAACTCGCGAAGCACAAACCTGACAGTTTGGTTTGAAGTTCCCTTCCCCACACTTGGGTCGCACGAGAACACTGAATAGATGCATTTGCTATAGGTTATAGCAATCCTGACAGTAGTGAATGAATGATTGCTCCTAAAAAGTACAGCTTGTTCTGACATTATCGCTCCATTGCTTTCTAAAAGTGGCTAAACCAGAGACATCCTTCCCCGTCTCTCCCCACTCCACTGCCATTCAGCATCTCTTCTGGTTCAGCAGCCTGCATCTCCACACTGATGTGAAGGGGCTATGAATTTACACCAGTGGGACATGATGCCCAGTGGTAACATTTACAGCATAAGAACCATTTATTTTTCCAGAGAAGTGTTTAGCTTATTGATGAAAGAAAAAGTATTCTACCCTCTTGTGTGTCTAAGTAGTCAACATCCCTAGTGAAATGAATAAAATTCTCATAATCTGTTCCACTGGAGCCTATTTCTGCTATAACTGAAAGCAGGAAATGTTGCTGCAGACTTCCATGGGAGCAGCGTTTTCCTCATGAAGAAGAATTGGTTAAACATTGCATAATTTAGTAACTCCTGACTTAACAAAACTCGGAGACACGCTCCCCAAGAAAGGCACACTGTTTGTAGCTGGGAACAGCCTGGCTGGATCAGCAGCACCAGCAGCAATGAAAGGCTCTAAAACATGGATATGAAAAATGATTAACTGACTTCATATGACTATTTGTGTTTAAAATTAGGGCAGGCACTCGAGAACTGTGCTGAATCAGGGCCTTGATTATTGGTACCAGTAATGAATGCAGACGTTTGGGAAGGTATGTTTCATTGCTGCCATCATGTTTTATTTTTGGAGATGTTAAAGAAAGATATCAAGAAGATATAAAACAAGTAATTAAATTCTTGTTTTGTGTAATGCAGAGCAAATATTTGCTTCAAGTTTTATGGGCATCTTGCAAATCAAAATCATAAAGGCAGATGAGCTTTTGTTTAAGAAAGGCATGCTGATGGCTCAGCAGAAAATAATAAGAGTTTGTTTTTGGTAGGAAAAAACCCCCTGACATGAACCACAAATACATTTCATTAGGTGACACTAATAGGGGTTGTCAGGTGCCTTCAGTAACAGCAAACATCCTCTCATGTCTCAAGTTTGTGTGGAAGTCAAGAGCACAGACTTAGCTCAGATAAGATATTTGATTTGTGTTTGCTCAGGAAAATGCTCTGACAGCTTAGCTAAAAGGAATTTGTATCGAATTGGAGTAAAACTTGCACTAGATAACAGCCAAGAGAACACCAGGGCTGAGCTGGACCAAACATTAGACAATGGAAACAAGCTGGTGAACAAGTTACTGGGGAATATTTACTGAAGCACATTCTTTCTTTCTTTCTTTCTTTCTGTCTTTCTTTCTCACATGGACCTTGCAGAAAGTGAAATTCAAAATTCCAAAACTGCCTGGTTTGGACACAGTAAAAAAATCGGTTTCCAAAAAGTACAATCCTACCATTTTCTTTCTTTCTCTTATATTTGTATTAACACTTTATTATCTCTCTAAAAACTGCCTTGAGTTAGACCTAGTCAAAAATCAAAGGAATACAAAACAGTTATGGTATAGTTTCAATACCATTTTCATGTTTAGGGAAAGGGAGTAAGAACAAACAAATATTTGGGTGCTGGAAGAGCAGAGTTTGAAGTTTTGTAGCTTTACCCTCCTCTCTCAGCTGGGCTCCCTGTCCATATCAACTCCATGGTTGGACCTTTCTAGCAGGAGAAGGGAGGGCAGCCTGTGGTGGAAGTTTCTGGGTTTCCAGGTGTGTGGTGATCCAGCTACAGAGAATTCTAGAAGCACAAATTGAGAGCTTTCAAATTCCCACCAGGCACTGCAGGCATTCCTGGATTTAAATATTTTCACATTTTAGAGGAAATATTTCATTTAGGTTGATCTGCTCCTGCATCCTATATATTTATACATAATACATATATATCTCCTATATATTTATAAAATGTTAACTCCATAACATTTTATAAAATAAGGGAATTACTGCAAACATTGCCCAAGACAGAATTTTTTTTAACTTTCTCTATTTCAGATTATGCCCACATTAGATTTTCACCTCTCTGTTGACATCCCCAAAGCAGAAACCAAGGTTGATATTGACGTAATTTTGATCCTCAGCATACAGTTAGGTGAACAAGAAAGATCCCATGAGCAATAAATTCTCCTCAGATAAATTAACCCTGTGGTGGAATGCAACACATCCCCTCTTTGCCTCTGAATTCAGCACTATAGATGACAAAGAGAAAAGGTGAGGTCTGTAAGAAAAGCTTTCATCAGAGCAGCTAATGCAGATGAAAACAAGGAAATAAACCACATGAATGTATTTCCTGCTGTTCTGTTCTCAGGTAGGGTTGAAACGATGAAGTAGGCTGAGTGATGCACAGAGCAGATGTGGAATTACAGCTGAAGCATTGTCCTGGCTGTATGGGCTGCAATGCAACCACTGCACTACAGACCCACCCTGCTGCAGATTTCCTCTCACACATCAAAGCACCACAGAGTAACAAATCTGGCCATTAAACATCCTCCCACTAGCACAGGAAATACTCTGCTGTCCCCACGGAGTAGGTAGGACAGACTCTCTGCCATAATGTCTTTCAGCATATGGTCAATGGGCAGATTTTGGGAGAGTTCCAAGGAAATTTGTACTTCCCCAGGTTTTGCCATTTGTAACACCGTAGTACTGTGCCCTGGGGGTAAATAATCAGCCCCATTTTCCTAATGAGGAAATTCATCCAAGGTCATATGCTAAGTCAGTGGCAGTGCAAGCCATGAAATTCAGGTCATGGGCAGGAATTACCTCTGCTGTCTCTGCAGCTTAATTGCATTTCAGAAACTCCATTTATTTGGTATGATAATATACCAGCACCTGTTGTAAAGAGACAGTACAGGAACAGCAGCCAAAAAGAGGCAGAAATACGTCAAAGAAATGTGGTAAACAGTAGTAACTAATAGGAACTATAATAAGCCTCAGGAATTAGCAGCTAAGAATATTTCTGGGAAAGAGTATTATGGCAAAATATTTTTGATCAAAGCCTGTAGACTCTAATCCTGCCAGTGCTTTCTTATATGTAGAATTATCCTAGAGGAGTCTCAGCAAATTAAGTTTAGTCCCAAATTATAAGATTATAAATATTCTTTCTAAACTCTTTCTAAACTAGTCTAACTACACCAGTTCCAAGTACACCAGAGGGGTAAATGATCCTGAGTCAAGAGAAGAATTGGTGTTGTGCAAAACCAGCCATTCCTTCTTCTTATTTGGACTTTTTTTTTTTTTTTTCATTCACTTGTCACTGCTCCTAAAACTGTATTGTTAATGTTATCTTATTAGTCTTAAATTATACAGAGCTTTTGCACAGTCTTTTCATTATGGATACCCAAATTCTGCTTTCCTCAGTGCTCACTTTGCCAAAGCATTTAAGACCACGAATGAAATGTATAATAAATCCAGGAGCAAATTCACAGAAATGAGGTGGGAAATGGCACTATCAATATCAGCAAATCTAGTGCACTCAAAAGGTGGAAGCTTTTTAAAAGAGGTGTCTGGGTGGGTGTTTGCCCTCCAAATAAAAGGCACTATCATTTGAGCTATGTCACAGAGTCAACTAAATATCTACTAGATTAATGATGCCAAAGTGAGTTATTGAAAAATATTGAAAAACAAGTTCCGAAAGTTCTTTACCCTCCCAGATCAGGCATATTCAATATCAGAGCTACTCACCAGCTTAAATACATTTTGCGGCTCTCACAGAATCTACTTATCTTGCGGAATGCAATTTAGCTGAAAGTTTGTCTGGGAGTTGAATTTATTTTCTGGAATTACTATTTTTGTATCCTAATGGGGAAACACCCCTCCTCAGCCAAAAAAAGAACTCAGCAACCCACATTTTTTGTGTCTAGCTACAAGTAGGCCACACTTCTGATCTTCCCACCACGTCCTGGCTCTGGTGCCTGGAATGATCTTTTAGGCTGCAGGTACAGCTACATTTAGCTCCTGACCCCTCTGTACTCATAGTCTTGGTTTATTAATACACCTATTCTTCTCTTTCCCGCTGGCCTTATTGATTTCCCTTTACTGTGAAATACTGAGGTTATTTTCAAACCTGTCTTACACCAAAACACTTAACTTTTCCCACTTGCACTGTACCGTGACAGACCTGCAAGCGTGAGATGTGAATTAAAAATCAAACCCGAAAGGTGCACTGCACTAAACAACAAAGAAAAGTAAAACTCTCATTATACAACGTTTTTCCTGAAGAAAAGTTTTTGAGTAGGATGCATGCTAAGTTAATTTTCCAGCTCTTCCTCTCTCTTGCTTGTGGCAACAGACTTTAGATAGATGAATACTAAGTTTGTTAGATGCAGCACCCACAACCAGAATAGTTTGATGGGAATAAATTTTATTTGTTGCTGGAAAGGGAAGAGATGAGAGACAAACCACAGGAATAAAACCAGGCACCAGATGTTTGAACCTGGAGGTTCAACTCATGATAACATCCTGTCCAACTGCAAAACAGGCTTTGAACAGAATTAAATACTACTCAGTCTGAAATTAAGAGACAACACTACGAATGCACAGTTCATGTACCCAGCTCAAGACTTCGTGGACATCTATGTGGATTTGATAAATTCCCAGCTTCCCTAAAGGTGATTACACTACCAAGTGTAATCACATTTAACTAATGTCCTTGTGCTGGTGTTAGAGGGATTTTGAAAGTGACCTTTTTCTCAGGAAAGAACATTTGTCAGGCTTTTAGGACCAATGTGCACTTGGAAAATTGTTATCACAGTTGCAAAAATGTCATTGTTCTTGAAATAAAGGGTATATTCCATGGAATTTCTCCTTGGCACTATAGATCACTGCTGCAGGAGGCCTCTAAGCTGAAATGCCATTGCTAGTTTTATTGCCTGTTTTAAGTAGAATTTCACAGAACTCTCTGTTCTGGATATATCCCACCTGCTGGTATATTTTTGTTCCTAATGATGGGAAGACTTGCAGCACATTAACCTTCCAGAGGAAAAGTATTTCATCTTTCTGTACCACATCAGCAACAAGACTCATGACTTACATAATTTCTCTATCAAAAAGAGGTAAAAGCAGAGGTATGGATTTTAAAAGGTTCAATAATTGCAATAGAGCCACTATTGTTATCATCACAAGGCATTTGTAGCAACAAATGTCACTTAAACAGGGAATGTTAATGGATTAATTGTGATTAAATTTGTTCCATTCCTTGGAATACTCACAATATCACACAGATTTCTCATCCACCTGCATTAAAACTGTGCTCAAACCCCTGTTCCCAGCTCACAGCCTCCTGCAGTCCCACCCAGCAGTGGGATTTAGCCCTGGCCATCAGGAAAAGAGCTGGGCTGTGCTCCCCAGGACACAGTGATCCTGCAGCAGGATCCTCCCTCTGCAGGGGCTGTGGGCTGGAGTGCCGTGACTTCATCCCTGAGCAGAGGATGCTGCAGCATCCTCAGAGCCCAGCCAACTGCAGAGCCCATTCAGCAGCTTTATTAAATGCAGCCATTTATTTTACTTATTTTCAGAGTTACCAGTTGCTTTTTTCTCTTCTGTTGTCATGTTTGTGTCTGCAGCTCTTTACTGTGGTTGCAGAAAGAGGCTGGAAGCTCAGACCCCTGGGCTCTCCCTGCTGTGCCTCTGTCTGGCTGGCTATTTATAGCCTTTCTCTCACTAAATTGCAGAAGTGTTGAGAGTTTTGAAACTGCATTTTGGGGACAGAATCCTGAAATGTTTACTGACAGGCAAAATTTGAATGAATTAGAGACATTTTTTGGTCTCAACAGGAGACATATTTATAGGAAAATAAAATTTTAAAAAGCCTAAAATAATTTTTATCAAGTTTTAAGGTGCCTTTCATTCTATTAAGTAGTAAATTTTCAGAGGAAAAAACTTGCTATTTTCCTGCTCTGTAAGAACAGTCACTAAACCCATGTCTACCAGTCCAGAGGACATAACCCACAGGGCTTGCAATACTTTTCATACTGCTGTAAGAAAACTTAAATATAAGAGAAACTGAGGACACTGCAGTTAAAACTTTCTAATTCTGCTTCATCCCCACCACACCTCCCATTGTAACTGCTGTATCCATAATCAGGGAGTTTATTTTCCTTAGCTCCACTTTTCATATTATTCAAATCTAAAGAAATCTGAAGTTTTAAATAACAGGGAGGACAAATTGTGCTTTCAGAGAAAGGGAGTTGGGACTCCTGCTTGAACAGATGTTAAGAATGTTTCTGAGTGTGCTAGACTCATTTACGAGTCTCTTTCACACATTTGAATCTTGGGGACATCAGCAGTTTGTTCAATATTTTCAGCCTCCATCCTAAATGCCACACTGGGAAATGAGAGGAGGGAAAAAAAAAAAAAAGAGAGAGTGAGAGAGAAAAAGGGGGAAAAAAAGAAAAAAGAAAAAAAAGAAAAAGACACACACACACACACACACACACACACAGAGCCAATCTTCCATCAGTGTGACAAACTGCAAGCAAGAATCACAGCAAAATAGTCAAGGCAGACAGTTGGTAAGATAGAATCAGGCTGGAAAAATAGTGCAAGATGATTTTAACAGACAGATGAAAGTAGTCACCTTCTGGACTGTGCTCCTGGGGCGAGTTCACAAACATAAGGTTCTCCCTTGCGAGGGAGGATGGAAGTGTCACTGGCTCAGCACTGCTGAGGCTGTCTGTGGTCTCTGCAGACATGACGTAAAGAGCAGCCTGAGCAGCACCTCGAGCTCTGATTCTCCTTTCTCCCAGCAGATTTCAGTCACCTTTAGCAATGCACTCAGGGTTCCTGGGCTGGAGATACTGCAGGAAGAGAAAGCATCTTTTTATACCAAGCTAATAGAGGGCACAGAAGCAAGGGGGCTCAGCTGTGTTCAGAACAGAGAGTGAAACAAAAAAATAATTAACGACAGGACTTTGGCAGATGATAAAACTCAGCCACTTGAATCTCTACAAAGCCCACTGATGGGCACAACTCTAGGAATGGACTAGCCAAGCAATAAGAAGGTTTTCCTCTTGTTAAAAATACCAAAAGGAAGGAAGAGTGGTCTCTATGGAGGCTATGGTTGTGCAAGATTTAGTTTCTTTCCTGTTCAGCTTTTCTTCTGTCCTTTATTGATGCAAGCAGTTAGACTAGTAAAAGATTTAATATTAGCAGTTATTATGGAATTCCTCATCAGATTACTATAGATCCCAAAAGACCAGCTGCACTTTGTTGTTTCCACTGAGCAGACCACAAGCCATCAGCACTACCTGAGTCTCTTTATGCTTTGCAGGGTTCTGTGCCTCAGCAGAAAGAACAGATAATCAGAAAGCCCAAGTACCAGTCTTGGTTCCAGGCAGTTACTGACCTGCCATACCCTTTTGAAAAAGTCACTGCCCTCATCCTTGCTTTGTTTCCCTTCTCATATTCTGTGTGTTTTGTTTCCAGAATAAAATTTCCTGGGGTAGGTATTTCTTCGCCCATGTTCCTCTAGAAATGACAGTTTGACTTTGCTTCTGTACTGAGCTACTGAAAAACCATTTTTGTCAAGCAACCATCTTTCCTCTCCTTCTGTTATAAAACCTTCTGGTTTATATTAGAACACTAATAAGAGTCTTCTGCCATTGCTAATTTCAGAAGGCTGAAGCTGGTGCACAAAAGGGACACCATCAGATAACTTGCTCTCCCTCCTACATTGACAAAATATAACACTAGTTTTATTTGTGTGTGATTTCCTGTTTTCAGCTGGAAGCACTTCACCAAATTTAAAACACGCACCAAAAGAACTTCAACAAATATTTTTGTTTGGGTAGAAGGTTTCTTGTCCCTGGTGATTTTCCATCCTACTTTGAGGGCCAGCCCTTGAGCAGTATATTATCAGTGACAAGGCACAGTGGTTGTGGATAATGGGGCCAATTTTGCTCTCAGGCAACCCCAGTGACTTCATTGTCTGGTCTATCTGATGAGAGGGTAGAGGCTGGTAGAATGACTCATCAAGAAAAAAAGAAAAAAAAAAGAAATGGGAAAAAAAGCAAAGGCAGCCAAGTAAAGACACAAGGCTGTCTCCCAAGGATAATTTAAATAGCAAGAGAGCTCCAAAATGCAGCAAGGAGCCAGAAATCTCGACAGAATGGGGCTCAACAAAGAGCTGTGATGCTGTGATCCACACTGTGGAGCCGAGGGTTATTTAGCTTTGGCTTTTTTGTTTGTTTTGGTGGGGGGTGTGGGGGTGTGTGCATCTCTTTTTGGCTTTTCTTTCAAGAAAGGCAGTCTCTTATTTCTTGTTCCCAAAAAGCCAGTTTCTCCTCTTTCCTCTGAGCACCCAGGCCAAGAAAAGGGAGTTGCATTAAGTCCCCTTTCCTGTGCATGGTAACTTGGGGCAATAGCAGCTCCTCACAGTCTCTGCCTTTGTTAGATACAAGCTTTTAATGTTCTGCTTTGTGACCAGCAGGGGAGGGGAGGATTCTGCCCCTCTGCCCTGCTCAGGTGAGCCCCCACCTGCAGAGCTGCCCCAGCCCTGGGGCCCAGCACAGGTGTGGAGGGTGTGGAGCTGCTGGAGAGGGTCCAGAGAAGGGATGATCAGAGGGCTGGAGCAGCTCTGCTGGGAGGAAAGGCTGGCAGAGCCAGGATTTTTCAGCCTGAACAGGAGAATTTGGGGTGACCTCATTGTGGCCTTCCAGTACCTGAAGGAGCCAACAGGAAAGATGGAGAGAGACAATTTTCAAGGGCCTAGAATGACAGGACGACGGGGAACAGCTTCAAAGTGAAAGTGAGGAGTTTTAGGTTCAATATTAGGGAGAAATTCTTGTGAGGGTGGTGAGGCCCTGGCACAGGGTACCCAGAGAAGCTGTGGCTGCCCCAGCCCTGGAAGTGCTCAAGGCCAGGCTGGATGTGGCTTGGAGCAGCCTGAGATAGTGGAAGATGTCCCTGACCAGGGAAAGTGGAACAAGATGGGCTTTAAGGTCCTTTTCAACCCAAACCATTTCCATGATTCTATATAATGAGTCTATTCTATCATTACTTCATTCTCAGGAAACAGAAGGCCCCAAACAAGGTCAGGATCCCTCCTGCTATGCACTCCACAAACCCCTGCTGGGAGAGAGCCCCAGTTCTCAAAGCATTTAAATAGATACATCAATGCAACAGAGAGGAATAAAATGGCTCACAGCCAAATTAGATGAACAAGACATTTAAATTCCCAGTGCTTGAGTCTCTTGCCCAGTGGACTTGGTTCCAGCTCCTCGTTCAGGGGTACAAGGCAACCTGGTGGGAGAATCAGCCCAGGATAAACTATTCTGCCTGTCTCTAAAAACATTTTAAAATGTCTTTAGTCAGAGCTGGCTGGGAGTTGTCTGGTCACTAGGATCAGCAAAAAACTTAGGGAGAAAAGCTGCAATATTTTTCCCCTGAGACCGGGAAAAATTCTGCAAGTCTTTCGTTTTCTCAGCTCATCCCACTGCATCTATTTACTCAACTCAGGAAGATTTGAAGGAACATGAGTAAAGGACTGGAAAATTACACTGAAAAAGAATCAGAGTAATTAAGCGTCAGGAGAGCCAACACCACAAGAAACAACAACAAAAAAGGAAGAATACTTGTGGGTACTTAGACTGATTCTAATTAATGTTTCAGTTTCTGAAAAACATTCCCAAGCTAAAAGTTCGTAATGTTACCTCAGACCCACTGAAAAATTTTACAGCACCTTTCTAAAATCCTGAAAATAAAGATTTTTAATGAGATTAGGAGTCAGAACAGAGACAATGCTGCTGAAAAAGATCGACAGCAGAACATTCAGAGTCTCAAAGTATCTGAGGAGTCGTGCTCTAATGTACGAGATGCTTGAGAACATACTGCTGGTATTCTGGAGTTATTTAGATAATGTTCTGATTGTGGCTTGAAGTCAGTAATAACAAGCCATATGTTCACTTTTTCAGAAATATTATTCTTTATTAATTCTATCAATAGTTACCCCATGAATTTTAAGGCAAAAAGCATCCAATTTGTGCCTATGGCATTTGAATAAATTCCAGTTTACTTTAAAGGTCAGACAATACTATAAGGTCTCTTCAGAAGATTTCTTACTATAAATCTATTGGCTACATCTCCAAACTTTATGCCATTTATTATTTTATGTACCAGTAATATAAATCTGCCTTGATTTAACTTGAACAGAGATTTCCCTTTACAGAATCCTCCTCGAAAAGGAGAGAAAATACTACATGAAACCCACAGCTCCTGCTAACCCAAACCTTTATCCATTGGTTTTAGATGGAATGTCTCAATTAATGAAGTCCAGCTGCCCATTACCTTGGCTTTCATATGCAGATAAAAACCTCCTAAAGGGTGAAATCTAATCCAACACCCAAGCACCTGGACTAGGTTTGGCCATTCTGCCAGCTTGGGGACCTAAAATCACAGTAGCCCATGCAGGGGATTTTTCTACATCTCCTTTTACCTAATTTATATTGAGAAAGGACCAGGTTAAGTGGTTTGACATATTTTATCTCATCCTCAAACCAGAATTCTACTACATATGACTACATTCAGTTTGAAACTCAGTTCTTTCATTTAGGAAAAAAACCAACAACAACAAGAAATGCAAATAAAAATGCAGCACTTGGTGATAATCTCTCTCTAATCATCAAGGACACTTACTGTTTGAAAAATCTTGCGTACCCAAAGTAATGATCCATGTAGGACAGAACCCCCAATGTTCTCAGCACAGTAAAAGACAATGCTTAGCAAATAATAATAGTTATTACTAAGTCTTATGCACCACTGCACTTTCTAATACTGCCTTGAAGTGAAAAGGACACGATGATGTGAAAAGAAAAGCTGTTCCCAGGCTATTTCCCTCTCTAATGGAATCCCCAAAATCCAAAAATATCAGGCAAAACCTTGTTTGGGGACATTTCTTATTTGTTTCTCACTAAATTAATTTAAATTTTATTTCAGAGATGTAACCCCTCACATTAATCTGACTCACAGAGTACACCGTGTGCCAAGCAGGATTGACACACTGGAGATTCCCTGTCTTTCCAAATCTCCAAGGACAAGGGTAGTGAGGCAACATGGGGAAACCACAGCTTTGTTCATTATTGTGGCAGCCAGGTACTGGCACACAAGATTCATTATTCACAGGACAGCAGAGAGATTTCATTCAGCAGGAAAATGAAAATCCTCCCAAAGCAGTCAGGATGCAGAGAACCAAGTGCATCTGCTCTGCCAGCACAGACATTTGGTTATTGGGGACCTTCGAACAGATTGGGGGAGTGTAGCAAAATCTCAAAATCTGCCTCAGCTCCCTGTGAAAGCAGCAGGTACTCCCAGTGCTGTGGGTCTGAACAGGGAGCACCCTTGGTCCTGGGAAGGAGCAGGGAATGTTGTGTGGCTGCTCCAGGCTCAGCTGCTTCCCACACGGACACACAGACACGGCCGGACAGGCAGCACAGGGGCAGTGACTGCTGGGCTCCCAGTGACACTGAGCAGTCACAGGGACAGGATATGGCACCCACAAGTGACAGTGACAGTGACGGTGACAGTGATGGTGACAGTGACAGTGACAGTGACAGTGAAAAGGGCCAAGCACTGAGGATGGAAATCCAAGGAGCCACGCGCTCGGCAGCACACGGGAGCAGGGTGCAGATTAGCTGCAAGGTCAAATAAACATCATAAAACATTGCCTAAGCTGTCAATTAAAGACCAAACAAGCTCATCATAATTATACAAGATAATTGTTATCTGCTGGGTGTTAATTAGATACGTTTTATCGGAGCTGTTGTCACTGAATGGAGAGTAAAACTGGTCAGAGTTATTTTTTTAATTGAAATTATTTCCTAACTAGTTTTGTTCTTCCTTCAGATGAGACTAACATCTTGTTTTCCCTGAGTATGTTTTCTTAACTGTACACCTAAGAAGCTTTAAATTTTCAAAATAAAATTACATTACTGTGTAACTAAGCTTAGCAAAGAAAAGCATGTGCAAAGAAAGATATAAAAATAAAAATTCTAAGCAGAATTCTCCCTTTAAAATGGAAACAAAAATATTTTTCCCAATACAGTTTCAAAAAATAAAACATCCTGTTTAATTAATTTTAATTTAAATGGAAATCACAACACACTACAAATGATAAATAAGGACAAAAATGCCTGAGAGATCAGTGTGCAGGTACTGAGCAATGCAGGGGTAGATGCAGCCCAGTATCCAAGGCAAACACTTTCCTGAGGGGTTTCTCACTGCAGGAGACGGGCTTTGGCTAAATGGCAAATTTGGCAGGATGTTCTGAGAGTCCTGCACACAAAAGCAGGAGCCTGCCAGCATCCACTCCTTCTTCTGAGAGCAAGGATGTGGAACCACCTCAGGGGCACAAGGATGGAGTAAATGCTGGAAAACACACACATGTGGAAGTTCTGGTCAAAGTCTGATTAATAAAGTATCAGGTTGAAATAAAAGTAAAGGGTGAAAGAGAGGAAGAACCCAAGAGTGTCACACATTGGCTTCCCCCATTACAGCAAGCCTCCCTCCATGCCTAATTCCTTTCCATCCTCAGAATTCACTGTTTATCTCTCCAGGAAACAGTTGCCCTAATGTATCACTTTCTGGTGAGAAAAGACAAATGTCCAATATTTATTCAATCAATAGAAATAACCAAACTTTCAGCCATCAGGGCAGGGGCCTTTTGTTCTCTATTTGTACGTTACCAAATGTAACAGGAACTTCCCAACAATATTGTGTGGAGCAGCAGCAATAAAAAAGGAGGGTCAGTAGGCCAGCAGAAACACTAACCTGCTTCGTTTCAGGATTGGTCCATTATGAAGATAATCAACATTTATTTCATAAGATAAAGAGCTTGATATAATTTGTATTGGTTTTTGTAAGAAAATACCAGAATTTTTTGAGGAGAACAGTGGCACAAAGGTTTACCACACACAGCCTAAAATAGTGTGAGAAAGGAACTGACTTCAGCTTGAATAATAGTCATTAACTCAAAACACTGGAAAATGCATTCCTTGTAAGAACAGAGCCACTGGAGCCTTGCCCAGTCCTAAACAAAGAGTAGCAGTTCACAGCTGTAGGGGACATACTGTGGGTATACACTAAGCTAAGGTTTAAAATATACTTGTGGTCTGCAGCAAACCTGGGGATTCCAGGGACTGTTGTGAAACAACATTTCAGGTTGTCTTCATTTCTCTCCTTGATAACAGCATTTCTCTGGAGTTCTTTTATCATCTCTGCTTAAGTTACTGAGCAGTTGCATAGTTCAGCTTTATACAGAAAAAAACTAGGAATGGAGATCTTCCAGAGCTATATATGCATGGAAGAGTACATGCACTCAAAGACTATTTCAAGCAACAGGGAATGTTTTCATGGCAAAGGTGTTGTGGGCAAATTCCAAAAAGTGCTCCTCCAATGCAGTAACAAAGTTCAACGTGACTCATGTGTGCAGGTAATTGATATTATTAACACAAACAGAAAATTTGAGGTCACTACTGGCAAGCAATATAAAAAACAGGTTTGTTTTCTATGAACGCCGAAAAGGAATTACAAGAAAGGAAAACTGAACAAAGATCAAGTTAAATATTTAATATATACATGTATATTTAATATTCATCTAACAATGCCTCATTCATAGCTTAAGCAACCCAAATATATCACAGGTTGAAGACATTTCCTCCTGTTTCACAAGTTAAACATTAAAATACAATGTCCTTTTTTCCTTCCTTCCTACACTAAATGTCTGTGTTATTGGTAGCAGCAGATAGAGCTCATACTCAAGTGAGGAGCTGAGACCTTTCATATCTACAGAGTCAAATGAACTCAGAAAAACTGGATAAGAACTTGGAATAGCGACTATAAATCCTTTGAACTGTGCAGAACCAGACCCAAAGCTTAAGTGAAGCTAATGGCATGATCCAAAGATTATTGAAAGCAATGAGAACCTTTCTCCTGCTGGATATTGAGAGATTTTGCATCAGCAAGATGAGAAGCAGCCAGACATTCAGATTAAAGAACTAATCTGGAGAGCAGACAGCAGAGGAGGGGACAGAAATAACAGCCAGCAGAGCCTGTTACCTTTCCAGATTCTTTACAAGTTTGGTCTAAAACAGAATTGCTCCTTCACACTTGGGCTTCTTGCCAAAGGAGATTTTCAAAGCTATTTGAGATAAGAGGCAGGAGGCATCTGTCACAGGGTACCTGGCTCTGCCCTGGGATGAGTCACTGCTAAGGAGGCAGAGCACAGTCAGGTCACTGATGGGAGGTGCCACAAGAATGGAGGAACCATCACTGGTGACTCTGCCTCCCTTCCTGCTTCTGGTGGCCCAGCCTTCCAAAAGAGCCATACTGAAAAATGCCCTTTCTCCAAAAACAGCCACGTTTGGTACCAGGAATATCTCAGGCACATCTCTCACTGTCAGGCAACACAGTGAAAGCCACTGAGCTCTGCAAAAGGCGGCTGAAGGGTTTCTACCTTCTCCACTGATAATGGCTCATTCCAGGGAGATGGGTGGACTCTCTCAGGAGAGTATTTTGTGTGTGAAAAATACTTTGAGAGCAAATCTGGAAGACATTCTGTATTTTTATATCACAGCTGGAATAATGCAGGTAACTGAATGAAATTCTTTATAGCACAGGACCCTAAGGTGTTTTAGCAGCAACAGTTTCTTCCCCTTTTCTCCTCCAATTTAAAACCCCTTGACTTAAATGCCATCTCTTTGGTCCACTCAAGAAAAGATCAGTTGTTCGGCTGTCCTAAAAATGCATCGATGTACCAGATTCCTGGAAATTCTGCAGCATTGTAATTTCAGACCAGAAACACAACATGCAAAGACAGAAACAAACGCTTGAGCTCCAGAGCTCACTTGAAGACCCTGACATTTACAGAAGAAGGAAGATGCAGCCGTAACCACCGGTTTGGAAGGCAGCATCAGGGAAATCAATAGCAGACATAAGATGCTACCTTAGCACTGCAATGATGAAAAATCACCTATTTAGTGCTGATGGAAACCTTTGCAACCTAAACAGTATAAATGTTGCTGGGTTTCTGCTAATTCAACAGCAGCAAATCTTTCACGTGTCTGTGACACACACAGGGTATCAAACCCTTCCCAGAGACGCTGTGAGTGGAAATCTGAGTTATCATTTGCCTGCACTGGGCTTGGAACATCTCTACTGTCCTGCTGCTCCAGCTAATTTCTCTTTTCTCTCCTAGCAGCTGGTGAGCTCCTAGCAGAGCAGCTCTTTAGGGAAGAGAAACCCAGTTTTGGTGTCAAACCCAGCCAGGCTGAGACAGGTACAGAGCAGCTCGAGGAGAGCAGAGAGGAGATCTGGAGAGTGGAGAGTGTCACACCCAGCCTGTGCTTCCCTGGTTGGTGAATAAACCCCAGAACTGGTTAACAAATGATGTAAGGGTTCTTCTTGTCTCCTAAAAGTGGGATTGTTGCAGGTTAAGTTTTACATGTAATATTTCAGTCCACCTGTGCAGCGCTGGTAATTTTTTTTTCCATTGGGTGTTTAGCATAACACCTACCTCATGCTCCACTAATTATGATTTCATTCACACCATTGCCTTCCTAGTCATCATCACTGGTGGCCATTAATGTAACCTTTAGCGTGGCCATGCTGTAATTAGGTAATGGTTATTATTTTGAAATGCTACTGGAAGGCTTCCCCACGCACAACTTATTTTTGCTGCAGGACTGTGGCAGTGACCTGCAGAGGAATTGGCTGATGATAAGGTGACTAAGCCTCTTTACAGTTTAAAGATTTAATTGAACATTTGTACAAAATAGAAGAATTCAGTGCATTGTACAATAGATATTGTTTAGTCTAGTGCACTGATTTATGCTCAAGTGGGATAAAAATCTACATTTCATCTTCTCTATTAGAGGTTCCGAAATACTGCCAAGAACTACTTCTCAGAATAAAAATGAACATTTGTTCTCATGTTTGCAATTTTTTTTTATTCCTTTCACTAGCAAATCATCTGGCTATTTTATTTAATTCTTTGTTCTATTTTTAGGAACAGTGACAGAAAATTCAAATCATGTAAATATTTCTCCAACTCTTCTCCTCATTATATTTGCTTTGGGAATGATTTGTCGTATTGTCTTTATGACTCTTTCTCCATTTCTTCATAAAAGCTACAATTAAGCAGGCACAGAATAATAAAAAAGGCAAGAGACCAAACCAAAAGGCCCATATGGCTAAAATTGAAAACTGAATGCCATAAACGAGGCAAATGTGAAGAGTTCCCGACCAGACCAGTGATTTCAGTACATTTGCATGAAAAATATGCCAAACAATCCAGCTGAGGAAAAACTAAGAAAATCCAGTCGTGGGAAATATAAAAGCAGAAAAGGGATAAAGCTTTTGAATAAAGAATTTAATACATCCAGTTCATCCAGTTCTGCTCCCTCTTCCTTATCCAGAACCAAGGCCCATTCAGATATTCTGAATATGAAATGGGCTTTGCAGTTATTTTGAGCTAGTCTGCAGAATTCTAAGGACTTTAAAACATTTTACATATCGGGTGTTTACTGTCTTCAGGGTTTCTCCTTGGCCTGATAAAAACATCATCAAGAAACTTTTTACTGATGGTGCATTGGCACACACAGGACACAAATCAGTGCAAAAGACATACAGAAATGAAGAAATAAAGTTGACAGAAAACTCCAGGTTTCTCCCCTATCAGACCATAGTCCCATGAGTATAAATGTTCAGCAAGCAGAATCTATAGAGAATATCTATACACTAAGTTGTAATGTTTTTCTCTTCTCTCCAAATCATAAAGTATCTGCCCCAATACATAATGCAAAGTATATAGTTTAAATAAATATGTTTATAAGTGTGCTTATTTCATTTGCAATGAAAAAAAAGAAGTGACTATAAGGTTGTGTGTGCTGCTATAAAAGAGAGATCTAAATTAATTCTTTTTCTAAATCTAGACCCCAGGAAAATATCTGAATAACCCAGAAACAGCTTTTGGGATGATCCATTGCTCAAGAGATCAATTCAAGGTGCAAAATCGGTATTTGAGTCATCATGTCCAAAAAAAGCACATCTGAGGCATTTGGAGCTTTGAGCCGCATTTAGGATCTCCCTGTTGGGAATAATCCCAAATTTCAGTCAGCTACTCCACTGGCCTATTACCACCTCTGAGCTACCCTTATTGAGGCAGTTAATGTGTATATGAGCGTGTGCCTCAGTGCACTGAGCATTTTTGAGACACAGAGGCAGATTAAAACATTGTACAACATCCTCACTTGAGTTTTATTCTGAGTCAGTCAAAGTTTTTCCCCCCCCCAAAAAAATACTGTTTTTCTGAGTCATAGCCAAACATCCTTCCCACAGGAGAGGCAAAAAAGGGGGGCTTCTCATCATTTGCTGGGGTGAGTGACAAGAATTACGTGACTAAATGGGGATTTGCTTTCTGAACAAGAAGCACTTTGTCCATTCCTCCTGAAGGAACAAAGACATGCAAGAGTCTATTTCTTTGTGCTGTTGCCAAATAGTGGAAATTTATCATCGTAATTAAAGAAACAAATTGCCGAAAACAAATATTATTTTCAGATGGATTTCTCTCTCTTCTGTGAAAATTCTCTTTTTACATTTCAAATGAGTTGAAAAATCAGATTATACATTTGAAAAAGTCCCAGGGCAACTATTAGGAGAGATAGTGAAGCTCTGAACTTTCTCCTGCAAAACACACCTGAAAGACTTTCTAATTTCTCAGCATGTTGACAGTATTTAAATTCCTGTCTTACTGAAATGTAGGCAAAAGCTGAAGTTCTAGCCTCCAGAAAATAAACTCTTGTTTAATAATGTGATGGGTAAATGTATCCAGGAAATGTCACAAAATAAATCTCAGATAAATTAAACAAAACTGACTTCCTTTCTATGTCAGATGCCTCTAATTTTGGCAGTTTGGGCTAACAAAGGAAAGCAAGCAAATACTTAGAAGTGAAAATGTCTGTTTAGCAACAGAGCTACAAAGAGCAAGTAGCACATTTCCAAATCTGTAACAGACCCCAACAACACCTGACCTGAGTCCTCTGGCTCCATCCCTCACAAGTCCCCCTTGGTTTCTGCCAGAAATAATTATTTGTCATTATTTACAACTATTGCTCGTGAATGGGGGAGCAGGAGGGCTGTGCAGAGAACACCAGAGGTTGTATTCACCCTTCCCATCCCATGCCAGATTCTTGCCACCTCCTGTATTTCAGAGAGGTTTCCTACAAACCATCTGCTGAAAGAACAGAACGTTGGGGTAGGAGATAAAGTGTCACCAATGCCAGATGTGTGGAGTTACAGATCACAGAACCATTAAAATCGTGGTAGCCATGGTTCTTCATTAGCAGTGAATGCAGAGAATTGGCAATCAAGACTCAGGCAGGCTGCTGATAAACAGCCTTTTAAAACATAACAGATTAATATAATACATGGGGAAACAAGCATTTAACAGGAAGGGTAATTTGGGGTCGGAGCAAAATATGGAAAATTGAGACTGCAGTCTTTATCTCTGCGATAACCAAACTTCTCGTGCTCCTTGTTTTCTCCTGAGGTGCCAGGCTCACTCTCCTCAGCAGAGCTGCACTTCCTCTGCCCAGTTCACTCTGGATCACAAAGGCTTTGTCTGAGCAGGGCTGGAAGCCACCAGAGCTCCAGAGGTGGGACTTGCAGACTGCTACCTGAGCCTGTCACCTTTTCCAGATGAGCCTCCCAGATGGCTGAGCAGATGCTGCCTGAAATAAGGAAACAATTATCTTTGCACCTGGCTGAGTCCTTTAGATCTTGCTAAGAGACAGATGACCAAGCATGAAAATATGCCAAATAGTGGCCAAGAATATTTAAGGATTAAATATAAAAGTTGCTTAAGTTCTGTGGGTGAAGATGATTTTTATTTTTTTGCCAGATTCTCTCTGGATACTGCAGGGATGCCTGCTCATGTACCACTCTGACCTTACTCACTACTCTGGACTGGGATTTCATTTCTTTCCAGCACCAGATGCTGCTCTCACCACAGTCACATGCCCTTTTGGGTCTGCCACACTCAGCAATACATTTTGGGTGAGGGTGGGGAAAAAAACCAACCCGTCAAATGAAAAGATAAGTAGGAATTAAGCAAAAATACTTATCCATTGAAACAATGCAGGGCAAAAAATAAGGACTCTCAGCCAAGCTCTGCCCCTCTAGAGATTTGAAGAATGTGCTGTTTGTGTTTAGTTCACTGCAATTGCCCATTTTCTAAAGAATAATGTGATTTCAAGCCTTTTCCCCACTCACAGATTTCCTCTAACATCTTTTTGAGTCTCCACTCTTACTGCTTCTCTGGGAGCAGAGAGGTGATGCTGAATGCTAAAGAGACTGCAGTCCTGGACCAACAGGATGCAATTCCATCCATTCAGCTGGCAGGTATCTCATCAGGCACTGGATGATTCCAGCTGCCCAGCCCTCAGTGAGCCATTCAGGGGGCAGTCTAGAAGTAATATTCCCACAGCTCTTATTTTAACCTGTGGGGCTGCTTCATCAGGACCTTAAACACAGCCACAAATGGGATGAGGAAGATACAAATGGTAGAAAAACAACAGCAAATGAGAACAGCCTTTCCAGCAGATTACTTGGAGAGGGAGGGTGAAAAAGGGATCTCTAAAGTAGCATCAGCTTTCCCTTACTAATAAATCAATTACAGCAAGATGCTTTGCTCACCCCACATAGCACCCAACATCTGGTAGGGGATTAAAAAAATAAAAAATCCTTCACAGGTTTTTTAAAAATCAGGTCACTCTCGAGAAAGGAAATATCACCTTCTTCACATGGATGAAGAAACAAAGCAGGCAAAGAATGATGTCCTCAGGATCACAGAGAATAGAACAAAGACTAAAGAAAAACACCCAGAGTGTGCTTGTTCAGCACTGGAGGAGTTCTTGGAAGCCTGAGATAGTTTCATGTGTTATGATCACAGAGCATCACATGGGGGAAAGGAGGGGATGGGAAAGTCTCAGTGCTTCCCACAAAAACCCCCACAGTAATAAGCCTGGGGAAGGAGTTTTCCCAGCAGACTTCTTCCCACATCACTTATTTGAGAGGGTGGGACATCAAACCTCAAAATATGCAGCTTGACCTGACATACTTGTTTTTGCACAGACAGACAAGGCAGCTGCCTGCTGAAGGCATCCTGTTACTGCCATGCAATTCCAGAAGTTTATTTGGAAGGTTTTCTTAGCCAGCTATCTCCATACCAATCTCCCAGTGTCTTGTTACGGGAGGAGAACTAGGGCAAGGGAGCTTTCCAAAGGGAGGAAAACCCCCTAAGGCCTGATTAGTGGAAGACATTGCATGCCCCATGTGGTTTCTTCCTCTGTGGGAAGAGAGGAATGCAGCTGCCTTATGCACCAAAAGTAGAGTCCTGAGGGCCAGGTAATCTGTGTTTATCCTCTGTTTGACACTGACACCTGTCCCAGGAAATAGATCCCTGAACCCCAGGGCAGGCTCTGTTAGAACAGAGGATCCTTAAGGTCCCTTCCAATCCAAACCACTCTCTGATTCTGTGACCATCAGTTTCCTCTTTGTCACCTCCATGAGCTGCTTCACTGCTATGAAGAAATAGAAGAATAACATTCCCTCATTACGGGAAAGTATTAATCATTATTCTGAACTTTCTGTTCAGTTCTGCAGTTGCCCAAGGTAGGTCACAAAACGCCTGTTTCCCAAAGCAAATGAAATGAGGAAATTCCTCATCTCTTTCTTGAGTAATGATACCAATAAATGCTACACCATTATGTACTAAATCAGCATAAACCTTCACGGCTCATGTGTCTTGAAAGCGTTTATTGAACATCTTTTGGACGGAAGAGGACTGCAGCACCTTCGTGAAAAAGAAGGGAGGAAGGAGAGGCAGAGAGGCCAAACAAATCCAACTTATTTTAACAAACAACTGCTCTAATCTCACAATAATGGAAAATTTCAGGAGAAACTCTTCTTGCTCCCTATTTTGGCTCCAAACAAGAGCCAGAAACTTTGAGTGAGAAGGAGCTGTTTATATGAATGCATGATTTTCAAAAGCCCAGCCAAGTGCGTAAGAGAAGCGAGGCAACTTTAGCCTCCAGAGAAATAACCTTCAAATCGCAATTTGACAAACAATATCAAAAACTATCAGAGAAGCAAGAGATCTCGCTGACTGCAGTGTTTTCATTCCCTTCTCAGCAGTGTGACCTCATCACAGTCGCACTCGCACAGAATCCTATTACTGCTGCCTCAGCTGCAGAGCTGCAAGACAAAGGAAGGTTACAGACATCACTCCCCTCTGTGCCTTGCTAATCAATAGTTTTTATCTAATTTCTTTGCTTCAAGATACAGGAAAACAAGGTGCTGCATTTGAAATGGAAGGCTGGGAATAACTGAGCTTTGTGGAAATCAATACAAAATAGAATAGCTGACAATGTCATCCTGCTGAAACACTATGAAGACAGATTTGAAGTTCCTCTAATTATCTAGATGTTTGTATTTTTAAACACTGACTTAACGTCTGCAGGAGACAAAAAAAACTGGCTTTATTTAATAACCGTTGTGGTTTCAGAACTTTTTGTGCTACTGGTAAGTCTGCTCAATTTCCTTATATTTTCAATCTGGATGGAAGTTTCCCTTTTGGTGTCAATTTAGGTCTCAGCACTGGAGCAGCTCTGTTAGCTTGCTGCATTTAGGGAGGTAATTTACACATGGCAGTACAGTGGGCTGAACCCTGGCTGGCAGGGATCCACACAGCCCAGGTGATGGACAGCAGTTACTGCAGTGGGCACACTTTTTTCCCATTCATCTAAATTCTGGGTGATTTTTAATAACCTCACATTACTCAATTTCCTCACATTAGCTAATAAGAAACATGAAAGCCTTGCACTATTTAAACTAGAGCCAGGAGGATTAAGAAATCCCCTAAAATTCAAAGAAGGAGCCCACAGATCCTTAACTCCAAAGAGGGCAAGAAGCCAGAGTTAAGAGATGTAAACCCATCTCCATTGTGAAATGGAATTGCCAATATTCAGCCTACCCTGCCTCTTCCTGAACACTGAAAGGTCTCTCTAAGTTAAAGCACACCAGAAAGAAGAGAAATGAGAGCTGCTCACCCCCTCCCCTTGCTTTAGTGTCTCTCCAGAGTCTTTCACCCAATGCCACCAGAAATCCTCACTTTTCCTCTCTCAAACTCTTACAGTTCTCCCATGGGAAGCCACCAATTCCTTCCAGCCCTGCACTCAGGAGAGGCAGCAGAAGGGATCTTGGAGTATAACCCAGGCTATGCTCAGCTAAAACCCTCTCAAAAATGCAGTGCAAGCACCAACTACTCCATGGCACTGCTTCACTGCAGATTCCCACTTTATTCTGGAATGCTGGGATTTTAGTCTGGAAGGGGTTGTTTTCATTTAAGAATTTAGCTATAGCAAACTCTAAAACTCATTCAGGGTTATGGACTTGCTTCTGTTTAACAGGTAAACCATTTTTTCTGTAATGAAATTTCATAAATCTGCCACTAGACAGGTTTTTAAATAAAAATATAATTTTAATGCAATGGGAAATCGCTCACTTGTTAAACAGCAATCATTTCTCTCTCCCTTATTTATTTGTGCACCACAGAACTGCTAAGCTAAAAGCTGAACATTGTACAGTGCAAAAGTGAAGATGGAAGAATAGATAAATAGATAGACAGACATAGATATAGATATCTAGATAGATAGATGGATACATAGATAGACAGACAGACAGATAGATAGATAGATAGATAGATAGATAGATAGATAGATAGATAGATAGATAGATAGATAGATAGATAGGATAGATAGATAGATAGAGATATATACATCGACAGACAGACAGATAGATATAGCTATATAGATAGAAAGATAGATATAGAAATATAGATAGATATATGGATAGATGGATTGATAGACAGATAGACATTGATGATAGATTAGAGAGAGAGACAGAGACAGACAGATAGACTGATAGACAGATAGATGATACACAGATAGACATAGAGAGAGAGAGAAAGAGAGAGAGAGAGACAGATAGAGACATAGAAAGATAGATAGATATAGAGAGATGGAGAGAGATAGAGAGATAAAGATAGAGAGATACAGAGATAGAGAGAGAGCTACAGCGAGCGAGAGAGAGAGAGATTAGAGAGAAAGAGACAGATAGATAGATATAGATAGATATATATAGATAGACAGATGGATAAATGGATGGATGAATGGATGGATGGATGGATGGATGGATGGATGGATGGATGGATGGATGGATGGATGGATGGATGGATAGATAGATTAGATAGATAGATAGATAGATAGATAGATAGATAGATAGATAGATAG
>CM031874.1:9918313-10142293 GCA_018697195.1 Certhia americana | reverse complement strand
GATAGATAGATAGATAGATAGATAGATAGATAGATAGATAGATAGATGATCACTAAAAAGCCCAAATCTGAGCTGCAATAAGGCAAGAAACTGCTTCACAACCTGCTTATACAGCTCCTTGGCTGATGTTTCATTGCTAACCTGGCAGGAAGATTAGCTGCTCATCCAGGGAAAACTACCAACGCAAGCAATTCTTATTTTCTAGACAAACAGTAAATTCAATTTAAATTTGGTGAAGTTTCAGATTGAAAAAAGGGAGACATTTTTCAAAGTGTCAAAACATTTCATGTTGTCATTTTTTATCTCAAATGTTTCTCTCAGAAATGCCAGAAAGTTTTCATTTTGACATTTTCCCAATTGAACTTTTTTTTTCAAATTGGCATTTTTCATGTAAAAGTTCAGGTAATGTTTAAAAAATGAACCTCCTTTAAGACAAGTTAAAAAGCTCAAAATTTCAGTTCAGGTCAAATAAACTATTTCCCATTGATCAAGTAGATCTTTAGTATTTTCCAGATAAGATCACTTTTGTTTGAACTCACAACAGTTTTTCTCTAGATTTTTATTCATAAAAGAAAGAGAAGTTTTGCCTGAATTTATAAATATGTTAATTTTTAATAGATTCCTTTGGTTTTCATAAATGTTATGGTCAGATTCACAAAAATGGGTACCTGCATCTTAATAAATCATTGTGAATTGTAATTATTTTAAAGGTTCAGATACACCTTTTAGCCCATTACAAGCATGAGATAAATCAGGTAATTTCAGCTTCTTTAGTGAATATTTAGAAAAATTAATTTTGTATTTGCAATGGGCTAAAATTTTTGCTAAAGATCATTCACCAGCAGAGGGTTCAATTCACACACAGATCTAGGACTTGGCCTTGGCTGGGGAACAGCCATGATTTTTTATTTATGAAGCTTTATTAAAACTTAGGAAAGGATCCTAAATATTTTTCCTGAAAGAACATCAGCCAAACAAAATTACGAGCTGGAGATCTGGAGATGGATTAGATCAATTAGGAGATGATCTGGGACAATGCACTGAATGTTGAGATTCTGCAGCTCCAGCAAGTTCAAGAGCAGTCAAATATTTCCTATGCATTGTGGCTGATTTATTTTATATTAGGGTGTGTTATGAGCTGGCAAAAGCAATCTGAGAGCTCTTCGTGGGGATCATGGACACAATGCCCTCAGTGGAGAGTAGATCAAGTTACAGATGTTTGGAAAAGGTCAATCCCAACATTCTGTATTTAAAGGGGGGGTGGGAGAGTGAGGAGAGCCAGAAAATAGGAGGTTAAACATCTTGAATCACGAGACAAATATTACAATAAGCTACCAAATATGCTTTTATAAGCATCTAAATGAAAAAAAGAAGGTGAGGGTGAAATTTAACATCATCCAGGGATTTGTCAGCATCAAAAAAGGAGCTCCAACTATTTTCCTCCCTTCTCTGAATTCCTACTGCTTACTTTAGAGTTGGTCCATCTCTTATTAATGGACCAGCTCTGCTCCAGATAAGGGAAAAGGTGCCAATTCCATATTTATTTATATTAATAACTTCACTATTTCATATGGTATCTCAAAAATAAATGAGAAAAACAAAGTGAAGATCTATAAAATTAATTTATAACTGGTCATAAAATCTTCTGTAGGTAGTGATGATCAGTGGAACAATAAGTGTGGTGCAATTGTTCATCTGGCACTAAGTCAATGTTTTCCTCATTGATTTTGGTGATGAGAACACACCAAAAAAATGCTGCAAAGACATGAGAATGTAAAAGGATTTTGACAAACTGGTGAAGTGGAATGAACAAACATTCAATAAAATGAGGTGGAAGGCTCTACAGGTGGGCACAAACACAGGTAGAAGACTCAACAGGGGACCAAAGAAGCATCCAGATGTTCCCAGAGAGCACCAGCTGAGCAAGATCCAACAACATAACATGAAATTTTTGGAAAGTGGAATTATTTCTGGGACTTGGGAGGCAATCCCTTAGGTCTAGTGATTATTGAAACCTTGAGCCCTGCAGTCAGGGTGGCCTCTCCAGAAGGCTGTGAACACTGGCAGAGAACAGAGGAACCCAGGGGAGAACCACAATTCAGGTGCAAGAGGAAACCTTGATGGAATGTGAAAAGGGTGGGATGGAAGATGCAGAAGCAGTTTAAACAAAGGTAGATCACCAGGAGATAAACTGTTCCTCGTGTCCCTGTTTAGCCAGATGAGAAGTAAATTGCAGCAAGGAATGTGCCACATGAATGCAAACTATTATTAATTAATTCTCATTACTAATTTATTAGTACTATACAACGAGTCTGCCAACATTCCATTAAACACTGCCAGGCTGTGGGTACTTATGGTTAGTTACCACTCCTAAAGTCCTCCCCAGGGACCAATTCTGGCCATCAGCCAGCTGGTGTAGTCTTTCTTTAATTTACAAGTTGTCCCACTTGTCCAGCCCTATAAGGAAGGCATTCTACATGTTTAATGTTGGACTAGGAGTTTTATGTCCCTTTGGCTGGCTATTTACTGAAGGAGAAGAAGAGACATGACAGCTTTAAAATTCTTCAGGAGTTGGACGAAATTGTTTGGGTGCATCCTGGCCAAAGGAAGCAACACAAGAGGCTCAGGGTTTGGGCTCTCCTGGAGCAGTAGAGCAGTGGGACCACTTTCCAACTGCAACTGGATTGATGGTAACTAAGTGATATTCATTTTAATTAATGGGCAACCTCAACAGAGTTAGCTTTTGTTTTCCCAAAGAATGCCAGTTAAATAAAAATTGGTTATAAATATTTGGCACAGTGCCTCCTCTAGTAGATGTTTGAAGCAGAGAAAGAGAGAAGTAACAACTCTTTGGGCCTGAGCACAAATGAAGATTTGGGACACAGAGTGTCAAAAACCTACCTAAGTCTCAGTCTGATTTTACTGTAGTTCTGAGCCTCAGGAAGAAGAAAAGATAAAAATCAAAAATCCAAATCCAGGAGTTGCATTAACACACTGACATTTTCTATAATTAACTTGTGGCATACTCTGGCTCAAGGAGTCAAGGGGTTAAGAGCCTATGCAGTGTAACAGAATATCCATTATTTATGGATAATACAAACATTAGTCAGGATCAACATCTGTAAGGAACATCTGTTCCAGACACTGATTACTTGCACCTTTCTCCCACACACCATCCTATCCAGAAACAAGATACTCAAAGTGGGAAAATTTTTCATGTCCAACCTCTTTTCTGTGAAGAGGAAGAATCCAGCAGGAATGACACATTAATTTTTAATGACTGTTTCATCTTGAATAAAACTTCAGAGTTCAAAAAGGATCATTACAAATCTCTACAGGAAACAGACCCCTTTTCTGTTTGAGGTCAGTTTTTGTTTCTAAGGTTTTAAATATTGGTTTAAAATGCACTTTTCAAAAAGCTCAAAGTAGAACATCAAAATTACACTCTCCAAAGAACTAAAAGCTTAAAAAATTTCATGCCAGTGAAAATTTGAAAAAAAATAATTTCAAAATACCACAGAATTTAATTTCATTCATTTCCCATTTAAGTATTGCCAGGAAACCAAAACCATCAGATTTCTACCATCTCTAAAAATATTGGAGAATTCTCTGTGGTTGTGATTCATTAAGGCAATACCCACATAGCTGTGGGCAGGACTTGTCTCACCTAGTCTGAGACACTGACAGTGTTGAAATCCCTGTCTGAGCGAGTCATCACAACTTCCTTTAATATCAGTGGTAAGAACCTTGGGTGATGCAACTCTGTTTGATGGTAGGCATCTAAAATAGGTCACAGCATTCAATTTCTTTCCATTGACAATAAAAGGAATCCAGATCAGATGGAGAACTTCTGCTTGTTGATGTCTTACACTGAGCAGTCACGTTTTAGAAATGAAGCAGTTTTCAGATTGGGAATCAGACTCAAAAGGGATCACACAGCATCTGTTAAGACAAGCACAGGGAAGACAATGTCTACAAGAGACATTGCAGAATGGATTCTCTTCACCACCTACCAAGTGTGACCTGGAGGATCTTCTTCAGGGCACTTGCAAGGCCATCTGCTTTCTCTTCTGTTGTGTCTGCTTTTTATTTGTTGCTCAAGGCAAAGATGTGTAGGTGTCTTTGATAGTTTTGCTTTCTGTAGCCCCAAAGACTTCGGCACAAAAATAAGATTTCACTTAGACATTGAAAAGAGAAAATGTGTGAAAGCGATTGCAATGATGTTCTCAAGGTTGTTGGATTAACTTCCTGTTGCTATCACTGACAATGATTTATCCTGGTTGTTTAAATTCTGCTGGTAAACACGACACAGTGAGATTGGCTCTGCCTCACTGTGCTGAGGCAGAACTTTCCAAAGCCAAGCACAAATCTCTTTCTTTCTCTCAGCGCTCTGTGGACTGTGTTTTTAGTAACATGTCCGAGGAAAATAACCCTTGCTACTTAAAAAAATATGTGTAGGTCACTTATTGTTCCACCATACCTCTGGTGTAAATGTTTAAGTTCTTTAAACATCACAATTGGTGTGCATAGGAAGCAGGATCTCCACTTAATGGATGGGAATTAGGAACATGGACTCTTCTACCTCAGGGTCATTTACTTGACAGAGTGTGCTTGGGCTTCCCAAGAAACTAAGGATTCTGTCCTATGAATTTAGCAGCTGGTACCATGGAATATGTAAAGTCATTACTTTGGTTGTATGAGCACAGCATTTCACAATTCTGTGAAGATAAGTTATTTATTTCCACGTGATGGCTGTTACTGGCTAAAACAAAAGGCAGGAAAAGCAGAAGCGAACTGTGCTACAAAAATACACCCTGCGGATGCAGTGAAGAAAAGAACCCAGTGAGTGATGAAGCAGGGAAAGGCAGGCATTGGCAGTAGAGCAGGACACTGGTTCTACAAAGCAGAATACAGTAAAAATGTGGTTATCCTGCTGCAGACATGAAGTGGCTCAGATGGAGACAGGTTGGCCACAGCTCCTCCTGTGAAACAATCAATCCACCACCATAATCAAGATTTATTTATCTGACGCCCAAATTCTATCGTCAACATGAACAACAGCAACAGCAAGAAGTCAAAAAATCCCTCTAAAGCCTTTTGATGGTTTTATCATCCACGATATCAAAGGAGCTATTGACAGGGAAAACCTTCAATTAAAGCATTGATGTGATACATGGGCAAGTGATTAAACTCATCAAAATAATTCAAAACAGGTTTGGGGTTTTTTTAAGTTTGTGAACTAAAATATTTTTAAACCTCTCATTCTTCCTATCATTGTAGTACTTCTTTCAGAAACTCAGGCAGAGGCAACTTGCCCTCTGCAGGAAACCAGAGCACGTTCTCCAATGATCAGTGCTCAAGTAACTCTGGCACTCAGTAGTGCCAGGGAATCCGAGGGGTGGATCAGAACTTGTGTCCTGTAAAGTCATACAGAAAACTGACAAAAGTGCTCCAAAAAATCCTTGTCCTGGAAGGATTCTCTGCTGAAGGACTCATACTCAATTCAAGTCAAATGGATTACCCAGGTTTCAGGGACTATTTCTTTGGAATGCACAAGTCCATTTCAAGTGAGGGGAATTGGACCTGCAAGTCTTGGTATGTCCAAGGTCACAAGAAAGGGAGAAGCTGCTTCTTAAACTTTTCCAGCCAGAATCAAGGAGGGATCCTTCTGTCTTTGGTGAATTATAAATTATGTTTGGCACCATTTCGAGAAGGATTGAGCCTAATACCCACAATCAGCCAAATCTGCCAGCAGACACATCACATGAATTTGCATTGAAGCTTAGTTGCCTGGGATTTTTTTAATGGCAAACATAATCAGCTCACTATATATTCTCCTTGTGTAACCATCTATCCATCATCTACAATATGCACAGCTATAAAAGCACAAACCAGATTGTCATTGTTATTTTTTGAGAAAACATTTCTTTGTTCAAGTGCAAAGCTTTGTCTCCTTCAGTTGTACTGGGTTTTAGTTATTCTAAAATCTGACTTTATAAAAACCTTCTGCAAAAGCAGATAAAATGAAGGCTCTCTCTGTGTAGGAGTGATTAGTATTCTGTAGTGTCACAGTACATTTTCATACTGTTTTTTTGTGTGTTTTTCCCCCCATCAGAATAATACAATTGTGGGCTATACATACCTTAATACAGATTGAAAATAACATTTTTCTAAATCTACACTTGGGCCCTTTAATGATCCAACTTTTTTGCAACTTTTGAAGAAGGATTATTCATTTTAGGAAATAAAATATGAGCGACTACACAAAATCAAACAGTGTTAGAAAGGAAGGCTGAAAATATTTTGTTCATATATGCTTTCCTCATTACAGGTGGCGAAATGCTTGGGAATGTAAACAGTGTATGGTTTAATTCTTTCTGTACATTAGTGGAAAAGAGACATTTCCTAATTATCCAAAATTAACGTGCTGACAAGGACACAGCTACACCCAGACCTCCTCAGCAGTGCTGAGCACCCACTGCTCCTGTCCCTGCACTTCCTGGGAGCTGGGGTTCCTCAGCTCCATGGAGGACTGGGATTTAATTGCCTTGCAGTGCAGAAAATGTCCCAGAAGATGGAAGAGGCTGTGCCAGAGCCTGGGCCTCCTGTTCATCAGTGGAGCATTTGAGTGAGCACAGCATCAATACCTGAGCAAATATTTAAACCAAAAACAACTTCAAGCAAGTGCACAAAAGGATGTTCAAGCTGACCTGGGCCAAATGTCAGGGAAACAAATTCAAAAAGATAAAAACCCATGAAAACAAACAAAAAACCCCATTTTAATTACTTTACTACGTTTCAAACCAGATGCCTCTAAAACAAATGATCAGATCTTTTTCTCTTCCTTCCCTGTGTGTTTTATTTCATGACTGAAAAGATTTGTATTTCAATTCTTGTTGCCCTTGATCAGTGACTTCTTTTCTTATTTTCTTTATGGGTATTATGTGTTTCACCATTCCATTGACTCCAGTAGTATCACTAATATGTTTAGTGATAGGCACGTGCTTAATTAGCAAGGAGAAAAGAGATCTTAAATAGTTCCCTGATATGGGAAAGCTGGTTTAGGTTAACTACAAATGTGATTTGTCTTTTGGGAACCTTGGTCTCACTTCACTATGATTGAGGGCAAACCATAATGGAGTAATGGACAGATAATGCACTTAACTCCATTTTTTTAAAACAATATTTTATTGATTTACCTGAAAATCTAAAGTCTGTGGATTTGCTCTCTAAAATGCCAGCCAATAACTGTGAAAAAGAAGAAGTGGGGGGGATACAGCACTAGCATTTCACTCTGAAATTTTAACCCTTTCCATTTTTTTCCTTTCTAATCATCCTTTGTCTCTGAAGATGGCACAAAACAAAGCCAGAAGCATTTCCTTGGCAGACCAATGGGAAACACAGAGAGAGAAGAAAGGCAAAACAGGGACAGCCCAATCTGTGTCACAGCTCACTACATTAGAGCATGTCTGAGCCCTGGATTTTCTCTCTGTTCATGCCAGTACTCCTTTGATGATTACTTTATCTGAAAAAGATAAGACATTATGAATTTGATTATGGCATCACTCCACGTGGTTTGACAGGGCCTCAAGCACATTGGTAAATTGCTGTCTGAGCAGTTCCATTATTATTACATGCCATGGCTCACAGTTAAGGACTAAGCTGGAATAAATATAGAATTTCAAAAAACGATAACAGTCACTCTTAGCCTTTAAAGAAATTACTCCTTTAGAGTTACAGTGTCTTCTCATTACTTTCAATGTCATTCAGTTAAACATTAATAATTGCTGGCCTGTGCATAACCTGCAAGCTCAAAGCACTCCCAGAGCCCAGCCAGCTCTACAATGTTGAAATGTCATTTTCGACCATCTTTGTAGAGTTTAATCAGTACTTAAACTGTACAGGACTGACAAGGAGAACTGTTGATGGCAGTTGCTTTGAGACTGCTCATATAATTTTCAATCTGAATTTTATGACTGCAGTATTTTAAGCAGAACAGTACAGTAACTGTAATTTTAACAGGAGGAGAGTTTTACTGGGTTTTTCTCCTATGCATTAGTCTGGAATTCTACACACTTAATAGTCTCTTAGTTTAAAGACCTCGGCCTTGGTACGAAGAAAAATAATACATGCTACAGTTCAGAGTAGGTCATCTGAAGAGCAAGCAAATACATCATTTCTTTGTCACTACAAGTTCAGAAAATCCATTATTATTTTCATTATGCCTTAAAAACATAGGATTTTAGTCACAGGGGAGACTAGAGAATTCTGAGGGACCATTAAATTTCCTTCTGACTGCTTAGAGACATCAGAACTGCAGGTGGGGGAGGAGGGTTGTGGAGGACCTTACAGGATAAATGGATGGTGTCCCACTGGAAGAGGTAAAATCTTTGGAAACGCAGTTGGAGTGAGGCAGAGGTGTTGCAGCAGCCTCCATGTAGGGTCCAGGTGGGCACAGCCTCCATCCCAGCAGTATTTCTGACCCAGGCAAGTTTCCTGGGGCTGTGTTTGTGTCCCAGGCTCACGGAGCTCAGGCCTGGGCTGGGCTCGTTTCCTCCTCAGCTGACATGGTGTGCGCTGAGCCAGAGCAAAGAGGGGCCCCAGCTTTGATCTGCCTCCCTAGAACCCACCAGAAGTGTATAGAGAGTCTTTTAATAATTAAGAGTTATGGATTTGAAAGCAAAGCTACCACCATTGCCAAGCTCGACCAAAGTCTTTGAAAAGAGCTCTGTCAAAATGCGTTTCTAAGAAGAAATTATGTTATAAATTATTTTTATGGAATGTTCCAGTGTTAAATGAATATTTAGGTTGCAGTTCATGAAAACCTCCCCCTTTTGAAAAAAATGTTTTCATTTTTTGGATTTCTCTTTGTCAGCATTTCTAACAGTAAAAATGACAAACTTTCATGGGTAGGTGCCAATGGAGACAGCTGTATTTTATTATTGAATACTTCTGGTGCTTAGTTTGGCACCAGTCCTGTTTATATTGCTAGTAAGATTTCATGCAAGCCTTTGCAAGGTCTTGTGTTTAAACTTAAATGTCTGATATGGTTTGTAATTGATTCCACCCAGTTCCCTCCCTTCTACTTCTCAGTCCAGTTTGTAAAAGAGAATTTATCACTGTGTGGGGAACACAAACCTTCCAGTGCTGCAGATTCAAAGACAAAAATTCCATAGCAAGATCCTAGAAACCTCTGGTTCCATTATGATTGTCTACAACTGCTAGGAAAATTCTATTAATCCCTGCTGTTCCTGCCCTCAGAATATTTTTTTTTTTCTGGTGTGTTTTGATTAATTGACTTTGTTCAGGGTTAAATCAAACCAATCCATGTGCTTCCCATCTTGGAGCAAAAATTTATTTATGACCAGAACATCCCAGTTATTTACTTATTAGTAGTACATCCTTTATTTCCCTGTCTGTCTGTGCCCTTACCTGGGTACACCAGACAGTTTGCTGAATGTTCCTATGAGAATGAATATCAAAAAGAAGCTTCAGAAAGCAAAATCCCTAAACCAGGAAGGTGGATTTGCTTTGGTGCCTTTCTACAAAACACTAAATGGGTGAACTGCAATTCAGTCAGGGCTCAGATTACACCAACATGAAGTCACTAAGATCAGAGGATTTGTTTTATATGAGTGAACTTCAGAAGGCAGCAGAGGAAGAGAGGTTTTTAAAACCTTTCCACCAGAGCTCCATAATGATAAACAGGGCAGGTTCATCTGCCTTGGTCTGGTCTATGCAGAGCTAAATATAACCAAGAACAAAATAGCCACTGGCCGATTTAGCATGTAACGAGCTACTCCTAATGGAAATCAGTGAACTGCAGTTGGCCTTGAGAATCACTTGTCATTGCCAAGACCTCTGTGATAGCCAGTCTGCTCACACCTCTTTTATCACTGCCATGTCTTGTAGCAGATCCTGCTGGGCCTGAGATGCTCTTTTTGGCGTTGGCCAGTACGGTCAGAATTACAACATCCGTGTCTTTGGCCGGGGTCTTCAGGGTTATTGCAGTACAAGGACTGACTGTGTGCTCCATTTTGCAGCATTCTGATCTTGCCCTTATCAGATCATGCACAGAGTTTCACAATATTTGAAATTCGGCCCTGCTTTTGCATTGTTTTATGTCAGAACAGCTTTCACGCCTTCAAAACTCATTCTCTATGTGCTGCTGATAAACGTTATGCAGATAGAGAAAATGGGTCATTCACAATCCATTCAGGTTCCCATGTTACTCTGTATTCTGTGGTGGGCCCCAGTTAAAACTGTAAATATACTCCCTTACCTCATTACTTTAAATTTTGTTACAGTGAACTGCATGTGCAGCTTATCTCACCATAACAAATTTCTCTATAGCCATGGCTGGAAAGACAATGTGTTTCTGTAGAGGAAGAAAAACTATACAGGGCTTTAAAAGTCAACGTTTCTCTCCCACCCACCATAAAAACAAACAACAAAAAAAAAGGGTCTAGAAACTTCCTGTAGCCATAAAACTATGAAGAGTTGCACAGGGTATGATTGTCCTTCAAGGGAAATGAAAGAATCCTCTGTAGATTTCAATATGGAAAGAAGGCTATAATTGCATGTGCTGCAGATATCATTCATGACAGAATTACAACAAATATCATATGCCAGTAACTCAGACGAAGAGCTGTCGCATTTAGCTAATCCCTCTCTCAGGGGGTGAGCAGAAGATGGTGCATCAGTAAATTGGCACCAGAGTCTAATTAGCGCTCTCATTCAGTGTACTAAGTAGGAAGAGATGGCAGAAAAAGCAGATAATATTCAACAAGCAGAGGGGCAGGCAGGCAGATCTGGAGTAATAGAAATTGCAGACCCTAAGGTCTCCAGAGAGTGCAAAAACACAAACTAAAATTTTATCCAGCTTAATCACAGTAGAATGCAAAACAGAATTCTCCTAACTCCTTTTGCTGCAGCAGATATGAAGCCAAATGAGCACAGGTTTTCTCTGACTGTTTATTTCACCTTCTGCTATGCAGGAAGGAGGGGAAGTGGGGCTGGGGCAATAACTTATCCTGAAACATTTTTGGAGCTAAAGGTCAGTTAGAGTTCCAGCAGCAGAGAGTTCCAGAGGAATGTAACTCTGAGTAAGAATTCCCATGTCCAGCTCCCACTCCCATCCTGATGGGGATGATTAGCTGAGGTTTCCTGATGAATGTAGGTGTATGTAACAAGTCACAGGGAGAGAAGTGATAGATTAGGTCATTTAGCCCAGTCTAGCAGCACTATGCAGATAGGTCAGCCCTGCAGATTTGACACAGAACTTGTAGGCAGCATGAGGCAAATAACACCAGATAATGAAGTTCTCTTCCAGCTGGAAGGTGCTTTGCAGCAATTCAGCATTTGTCAAAGGTTCTGGACAGAATTAAAACTCTCCCCTGGTAAAAAAGCTTTGCTACAGGTCTGACAAGAAGCTGATAAGGTTCTTGGTTTTAACATCTGAGGAAAAGAAAAACATGTCAATTCTTGACTAGGGGCAGATAAAACAACCATTTTGCTGGGCTGGGATAGCATTTCAGACTCTTGGGCTGAAGGTGCATCGAGTAGGACCTTGACATGATGCACATTTTGACAAGAGACAGGTTTATTGATTGAACACAAGTCAGGTAAATGGAACTTGCTAAGAATTGACTGGTAAACAGAACTTGCTCCAGTGTCAGGCAAGCCTGTGTTGGAATCAATTTGATTTTATGATTATAATAATCTGCAATGGAATTAGCAACCCTTTAACTATTTTTGAACTTTAACTATGACTTAGAATTTTCTATACCGGGGGAAAAGTAAAAGAAATACAAGACCATAATGCACTGAGATAGAGAGCACCAGTTACTTGAGAAGTTAGTTTTCCCTGCCCACAGAGAGTAAAGGTTTTTCCTTCATCTCCCTATTGATTGAGCCCTATTGACAGGATCCTACAGGTTTCATCTAAATCCCACTAACATGTCAGCATGTGGATTTAGAAGAAAACAAATCTGGCTCAGCCCAAATTCAACCAGAGACCTAAGAAGTTCAAGACACCTTTGCTCATTGTTTCATTTCTCACTTTCAACATTTTTAGCTGTTTTTCATTCACAGAAACAAAACAAAACAAAACAAAAAAACCCCAAGAAAAATAAGGAACAAATATCCACCACTAAATTGACCTTCCAGATGCTCAGTTCCAGTCTTGATCCAGCTTTTATGAGAAAGATTACAGAGCCTTGAAAAATCAGGTTTTTAATGAAAAGGCTTGTGCAATGACATCTTTAAGCCAGGCTCTGGAAAAAAATTCTGAGTTGCACATTTCAGCAGAAACACATCTGTTGTCACACTACAAAATATAAGAGGTGCCATCCTTCAGTCTGCATGTTTAAGAAAGGCAATGAAAGAAAAAAGGCTCATCAACATTAATATCTCCCACAGGGAATACTCAGTGTCCAGGAATGTGAGAGGTCCAGCCCTTTTTTACCCCAACGGGGAACTAAAGCAGAAAATCATATAAATTTTAACAATCATTAGAGTAACACAGCATTAGAAACACAAGGAAAAAACTCTATTGGCCTTGCTTTGGGGCTTTAGCAGTGGGAAAAGATTCCCAATTCGCTCACGTTCATTCAATTATTTATCACTGATTTATACAATTGCCCACCAAAATGGTTTCTTACAATTTTCACTTGGGCAAACGTGACAGCACTGCTCCCCATCCGTGCTCTATTCCTCACTGCCTCCCCTGGCTTCCGAGAGATTTACTGCTCTACTGACACAAGTTTTTCAAAATCCACAGCACACAGCATGGAAGCTGTAAGGGCCCTTAATTCATTTGGCAAAACCCATTAAGATTTTGTGAGTGTTGTAGAAGTTTAAGAGCCCTCCCGAGGGAGCGATGGCTCGGAGGACGACAAACGGCCGCGGTTGTTGTCACCAGCCGAGGCTGCTCGTGGCTGCACTGAGGGAAAGCTCTTAAAAGCAGAGTCAGACTGGATTCATTCTTGAGTTTGCCACACACTTTGGGTGACCTTGAGCTTCTGAGGTTCCAGGAGACAGAGAGGGTGGCACAGATCAGAATTACAGCTGCCAGTGGCATCATCATTCACAATTAAATATCGCGTGCTCTGCTCATTTCCAAAACCCAAAGGCTGGTCCAGCTCCAGTGCAGGGAATCTGCTCTCAGAGAAAAGCTCTGATCTGAATGCAAATCTTAGGATTATTTCAGCTACAACTCTCCATAAAACAAAAACTCCTGGGTCTGGGTCTAAAAAACAAGTAAAGATCATCCCAGCAGTAAGACTTTTCCAAGGAACCTTTATTTGGATGACTGGACAGGTATAGATGTGGGCTCATCTGTTACTCAAATTTATTGATTGTTTTCAATTCCTATGAAGCATCCCTAACTCTTCTGTGCACCCATCAGTGGAAATTCCTGATGACAATTTGCTTCAAATTGTAAAAACAAAAAACAAAAAACAAACAAAAAAACCCCCCAAAAATTAAGGTTTCAGAGAAAGATGGGACAATTAGCATTTCCTCAGATCCCTTCTCAGTTTAATCTGCCTGAATACTTTAAACTTTCTGGAGAATGAGAAATGGCACAAAATGGAACATTAATTCCAGTGCTTGCTGCAAGACAGAACACATTTCAGTGTTTGTTGTATGCTGAAAGAGCTCTGCATTTTAACTTGTTTGATGCCTAAATTAAGCCCAGTAAAATATTCCTTGGTTTATAAAGCAGTATTAATTAACAAAGTGCCTGATTTCCTTTCCATGGGTAGGTTAAAACCAAAAGATTTTAAGGAAAAGTTTCATCAGATTTTTGTCCTAACTAGACACTGAAAACTAATAAAGCAACTCTCACATTGCCAACTAGAACAAGAACGTCCAGAGCAGGGACAACAATATGGAAAGGAATCATCAATGTTTTTATTACATCCAATAGACTTAGATCACCAATGCTTTGGGTGCTGCCAAGTTTTCAGGCCTTAATGACAGGTGTGGAGTATTTAAGGAGTTTATTGAAGTGGGTCAAAATACTGTCCAGAGAGAAAGAATTTATTAGAGCTTTATAAAGAGACTGGTGATGCCCTGTACATTTCTGAAGATTTTCCTGAATAAAGACTGAAGGATCTCCGAGTTTCATGTCCACAAACACGAAAGTCTAATCTGTGTAAAGTGAAGAGTTTAAAGAGACGTATCAGTATCAGTAAGGCTGCTTATGGGACAGCGTACAGAGAAATGTGAATATTCCAAAGCCTTGTACAAGTGAGAGAGAAACTGCAGTCACCTCCCCTCTCCCATCTCGTAATTTTCTGAAGCAGGAGAAATAGCCTTATCCAGATTTAGATGATTTTTTTCCCAAAGACATCAGTGTCCTAAAGGTTTACATAAGAATCACTAACTATCTACTGGAAAGTTTGCCAGACAGAATCCTCAGTTAAATATATGATGTGGTCTCTACCTACTAGACAGAAGACCACATCGCATTTCATTTTGGATAAACCTGCTATTAAAATGGCAATTCATTTGACAGAGCAAGGATGGAGACTGTTTACCACGGAGACACCTCAAAGTCCTCTCCAGGACACAGCAGACGAGTGTGCTCTGAGGTTTTGTGCCTCAGAAAGGTACAGTCAGCAAGGAAAAGGAAAGCCCACGAGTCAACAGAAAATTTGGGTTCTCTCTGTTGCCAGTTCTTTGGAGTCTGCAAACACAAATATTCCCTACAGAAAAGAAGTGCATGAAAGAAAGATACTGTGGGCTGCCTGGAGTTGTTGCTTCCATACCACCCACCATACTAACTCCAAAATAGGCCTGCATTAAAGTAACCCCTACACATTTCCTTTACGTAATGGTGGTTGGGCACAGGTACCCAAATGTCCATTCCTCTTCCATGGCATCCTGTTTTAAATTATAGCCACCTGATGTTAATTTTCAGCCCTTGCAATTACTGAACAATTTCTGTGTTTTATAGAAGCTGAAGCAGGAATATTCCTCTTGGGGTGAATCAATGTCAGTGTATGCCAAGAAAGAGATTATTTTACAGGAGATAGTTACTCTTTCTTTTTTTTTTTCCTTCCTTGTAGAGAGTCATTAATTCCGTGGGTGATTCTAATATTAAGTGTATATGCATGTGGTAGGTGGGTGGCAAAGACAGTTATTGATTATTATATGGACATATCTGCCAGAGCTCATGCCAGTGTAATTAGAAATCCATGGCAATGAATACTGGAGTATGCACAAAGCTTAATAGAAGCTTTTGGAATGGCATAGCGGGGCAGATATCCATGGAGAGGGAAGATCTCAACTCACAAAGAAAATTATGGAATAACCAGCAGCAGAGCAATCCTGAGTAATTGGGTTGGTTTTTATAACATACGTGTACTGCTTATTTGCTTAGATAAAACTGATAAAACTTTGTAGGGTTTTGGATGTGCATCATCCCAAATCTTCCCCTTGAGGAACAGTCTAAAAAGGTAATGGGGCAAATTAAATCTATGAGGTTTAATCACTGCTTTGACTCAAGAGAAATGAAAATCTACTGCCTTTAGAAGAAAGGGCTTTGATGTACTAGACACTAAAGTTTGGGCCAGAGAAGATTTTCTGACCGTTCTGGGGTACATCTGGTTAGAAGGTCCTTGTTTGTTACAAATTTCCCAGCTTGCCAATCTCCTTTGCTGTGGGGAATGATTTATACATTGCCTTGCTACAATTGTGGAATTAGAGATGCCACCAGAAGCTTAGGAAGGAATTGTTTTGCTATTCCTACACCACATCAACATATGTTCCCACTTACCCTTTAAATTAAATTAAATTTCAGACACTGAGGTGAGAATATACACATGGAAGAGTTGTGTGAAGAATAAACACCCTTGGACAACAGCTTGGATTGTAACAGCTCTGGAATCTCTGCATTGGAGGGTAAAAATGGGTCTTGAAAAGGGAACTCAAAGAGTTCTTTAGGAAACAGATTCTTCCTACAGATGTTTCTTCTCTACAGAAATTCCTTTGTACAGAAATCCTCAAAGTTAGTAAATCCTTCTGAGAACCACTAATGAACTCCAGTATCCACTGCTTTTGGCAGATGTTCAGGGTATGAAGCATCTCACAAGGATTTTACCTTGAATCTCGCTAGAATGGAGCATCTAAATTAAGCCAACCAAAATTAATTTACTGTGCTGCAGTCTGCAGCAGCCATCTCATGAGACAGAATCCAACACCCAAGGAAGAGCTGGGAATGCAGCATTTGGAAACCCTCAGGACACATCAGCAGGGCCCAGCAAGGGTACAAAGAGCAAGATTTGCAAATTAAAATGCTTAAATTATTAGTAAATATCCAAGTACATGCAGTGGCCATGAACCTCATAGCTGATATTCTAATGAATTTGGAATTGGAATACAAGCAATTGCCTCAATATTGTGGATGGAAAGGTTGAACAAAGAATAGAGTTGGCTACAATGAGATTTGCACTGGATAAAAAACTCTGGTGACCATGACATGGAATTCCATAATATCCAGCAGCGAACTATGTAAATCCAGGTGAAACTCTGTAGGCACAAGTTTTTAGCTCTTAGAAATCCACTTTCTAGAACTTCAGCATTCATATTTTAAAACAGTAGATTCTACTTATCTCTGTCACTTGTAAAATGCATCCTATTACCCAGCAGAAAACATCACAAAACATCCATCTTTGGGTGGAAAATTGCTTTTCCCCATTGTTTTTTTTATTTTTTTTAGGGAAAAACTGTCCACTGGGTTTTTATTTAAAAGGAAATAGGGAAACGAGAGCGGCAAATGTTTTTTCTTTTCCACAATAGGGAATTTAATTAAAAAAGGGGAAACTGTATTTTTATCACAAATATCCATATATATTATAGCTTCACTGAAGGCATGAAAGTTGTCTTGAAATTTGGTGCAGGAGGAAAAAAAGAAAGCATGACTAGCTCCTGTATTTGTAAAATGTTCTGAAATCCATGGAGACAGAGCCACATTCTGACAGCCTCCTTCCCACTCTGTGTCATGTAGAAGGCCCTGAGCACGAGCAAGGCCAGGAGTCTCTATCAGAAAATTACAAATGGCTACATGTGCAATTTTAATTAATGAACTGGTGACCTGATGATGTAGATTTCAGGAAACACCAGCTGGTAAAACTCTGTACAACAAACTGAGGCCAAGCAACTGGAAAATCACTGACAGCACAGTGTCTTTTAGTGGCAGCTTCAGCAAAGCAATCCTTGTACTTTAAAAAGAAGCCCAAAAGAAAGTGTTTAAATAAAATGTATGAGAGAAACATCTTTGTTATCAGTCTTTCTGTCACAGGAAATATTCCTTTTCTGCTATATTGAGTATAATTGCTTAGTACCAGTGTAAGAAATCTCTTCAAAGCAGTTAAAAACAAAAATGAGTTAAGAATGATCAGAGTCTTCGCTGAGAAGAAAAGAGAGCCTGAAAACTACAGAACTAGGGTGTGACAACACTAATAGCATAGAGTTGTAGGATTTTTTAGGGTGGAAAAGACACTTCAGGTGATTGAATCCAACCACTCCAGCCACCACTGCTCCATGTCCCAAGTGCCACAACCACTTGGCTTTCAAATCCCTCCTGGGATGGCAACTCCACCACTGCCCTGGGCAGCCTGTTACAATTTCCTAGTCTTCCATTTTTAAACTCAAATGCTGTTATTTCTGAGTAGATCAATTTTAAATGTGAGTGCGATGTATTAAACTTAAAAGTGGAGTTTAAATTATTAAAATGATTTCTATTAGCTTCAAGCGCCCTGGCTCCATTTAAGCAAACGAATTAAGGACATGCTTAAGTACATTTCTATTGAGTTAAGCTGTTTAGCAAATGCCTTCCCTGCAGGCCTACTGAAGCCAAAAACATGGAATCATATGCAAAATTTGGGGCTAGACTTAACTCCTTGGTTTTAGTAGAGGTGCAACACTGAATTTGAGATTAATCTTGGGCCCTGGATTACATTTCATATGAACAAGCAAGTACCTGCATTTGTTTTGGGTTTTCCCTTATCAGTTGAAAAATACTGTTGGTAAGGAAAAAGAAATGAAAAATCCTTTCCAAGTATTTACAGAAAGGCAAATTCCAGGAATGATCAATGAGGTGGTACCAGAGGCAAACAGACCCCAAAGCAGAGAAGAAGAGAAGCCCCACAAACACTGGATCATTCAATTCTCTGTCAGAACATAATAAACACCTTGATCTTCCAGCCTATAATTCACCAGATTCAAGATTAGGTCATTTAAGAATCCCTGAGTGACACAAATAGAAAAACAACTTAGCAGCAGAAATGCAATGATTAATTTTACATGCAGCAAAGAGATTTGCTTGTTCAACTCCCCTTGACAGCAGATTTTTTATTTTTAATATTTTTCTTTTTAGTCTACAACTGACACAGCGCTGCTGCTGACTTGAAATGGGGTTGTCAGGGGGAATGAGTATCACTTATGAGCAGGTTCCACTGCCCATGGGTACTAAACCAGCAGCAAAATTGTCCTGCAAAACCAAATCAAACGATCAGCGCATCAGCGCAGGGCACTATTTAAAAATACACAGAAAAGCAGGAAGTTAAATGATCATTTACAGCAGCACCAAGTCTGCTCTAGTCCTAGCATCTGCATGTTTATTTATTGGTTGCTGTGATATGGCTGAAGGTGAGAACCTCAAGGACAGGGCACAGTTCAGGTCAGCTGGATTAAACCAAAGTGATGCTGTTTGTCCCAGCTGGAAGGATGGTACCAGGGAACACATATTCCAATAACTAAGCAGTGGAACAATTGTGGAGTCATAGGACTAATAAGTGAAATAAAATGCTGCATAATTTATGGAAATGCTTTATATAGTCTCACAGCCCCAATGAATATTTGCAGGGAACAAGAGCAAGAGGCCTAACCCTGTACCTGACCACAATGATGGGAAAATCCCCACTAAGAAAAGGTCAAGAGAAAGGGAAAGTTTTGTAGGCCATAACACTCTACAGGCTCCTATTTGTGAAAATTTCTCAGCATTGAAGACTTTTAAGTTTCTTTGGCTTGATTAAACAATACAATCATACAATTAATACTAATTACTAATACTACTGTCTGTTGTGAGTAGATATTGTGCTTACTCACAGGCAGCATGAGGCATGTGAATAGTCTTTCTCTTTGACTTAACATTCTGCCCATTTCTGTTCTGAAAATTCTTTTCCTGAGATAAATCAGATTTTCCTGCGATCAAATCAGATTCATTTTTCCTGTGATCAAATCAAATCCATTCAATTTTATAATGTTTATGAAGGTGGAGTCCTTGATTCCAAGGGAAGTTTGAGCTTGCTTTTCCAAGAGAGCCCCACATTCCCAGAAGCAGGCTTGCTTTAATTTGGAATCTTTATCCTGTGCTATAAAATAAATGCCAGGATGATGGAGAGCTGCTTTTCTAGGTCAAACAATTGTAGAAGAGTCAGAGAGAGGCTGGAGGGGAAATGCCTGTTCAATCAGGAAAGTACACTAATGATTTCTAAAATGTCTTAATTGCTTCAGCACAATCTACAGGCATCCCTTTCATGCCTCAGACAGGACAAGTAACTGAGTCTAATATTTCAGAATTAGCAACTTGCTGAAGTAACCAGACTATAATCTTCCTAGTCATGGGTTAGAATTTTTGAGGTCTCATCAGCACACCACAGCTTCTTTCTTTAAGTGTTTTGTGTAACTGCAGGCTTATCTTCAAAGAGCAGATGTATGAACTATCATTTTTGATTAAAGCCATCCAGTCGGAATTAAAAAAAAAAAAAATAATCATCTGTTCACTGCAGTTAGAATCATCTATTTTAAATACATTTACATATTCCCTTAGCTGTCCAACTATTTTTTTTTCCTCACTTTCCCTTCTTTTTGCAGCTTGGAATCCTGCCACATTTATATTTTGTACTAACTACTCAGGGTCCTAATTAGCAGAAATGGGATGTCAGCAGGGTACCAGCCAGCACGGGAGGGGTTTTGCTTCATTGGGAAGATGTGCAGCATGTGGCATGGATCAAAATCTTTGCATCCCATGCAGAGAACAGCATGACGTGAATTGCAGAGCAAGGTAAATGGGAGAATTTGGGTATCTTGGAAATCTGTGAATTGACAAAAGGTACCAACTCACATGTTTAGCTGTAGACACAATGAAGGGGGGTTTGCCAGCAATAAGGCAAGTTATTCCAGAGTTTAGTATTTCAGCATGTAACAGACTGAAAAATAATGTGCAGTTTCTGAGCTCACAGTGTTTGGCACAGCTCAGTCCCATCGACATCTAGGACTGGATAAAAATAGGAGATTTATAACAACAGATATTATAATTTTAAAATAAATATATAAATATATATCAAATTTGTTTATTATAACTAGCCTTCCAATTTAAAGTCTGCTCAGTTCCCAGAATTTGTTTTATTTCATCTTCTCCTAGTTTGTTATTCCTCACATCTGCTCAGCACATCCTGCCCAGCTCCTGAAGGAAGCTCAGGAGACCTCTTCTGGCTGATGTTGAAGGACAGAAGTGGCACAATCAGGGAGTCTGAGTGCATTGCACAAGCCTCAGCATTTCACCAAGGGCTTTCTGCAGCATTTCTACTTAAGCTGTGCTTTCAGGAGAGCATCTGGTCTTGCAGCAACAGCTCTGAGAGAAAGGTTGTGTCAGTGGTTAATTACCTTCATAGTCTGTGAGTAGATGCTGATTTTCACAGTTGGTCATAGACAGTAAAGAGCTGGTTTTTCATTAGTTTAAATGGAAGATATTTGTCAAAATATCCCAACTCAGTGGAAAACTGAGTGAATTTTACCACTGGTCAGGCGGATGGCTTTGGTGCAATTTGCTCATACACACTCTCAAAGGGAAATATAATCCTTGGAATTATAAGTATGGTCCTTTGAAGTTAGAAATGTGGTGCTGTCAATGGCTTTCTAATGGAATGTTGAGCACCACTCACTAATGAAACAAGAGTTGCAATAATGGTTGGAAATGATAATTCTTAATGTGCTAACTACATATCCAGTATTAAAATCTTATCTAAGCACTGGAAGGCACTAAAAGGTGTCAGACTGCAGGGTTGAGGCTTTAATCTGTGGTGAAGTCTGGGTTTGCTGTAGATACAAGAGGAAAAGGAAGGGAAAACAGGATTCTGCTGACAATAAACAGTAAGAATAGAGATTACTTTTTCTTTGCTTTTGAAAAGTTTTGGGATTGCTTTAAATTCTCTCACCTTCATTTTTCCTTTTTGCTCTCTAACTGCAGAGTTTATGAAGTGACAGAGGTTAGAGTGGCACTGAAAAGAGAAAGGAACTACAAAACACCTTACACTCACTCTTTGTGTTCAGGGGAAATAATTCAATGAGAGGGGACAAGCAAAACTCAAACCAGAAAAAAACTCCAAAATCTTGAGATTTCTGAATTTGAATAAACCCCTCCAAAATTAAAGAATTAGAAGGGACTTCACAGTTTTGAACAAATGACCCTTCTTCCAGTGTTATTTGAGAACGTGCCACAAATGCCATTCCACCTCTGAGGCTGGAGTGTCCTTGGCTTCAGGCTGCCAGAACACCAGGAGGAAGGTGTTGCATCTGAGCAGGGCTCACAGTTAGAGTGCACAAGGGTGGGAAATGAGTCATGTAGGTCAGAACTATGAAGGGAAGATATTAATGAACACTCGGAAGCCACAGGATTTTAATTAAAAATTCCAAATGACATGAAAGCCAAGATTTATCGACCTGAAGCATAGACATTACTCAGCAGAAAGGATTTATTCAACCCAGTTGTGCTGGGCTTGCTCCATCACTTCTCCCTGGTATTGTGCTGGCAGGAAATTGTTTCCCCAGCCACAGAATTCCAGGTGATGAGGGTGGTGAAGAAACACTGCTTTGTGTCTGCTGTATTTACATTCAGTACCATCAGCCAGGGTGAGCTGCAAAACAGTACAGGTACCTAAAAAGAACTGGTTCTGTCTCTTTATTACTTTCTTCCTAGTGACTGTGGACACAGTAAAAAAAATTAAAAAAAAAAAAAATAAATTAGGGTATAAAGATTTTTCTAATCAGAAACATGAATATTCTGATCAGGGCTCCTGGGCAGTTGTTTTTATCTGCCCAGTGGAATGCAGCTCCCAGCACTGAACAATCTCAGGCACCCTCCCTGTTTCCTGAGCACTTTGTAGGAGGTCAGATACTATTTTGCTGTCATTGCTCTGCATTACAGCAAAGCTCAAATCTCTTCGGATTTTTTCATGGAAAAGTTAGTCTGTGGTAAGAGAAACATTGGCAGTGTGGAATTATCCTATGAATGGCTAAATAGCCAGAGTAAAGACAGACCAAGCCAAGTAAAGAGAGTCTGCAGGTTGCCCTCTCCTCAGAGTTGGAGAGTGAAGGATTAAAGCTGGCCCCTGGAAAAGCATCGTGGCCAGGGACAGCTCTGACAATGTCCCACGGGCTCTGCAGGGCCAGCTGAGGACTCGGTGGAGTGAAATTTCTCAGAGCAAGTGAAACATTGCAAAACGTGAGGCTTTAACCAGAAGGTGAGCAAGAAGAATTTGCTATGGATTAGCAACTCCAGCATAAACTGTCTTTCTTGGAATAATTCCTTGACAATTGCTGGTTTTCCCAGCAAAAAGAAATCTCTGGACTCTGCTCTGAGAGGACACGATGAATCAAGAGCTGAGGCACTTTATCCTGGCAGAGTCTTTCCTGTGCAAGTGGAGTTATTTCAGTTAATGTCACACTGCAGGCAAACCACAGAGCTTAAGGAAGAGAGAGAACAGGTCATTGCACTTATTCTCTTTTTAATAGAAGTAAATCCCATCAAGCACAGTGCTGAGAGGTGTTCTACACCTCTGATGCAAACCAGTACAAGTGCACATCTTACAAGAAGCGTTGGTGTCTGCAGTGCTGATCTCATCCAAGGGTTCTGTCTCCTGCTCCAGGGTATGGATAACTCTCAGCAGCATCCATGCACTCCTCCTGCAGCAGGGAGACAGGGCCCTGTAGCATCACCAGCTCTGCTGTGTGCCCTGCTGTGACAGGAGCTACAGGACAAGGTGACCAAAGGCAAAGCTGACCTCAAAAGTTGGTGTTGCCCTTAACCATTGCACAAAACTGTTTTATTGATAGGTTACATCCAGAATTATCCATATGCTCTAACTCTGTACCTCAAGGATCTGTCTAATTAGCACAACTCAATGTTAGCATATTAACCACGCTCCAGCAGACTGGGACTATTTATTACTGAGAGAACTCCTACCAGAAACCTTGGAATTTTTACAATACATTTTTGTCCATACTTTTTGGAGCAATAATAATGTAATACCATACTCCCTCCCCAAATAGCTGCAGGGTCCCTTTTAATGAATAGGAACAAACAAACTATCCAGCTAAGCCCAGAAACATGACCCCTATCAAAAGCAAAATCAAACAATACCCTGAAACAATCTACATATACAAAGAACAAACTTTTCTTGTTCTTCCAAAGATTAACTCAGCAGGTATTTGGCATTCAAAAATTTCTACGACAACAGAATTGATTCTGTGTTTGAAGAGGTTTTCTTTAGAATTATTGTTGCAATTATTTGGGAAAAAAAAACTGAAAGAGAAAAGGTATTAGAAAATAATTTTGAAATATTAATCTAGGTAACATTCTATACAGGCCATTACTCCCGTGCTCTCTCTCAATGACAGTCTGTAAAGTCAGTTATGTTTTTTTAAGTAAAACTTTTTTCAAATCTCTTGGCCATCTATTACCAGCTCCTGCTCAACATTCATTGCTCAGTCAACAATGGTGGCATTTTCCATTTCTCCACAGAATAGTATCTGGTGACCCCTGCACTGTTCTGGGCATGGAAAAAACTACATTTCTTTACAGAATTTTATGGGAGGAGATGGAATGGCAATGAAAATATTAAATAACCTGGTCATCCCTCTCAGACAAGGAGCTTCAAAGCAAATATCTGCAAAATTTCCAACTTTCTATTAATGGAAACTTCAGACTCCATGTGAGTAGTTTCCAAAGGACTTTATTTGGCTTATTATTATTATTAGTGATATTATGGATATTATTTTTTCACAGGAAACCTGAAATGACTGCTCAGCTCAGATCCAAATGATCCTGGTAATTCCTCTGAGAGAGCCTTTCTCTGTACATGGGCATCATCACAGCAGTCTGTCATGAGGCAACTGCTCCCATTCCCTTCACCACTTTCATCCATCAGAACTTGGGATTTTTAATTCTCTTGTGAAGCCTGGACTGCTTATGGGTGCATCAGTAACAGGATGAATGTGTCTCCAGCTTGAATTGGGAGGGGGGCTCATTCTGTAGAGGATTTATTGATTTGAAACCAGTCCAAACATGAGTCACTGCGCAGAAATGTCACATGGAGATCCTTACTTGCAATCTTACAAAGGGCTGAGGGCCCTCGAGTGTTGCAAACAGCCCTGGAGCAAGTTCCTTGGGCGCAGTCCCGCTGGGAATGGCCGGGGGTGGTTGCAGCCCTGGCTGGGAGCTCTGCCCCGAGCTGCGGGCAGGGGAGCGCTGCCGCCTCCCGACAGCTCCGCTCCCTGCACGGTGACACGGGACAGAGCTGGGACACGGGACAGTGCCGGGACATGGGACAGTGCCGGGACACGGGACAGTGCCGGGACATGGGACAGTGCTGGGACATGGGACAGTGCTGGGACACGGGACAGTGTTGGGACATGGGACAGCTCTGGGACACGGGACAGTGCCGGGACATGGGACAGTGCTGGGACAAGGGACAGTGCTGGGACAAGGGACAGTGCTGGGACATGGGACAGTGCCGGGACATGGGACAGAGCTGGGACACGGGACAGTGCTGGGACATGGGACAGTGCTGGGACACGCGACAGTGCTGGGACACGGGACCGTGCCGGGACAAGGGACAGTGCCGGGCCACGGGACAGTGCCCGGACATGGGACAGTGCTGGGACACGGGACAGTGCAGGGACATGGGACAGCTCTGGGACACGGGACAGAGCTGGGACACGGGACAGTGCCGGGACATGGGACAGTGCTGGGACATGGGACAGTGCTGGGACAAGGGACAGTGCTGGGACAAGGGACAGTGCTGGGACATGGGACAGTGCCGGGACATGGGACAGAGCTGGGACACGGGACAGTGCTGGGACATGGGACAGTGCTGGGACAAGGGACAGTGACGGGACATGGGACAGTGCTGGGACAAGGGACAGTGACGGGACACGGGACAGTGCTGGGACACGGGACAGTGCCGGGACACGGGACAGTGCTGGGACATGGGACAGTGCCGGGACACGGGACAGTGCCGGGACATGGGACAGAGCCGGGACAAGGGACACTGCCGGGACACGGGACAGTGCCGGGACATGGGACAGTGTCGGGACACGGGACAGTGCCGGGACATGGGACAGTGCTGGGACATGGGACAGAGCCGGGACAAGGGACACTGCCGGGACACGGGACAGTGCCGGGACATGGGACAGAGCCGGGACAAGGGACACTGCCGGGACACGGGACAGTGCCGGGACATGGGACAGCCTGGCACAAGGGGCTGCTGCAAGGGCATCTCAGTCCGCGGGGATAAACGAAGGGGGGTGATGAGAGCTGAACGCTCAAAGTAAGTGTTTGTATTTTCACTGCTTGCTTGAAAAGAGAAATGCTCAGTCACAGAGTTTACAGCTGCTTTGGGGGGATTTCCTCAGCACAGGAGCAACGTGCACACCTGCACCAGCCCTACAGCATCCCTACATCCCTACATCCCCACACAGCACTGCTTGAGCAGCAGGAGCATCCTCCCCTTCTAGAGCCAGCAGGGCAGAGCAAGCTGGCAGTGTGGGTTGGGTACCACAGGGATCAATACACAATTCCTCACAGACAAGACACTTCAGTCACACAGGTAAATCCTGCTCTGACCCGCAGCCACCAACCAGATGTAGTTTAAAACTATTTTATACCAATTTTGAACCCAGCTTTGCCTTCTCTACATGTCATCAGCTGCGCATTATTTAGCTCTGTGACTCTGACACACTGAACACTGCTGCAGGAGGGATGGAGCAGTTGCAGTTCTCTAGCCTGAAGCTGATCACTGAAACACAGAGGTTTGTCATTCCTGAATACTGAAGGTGAGAGAGTAACTAATTTTTCCTGGCCGATTTTCTTTTCATTCCCAGCCCCCTAATTACTTCTCTGTTTGGTTGCTGTCTGACTCCACTTGATTAGGCTGTTGGAAAGAGCAGCTATGGCGAAGAAACTCGAGGTAGGAGCCTCCTCAGAAATCTGCAGCTGATGCACTTTCTGATTGCATAGACTCATGTTACTTTACACACAGATGCAAAGACTGTTTTGGATGTTGAAAATATTCAGCATCTGCTTCAGTTTTGGAGGATAAAGTCTTTTTTTTTTTTTCCTTAGTTACCAGAGCATGCTACTAAGCATATGTCTTTTTCTCATTAACGTGAGAAGCTTTTGTGCTGGTTCCAGTGCCCAACTGTCCGGTGTGATTACAACTGCCAAAAACAGTACCCCAGGAAATTTCATTTTCCACAATATTTTAGCTTTGGCTGACTCGGTAGAATCCCAGCAGTGAGCTGTGAGCAATGATATATGAAGTGAAAAACATTTGCCCTCTCAAGCCTCTCTGCACTCTGCATAAACCACTCACAGTCAGTGCTGAGGTCATGGGCTCTGCTGTCAGACCCAGCTCCAAAGGAGATGCTCCCTGCCTGTCTGCCAGGTGGTTTTGATACCACTGTGGCTTGATAGAAAGCAAATTTCCATCTCAGGAGAAGTTCTCCCTATTGCCAGTATTACTTTCAGATCAGAGCTTCCCATGAGATAATACAAAAAGACTGGCTTGAGGCCCAGGGTTCAGCCTCATTTGCCTTAAATTTGTGTTTGCTTAGTTCACATTATAAGGAAATAGTTTTGTATCTAGTCATGTCATATTATGTAGAGCAGCCCGGAAAAGAGCCTCAAATGCCATATTCCAAGGGAAGTAGAAAGCCTATAACAAAGTTTGTTTGGCAGTTGGAAAGTTTGTGAATCATGTGAAAGTGTGCTTGGAACAGGAAACAATGCAGTTTACTGAGTGGGGATCCACACTCAGTGATCCTTCCGAAAGCTGCTCATGTGGAAAGAATGAAAAACTAGAGCAAGGCAGGCAGGTAGAGTTCATAACAAGCCATAACAGGCTTTCATCGATGGCTTTAGCAGCTTTTCACTGCTCAGATGCTATTTCTGCATCCAGAGGTTAGGATATAATGGGATGTGCAGATGCATAGATATTTTCCCTTCTTTTGACTGACGGATTTGAAGAATATGAACTACAAGCTCTGTGCCATAAATGGGAAAGGCAGTTCTTCAAGCTTTCATGAGAAGTTGCTTAAATTATTAGTTTCAGCAGTAAAATGTTGGCTGTATTTATGTTTACAGAAGAAAAAGTTGGGTAAAAACTTTCCAACAACTATACAGACTCTGAAAAGTTTTTCTGTTTCCTCCCTCCCGCTCTGGCATGGCTCTATTTGCTAAATATGCTGTAAGTTTATTTTTTACTCTTAAAATCACACAAGAAGGTCACCAATTAAACTATTCTCCCCATATGGAATTAAGCAGAAGCAGATTAGTAGTTAAAGCAGGGACTCTCTTGTGGGTCTTCTCTAGATCATAATGGATTACTATTTTTAATATTTGAAGTTTACTCTGAGTATCCAGTTTAGCTGGGAAAAAAGTCACAGACCTCACAGGGTTTTCAAATTTGTCTGTGCTTTTTATTTCTCTTCTTTTAGGACATCACAATCCTGTTTATTCAAAGGTCACTGTGCTGAAAGCAATATCTGCAGATAACAAGAAATCCTGAAGACAGTCACAGAAGGTAGAAAAATATGAGTTCCATAACCCTTCACCTCTATTCCTTTTTTGGTCTGTCTATTGGTTTTGCAGATGAAAACAGAGGGAATTCTATTGTCTTGAGTTTGCCTGTGCAAAATAAATTAAATTTTATTCCTGGTTCCCTCCCCCTCTCAAAAGAACACAGTAGATTCTTCAAGAAGGCTTTGGTTTTGTTAACCCTTCCAGGGCTCCTGCATCCTCAGCAATCTCTGTTCTCTACTTTCCAGTCACATAAAAATTTCCACACATTTTAAATGAAAGCACTGTGAGTAGGAGGAAATATCCTCCAATGGTAAAGAAGTAAATTTATACCCTCTCAAATGTTTTGATTAGATCATAATTCAAAATAAGATTTGAGTCTCACAAAACCACTGATCTATTAAAAAACTCCTCCAAGATATATTCTTCCATGGCAAACACGGAGCACTTGTGTACATAGCTGGAACAGGAAACCTGAGTCTCCAGAGTCCCAGCTTCATCTGCTCAAGGCTGTTCCAGTCGTGTCTGATGTCAAAAGGACATCACTACACAGGAATTAACCAAGGAGGGCAACTTGTTGGCATCACTTCATTTCCAGAGAAATCTCCCCCGTGGCGTGACAGTGACCTGAGGGCAGCCAACAGCTCCCACACTGCCTGGGGCAGAGGTGGCACTGAAATCAAACAGGCCAGCAGGACACAAGGTGACAAAATCCATGTGCCTTATTCCAGATTTTTTGACTCTTGGAAGGAGATCCAGGAACAAGGCAGGTGAGGTGGCCATAGCTACCAAGCAAGGTCTTGCTGTGAGGGTTCTGTGACCTCCCTTGGGCTGTGCAGATATGGGAACAGATACATACATTGTGCACAGAAATGTGTATATAGGTACATCTGCAACATCTTTTCTGGGATTGCTCTCTTCTCAAATTCTGTAAACGTTACGTAACACTCTTGGAACAGAATTCTACTGAAAATAAATGTCTCCTGTAAGAAAAACTGCCTATTCCTTCTGAAAGAATAGTGAAGATTTACAGACAGTGCGCTCTGGTAAACTTTTTCCATTCATTACACCAATGAAAATGTTTCAAGAGAAGTAAAATTTCGGCAAGCACTGATCTTGGAAAGCAGAACACAGGAAGCTGACATGTGCAGCCAATTCAGCAAGCGGAAACTAGACATTAATATCTTCAGACTGGATCTGGGGCCCACAGCTGATAATGTACAATTCAATAGCCTTGGTAACTTGTAGATTTCCAGTGGAAGCCAAAAGTCTCATACATGGAATTTAAGCAGAACAAAAGCTGTTCTACTGACAAGAAACGTGGAGATTGACCATAATCTCATCTTGAGGCAGCCTTTGCTTTGGGTCTGTCTGTCCCACAGCCTCCTCTGAGTGCTATAGACACGCCAGGATTTCCTCTGATCTACAGAAGCAGGGCTGCAGACAGCCTTACCTCCTTTCTAACCAAGGACTGGTCTTCACCACTTCTGTGAAGGACAAGCTCCCAGGCAAATCCTTAGAGCAACCTGCATTTTTTCCCATTAAGCCTTTGTCAAATGAGAACATTGATTTTCTAGGAAAGAGTCTGCTTTCGTAAAACATTTTTGTTATTTCATCACAAAGTAAACAAACACGGTCCAAAAAAATGAATTATCTTGTATTCCTTGGCAATTTTTCAGGCAAAACAATTCATAAGGTTTTTGGGTTTTGACCTTGCAAGAAAAGCTTCATTTTCCCGTGTGAAGGAAACCCTTTCCCTGGGTGTTGCTAAACTCATCAGTTAAGTAGCAAATAATTCAGCTGTAAAAGGACAACCAGGCAAATATGAGTCTACTGCTGACTGGGGCAGAGGTCGTGGTGAGAGTGGACATGGAACACCCCAAGGTCCTCACTGCCTCTCCCAGCCTGGGATCTACTTGCCCGGGGGCTGTGATGGGAACACAATTCTTGTTTGGGCTGCAGCTGCTGAAGGCACCCTACACAAAGCGTGGCTGTTCTTTATTCCTGTGAAGGGAAGATTTTCCCTACAGACATCGGGATTCCTGAGGCCAGAGTGGGAGCAGCACAGGCTCTGGGCTGCCCTCACACCCCACCACAGCACAAACCTCCTGCCCCTTGGAACTGAGACTTGTAACACAGTGGGTACTACACGGTTTCAGCTCTAACAGTTACAAAAATGATAAACACCTGTCTACCTAATCACCAGAAATGCCAACTTACAGCACCTAGTAAAGCACTTTTTTTTTGCAAACATCTCCCATTTTTAACTTGAGATTTACAAGAAGCCTGCTGCAATTCTGTAACCCAGCCAAACCCCTGCCTTTCTTCCATTTGCTCTCTCTCCCTCGCCCTTCCTTCCTTTTCCCACCCACATATTATTTACTCAGAATACGACCTAATTACAGTTTGTGCTTATCTGAACGACCTGCACTCCACCATTTCAGCTAAGGGGGGATCTGAATGAGGATGGACAAAGGACCTTGCTAGAGAGAGAGGGAAAGAGAGATTGTTAGACCTGGTGGAATAATAAGCAGAAGCCCTGGGGAAAGGTACCAGAGGAAAGGCAATACCTCCTTGAGACTTGGATGTAAAGCTCTCACTGCAGGTCTGGAGCACAGCTAATTGTTTCAGCCAAAGTCAGTTTCTCCTCTCTTAAACTCAGCTGGGGTTTTTCCTGGCCTAATCTCACCCACACTGAAGTAAGTGGTGATTTTGCTGGAAGCGATGCCGTGTCCTTTGTTGCTAACCATAATGACAGTGCTTGCTGTGTCTCTAGCCAAGATGCTGAAGAAACTCCAGAGAATTTTTTTTTCCTCCCTGTAGTCTCACAGAACTAGTTTTACTTTTCTCTTTTTTTAGGACAAATTGAAAGAAACAAGCAGAGCACAACACCGGAAAGTGGATGAAGAAACAAACCCCTGCCTTTGAAAGAGATCTCTGTGAATCTCTGGCACGTAGCAGCAAAAGGGAGGAAATGGCAGGCTAAGAAGGACAGAGCATCTGCTCACATTGTGACTGCATTCTCCTTCCAAACATCAGGCTCTGGAAGGCCAGAGCTTGAGTTCTGACTGTGAATATCTTGGCTCATGTCAATGCTCTTCCTTCACCCACCTGACCTCAGCTGGATTTTTGCCACTAACTTCTTTGGGGGTATTATCACCAAAATCTGAACTGGTTTAGTCTTAATACCTAAGGAATAATAAAAATGATCCCTAGAACCTACTGGAGTAAGTGAATTGGGTAAAGCATGAGTTAATGTGCTGGCTAACATGTTTTCTAGCAGCTGGCCTCCAACAAGCAGCTAAAGGTCTTCACTTGGTAATCAAAGGTGCTGCTGTGCTGAGACATTCTGGCCACCACCAAATCCTACAGCAGCTTGGTCAGCAGCCCTCTGGGATTCCTGCCAGGTAGGGAAACACCTGCATTTGCACAAGGGTTCATTTGTCACACGGGTCAATCAGATACTCTGATGAATAACCAAGGAAGCCTGTCAGTGCTGCATCCATCTCGTTGATCACTCCCCTCACACAGACCTCTGCACAGCTGGGACAGCGTTATCCTTGCATCTGAAATATTACTCAGTGCCAGAGTCCCAAGAGATTTTCACCTTATGGAAATTTAAGGAAATGTGAACTGCCCGGAGAAATTTCAATTTGGAGCCCTATGGTGCACCAGAAAGCTGACTGCACAGAGCTGGAAAAAGTTAAAAGAACAACTGAAGATGATACAACTGAAACTCAATCCAATGGGAAAAAGGACAAGAGAGGCCAATGGGAATAAGTGAGGATGTGAAGATTAGCACCAGCAAATGTAGAAGTCTTTCAAACATAAACAGTCTGGAAAGGAGGCAGATTCAGGAGAGCTTTTCTGAAAAAAATAAAACCAAACCAGCTCAAGGCTGGAGAAAGTTAAAAGACTAGTTAGAAGAGAAAAACAGATATTGAACTGCTGATAACAGCCCTGCATTGTGCAAAAGCTCTATTTTTGTAAGCTAAAGGTAAAAGAGAAGGGGTAAGAGCAGGAGAGCCTCATGCCTGGCCTGACCATCAGAGCTGTTCCAAAGAGATGGGAAACATCTGCGTGGTAAGGGCAGTCATTTACAGGGATATCTGCCCGGATGCAATTTGAGACATATTAAATGTTGTTTGTCAGGTTTAGTGTGACAGCCTAATCTATTATGTGAGTCAGTATGGCTTTATTGGTGAAGGATGACTTGGCTGTAGAAATCTTGGGAGTTTCCATCTACACAGCTGCCATGACAAAACGGGAGAAATGCAGTGGACAGGAAATAATAAGGGCTCAATCCTGCCTCAATGATATTTATGCAGCTGAGCTGAAACCCACAGGCCCTTTTGTCTCTCGTAAAATGTTTGGGGTCTTTCCCCCAGTAATCCTTCAACAGGCTGACATGGAGTTACCTTCTCAGACCAATGAAGTACAAGGAGAATTTTGTTCACTGATCTGTTTTGAACACATAAACAAGGGAAGAATTTGGCAGGTGGCATTTTGCATTACACTTTATTGGAAAGAGTCATGAGTTGAAGAGAAAAATGATGCTTTAGGGAATTAAGTATTTCAACACACAAGTGTTGACCAAGAAACTGAAATTAGCTGCACCAGAAATTCTTTATGGCCAGAACAGGCATCTCCCTACTTTCTTCTTCATCAGTCCCAGCATCTGTGCTGATGCTTTGCAGGTTCTTGAAGTCTGTGGGAAGATTCCCACTGATGTCATCATGCCTTGGATCATTTCCAACAGACATCTTTTACTTTTTTGGCCCAGGTAAAATCAGAAGTTCTGCATTCCATTCTCACAGATTTCATAAAATAATACCATGAATCCCAAGATAACCTCACCTGTTATCAGGAATCCTGAATGGGTTAAATAAGAATATTGAATGAAGATGTTTGTGTCTGCTGACAGCACTAACACTGCCAATATGAAGAGAGAGAAAACAGGATCAGAGATATCCTGGTCTTTTAGAAGAATGAGACAGAAAACTGAAAGTGCTGCTTTCCTGGGGCAACGATCTAAACTAGAAAGGGTTCATTAAATTAATCAGCTATTCAATTTATTCCTTCAAAGAAAGGAAGATTTAGAGTACTATAATATGAAAGTCATTGTCTGTCCAGTCTGTGGCAGTTATAAAATCAAGAAATAAGAAGGACGTGATAAGAATGAGACAGAGAAGGAATCAAGGGAATTATATTATTGCCATATACAAGGCTGTGATTCATTCTTCTGGAGAAGGCTGAGCCAAATTCAGTTCCAAGTCACACTGGCACCACTTCTTTGTCCCCAAAAGCTTCAGTACTATAAAAACTGTGGAATCTGTTTCATTGGGTAATTCTGGGTTGGGGTTTTTTTGTTTTTTTTGTTTTTGTTATTTTTGTTTGGTTTTTTTTAAAAGTTTATTTCAGTTGTGCAAAAGATGTCACATGAAGCTAATAAGAGAATTCTGTGAATTAGGACTATTTGTTGTAAGAAAATGTTTTACCATGAAGGTAAGAATTTTTCCAATGGATCAGAAACAGAGCTAAATCCAAACTGATTTGTTGAGACCAAAAAAAACCAAAACTGAACGCTCACAAAGTTCCTTCTTCTGTTGGCTAATCTGAGACTGCATCCTAGAAAAGTGAAGAGCTTTGCAGTAAAACAGAAATGTGAAACTCACAGCAAGGTTTACTAAAGTTTCCAATAGGTCTGTTAGTTTCCAGCACAGCAGGAATAAGTACAGCAGCATTATCAGGATAACCTGCAGGGCTGTGGGATGTAATCACAGACACTCTGCCCTACATGACTCACTCAGGGCCAAGTACTGCAAAACCTCCAGTTTCTGGCTGGCTTCTGCCAAAGGGTAACAAGCCAATATACAGCTTTTCCAGACTGTAACGAATAACCTGCATTGTCTATTCCTTATTTATAAGCATTCAATTTGCAACAAATGGTTCTGATGACAATTACAGCACTTCTTTATTTACAGAAACATACAGCCAGTAGATAAAAGCCCAGCTCTGCATTGATAGTTATATTTATATAAATCTGGTAATTATCTCTGGACTTGTTGAAAATGCACAAGCCGATGAGGAAAAATGGCATTATATTGTTTGTTAAAGTAAAAGAAGAATATCTGTTCATCCTTCTGTTATGTAGGATCCATTTAGAGTTAAGTTCTCTGACCTGGTGCTTGGAATGTGAAGCCATCCTTTGTCAAGGGAACATGGAGAAAACCACAGAGCTTTAGAAAAATCAGATACACGAGTAAGGCAAGAAGTGGAGGAGATATGCACAAAACCAAAAATTTGTGAGGAAATTTGCAAGGAGAGACAAAGCACTGTGTCAGTCACACACAGGAGTAAATGGAAGGCAGGAATGAAGGGGCAGGAATAAATCCAAATTCTTGCTGAGACTCTTGGAACACAGATTTCAGTGGCAAGGGTTTATTTAGAATGTGGATGAGCCTCACCACCACAGCATCTAGTGAGTTATATGTCCTCTTAAACCTTCAAATCAGCACTATAGGGATACACAGGTTTTATGCAGACTTTCTGCAGCCTGTCTCTGCATCACAGTCCTGAGTACAAGGCAACCATTCTCTTAAGAAATAACATTTCTCCAGAGCAGGGTTGTTCCAGCAGGACTCAGCTGGATTGGATCATGAGTCAGTTCAAGTTGAGATTTTGTGATTTTTCAAAAAGAAGAGGATTTGTTCTCTACACTAAATATTCAGTGGCTGGATATTACCTCCTTGCACAGTGAGACAATCCAGTGAGGTTCTTTGTGCTTTGTTAGGTTCCATTTATAAAATACAGAAGATGGTGCTTAAGCACCTAGAAATGCTGGAATAACTCATCATGAGCTGCACCATTGTCCTGCTTTTCTGCACCTTGGCTGGCAGGGGAGAGGTGTTGTAAACAGAAAAGAAAAGAGTGAACAGTGTGACTTTCCTCTGGCTGGGGAAAGCAGAAGGTGCTGAATTAAACAAACATCTGTCCTGGCGAACAGCAAACAATGTGTTTGTCTAGTAAACTGAGCAAAGAGGACTTGGAAGTCAGAGAGTGGGGAGAATGAGACAGAGGAAGCCAAGAGGACCATTTTGCCAAATTACTTTTTTCATGCTCCAGCAGTCTTTGTTGTAATTACAAGGATCTCTAGGGAACTGAGCAGTCTCGATCTTCAGTGCTTTAGAACATTGCCAATAAGATACAAAAATTGCTAACACAGTGAAAACATTCATATGCAATAGAGTTTGGGGTTTTGCTGGGAGTTTTTTATTATTTTTTTTTTCTTTTTCAGCCAGCAAAATATCTATTATGCAAAAGAAAAATCCACTATCAGTTCTTTCATAACACAAAATTCGTGCACATCAAAAGGGCCAATTAACTGTGTCAGGAAACAATGTCCAGTGTCCATTCAAAGGTGAGGCACAGCCATTAACAGAGAATGTTCTTCTGCCAACACATCCCAACCCTGCCAGGGATGGCAGATCCAAGGTCAGGTCAGTGATTCTTCCTGGACAAGAAAACGCTTCCAGCCAAGGTCACAACACAAGTAAGGGTAGGAGCAAACGAGCACAAGGCTGTGAGGAACACAGAGAACTTCTCAGCACAGCTGCCTTGGGTTATGTGCAATTTCTAGATTTATTGCAAGAAGCCTCAAGATCAGGAACACCCAACTGCACATTTTATATTCATGTGGGACACCCAGTTAATGAAATTATAAATACAGATACACAAAATCTGAAAGCTCTGCCAAAGGCTGTGTCACTTGTGTTCTCCACCACGTGTGGGGATATCACAGGCAAATCTGCACCTTTGTAGGATGAAGTGAGGGTGGAAAGAGCAATCCCCCTCTCCTCACACTGGAGAAGTGCCTTCTCCTCTGACCTTTGATGGATCTAGAGCGAGCACATTGTTCAAAATAAACCTTCAGGCCCCCACACATCCACCAGCCTTGTCAGACCTCCCCACTGCAGCCCTTAGCCAGGGATCTGCATTCCCAGGGCAGGAGCTTGGCACTCAAAGAAGCCAAATTCCCCCAGCCTTTTTATCTTCTTTTTAAAAACCACTTCTATGTTGGGTCACAGCTTTTTCTCTTCTGTCTTCAACTTTCGTGAGAATTTGTGCCTTATTTCGTACTTAGGAGCTCTAAATATGGATGTTTAAATCAGTTTTTAGCCCTGAACTCGGCTCTCAATAAATGATGGCAAGTGCTGAACATATGGCTCCCATGTGCCATGTTTCTGATCCCTCAAGAGCTCCATATAAGGTGCAGTTTGAGACACCACATTCATTCAGGGTGGCAAGAAGCAACCACTGACCCCACAGACACTGAAGGAAAGAAACTAAATTTGGAATTTCCTGCTGTTATTAAATTTTCCCCTCCCCAATTTTCTTTTTTTTTTTTCTTTGTGTCTCACAATTATTTTTCCACCACTTTTATATAAGGATGTTTCTTTTTTTCTGTTAAAAGCAAGGCTGGGCCTTCAACCATTGATCTTGTCCTGCTTCAGGAGACAGGAATGTGTATTTTATTGAGACAATGAAATCAGTTAATTCTCAAAATGTGTGTAAGGCTTTCCCTAACCCTGTAAATACTGAGCACTGCTGTAACCTTCTGACAATAACTCAGAAACCACTTCCTTCGATTCTAATGACTACAATAGTTTTTGTAATCATTTTGTTGTTATGCTTCAGTGATTTAAATTTACGGCATGTAGGGGTGTATCTCCCTGGTTTCAGGAAAGCTCTGCAGGCACCAAAAGGACAACAAAATTTGCAAACTGGGGGAAGGAGAACCAGCTCTATAAGCTGATGGCTGATTTAAGATATTCCAGTCACACAGCCTTTGGTGGAGCAGACCCAGTGCATTGCAACAAAAAGAGAATTTCATTTTGTTTTTGAAATGCTGTTATTACATTCAGGAAATTTGCAAAGGCACCTTGACAGAAAATGATCAAATATCTGAACTTCCTGTGCAACAACATTTACTTAGTAAATGACATTTTAATGCAGAAAGTCAAATTTGCATACTAATTAAAATTTTCCTTTAAAACATTTAGACTTTTTGGCCTTCCCACCTACCCACAGTGACAGAGATTAAAAGATTTTTTTATTAAGTCCTGTCAAACAAAACACACTTTCATAAAGTGCTACAGTACAAAGTGGCACTTTTAACCTATTTTCCAGTCATTCAGAATTTAGGCAGTGGAAGCATTTCCAAATGCTCCCTGATCTCAGAAAGGCACTGATGGCAGAGCAGTGGGGAAAACGGAGTTTTCTCCCTCACTAAATTTATACATCGTGGGAAAGTAGCTTCATGTACTGCATGCTGGGTAATAAAATAAAAAGTCATTACACTTGTTAAACTACCCTGGTGCTTTACCAAGAGATTTATAGAGGTGCTGCAATTTAGAGTAACACTCCAGCTCCTTCTCCTTGTGTGACTTCCAGGCAGGACTGGAGGGTGGCATGGGTAGAGCAGCAATAAGGAGAGGTGGCACAGTGAGGATGACAACAGCAGACTGGAGCTGGAGGAAGAGCTGAGCAGCTCCTACCTCTGCTCTTCCCAAGCCTCCAGGGTCTCCCAGGCCAGCCTTAGGTTGATATTGCTTTGTTTTTTTCTAAAAAAAAAAAATCACTGAAGTAAAATCCCTCCTCTATTAATTTCCTGGCCAAGCGATTTCTTAACAGTGAAATGAGCATTTCTGTATCTTTTCATGGAAACAAAAAAATTTCAGGAGGATCAAGATAAACTTGTGGGACCATTTTTTTCAATCTCCTCTTTGCATGTGCCTGTTACCAGCAATAACTTCCTAAGATGTGGCCTCCCCACAAACCATAAGGATCACTACAGTCAAGCAAATCTCCTAAGCTTCAGGTTTTTTTCACTCTTTCGTTCAGTCAGGAGCTGAAGGATTTGCCTCTATTTGGGTTGACACAACAACTTTCAACCCTCTTCAAAGGCTGTTTTCTTTGATAATTTAAAAATTTCTGTATGATCAGACTGGGCCATTCTATGCTGCAGTGTGTCAGTAAAGCACATTTACACCAAGTTTACACCTTGACAGGATCATTTCAAAGACACCTGAGAGGCAGATCCTACAAGTACTGAAAGGCTGCAAACATTTAAATCATTGATGTATTACCTGCACATCACTCAGACCCCATTCACAGATTCCAGAACTGCACAGACTTATTTTCCCTGACCTTAAGGCTAAAATGATATTCCTGGTCTTTTCTGCCATGGACACTTAGGCCACCTTTTACTGCTCTGCCAGTTCTTTAAGTGAAGCTAAATTGCATTTGGTTTAAAGTGCCATCTGAGGGTTTCCCCACACAGTGGAACAAACAGGGCAGCTCCCATCACATGAAATTAATGTCAGACTATTAATTAATGTCTCATACATGGTTTATGTGAAGAAACAAGGGCCATTCTGGACCTGGAATAGGAGTAATTTCTGATTCTCACACTAATTCTCACCTAATAGCCTGACCTTTGCGTCTCTGTCCTCTGAGTGCACAAATGCCACGAACAGGTGTTCCTGGAGAAAGGGAAAATTCTACACAACATAAGGCACTGTGTAACTTGTGTAAGGACTTACATAAAAGGAGTTCCAGTGATACAAATAATTCACTGAAAATGATAACTCTGAAGGCAAATTATGCCCACAAAATGCAATATCATAGTCCAGACCTCAGCTCAAAACAAGAAACAATTCTCTGCTGAAGCACAAGCTCTCCTAACCAACAGTTTGGGGCTTGTTTCTCCATGTTGAAGAGCAACCAATTGTTTTCTTTAAAGTCTTTTTCTGCAATATTCTGAATATTCCATTTAAAGGTACCAATAACCTTCACATCCTGAAAAATGCTCAAATAGTTTCACTTGAAACCCTTACTCTAATTTTTTTCTTCTTTCTCCTTCCCATTGATTTGGAGCTCTGAAAGGATATTTCAAACATAAACACCTGTTCTGCTTTTTTGCTTCCACACAGTAGATCCCTTTCCTCCTCCTCCTCCTCTGTCTCCTCCTTATTCCCTCTTTTACAAATTGAACAAAAAAATCCCCTCTACTCTTTGAGGACAGTTCTCTGTTTTTAGGGGACTGTAACAACTTGCTTTATTTAACCCTTTAAAAATAATGTTTTGACATGAAGTTCCAGCATATCAGCTGCAAGGAGAGCAGGCAAAATAATGGAATAGCACAGTGAAAAACAGAAAACTCTAGTTTTTGACAAAGAGCCTAATTTGTCTTTAAAATAGAGGGAGAGAAGAACTTTGCAAATGCTCCTAAAATGTCAATACGTTATTTCCACATAGGGGGATGTTCTTAACTTTGCTGTCTCTGGAGGGGACTTGAACATCAAGATCACAGAGTCTGATATCAGTTGCAGCAAGGCATGTGCAACCCTTGGGCCTCGAATCTTAATTATATCTGCAACTGTTTACAGCTTATAATTATTGATGTTAATTTACTGAGGGAAGTTACACTTCTCGCCTCAAGTTATATTTTTGGCATGTTAATCCATTTGCACACAGACTATTGAACCTGATTGTGCAGACTGAAATTAAAGCATAATTTTCATTTTCATTGGGTTTTACCATGTTCTATATGATTTTAAAAAGCAAAAGTAATTTGACTGTTTCTAGCAATATTATTTGTACTGCTTAAATAAAGCTCAGCTTCCCACTGCCCAAGTCAGAGGCTGTGAAGGACAGCAGAGCAACCTATATTTTTCTAAGACCTCTGCAATCCTTAAAGCAGTGGAATTATGACCATCTGACAGCAAAACCAAATCATGAAGTTAGTATTGCTGAGCTTTATCGTTCAAGAGCTACGTGCTACCATGCGAGTCCTGCCACATAAGGTTTAGCTCTCTCAGTGTAAACTGAAGCACTTACAGAAGTTTTAATGGGATCAGTATCAATTCTTTGAAGGCCACAGCCCTGTGATATCTCAATTTGAGATATTCTGAACAACCGCCATCATTATAATCAGTGCTTTGGCACCAGAATTTTATTTGTTCCTGATTCTTCTTCATCCCGGGCCAAACCTTTTCTCTGTTCCTGCCTCTAGGTAGCACAGCAGAGGAACTTGTACAACTATACAGGAGGAAGATATATTCTTCTAGAAGGATTTCTAATTCATCAGGTTCTCATGTCTGAGCTGCCTCAGTCAGGACCACAAGTCCATCCAGGGTGAAGAACAATATTCCTGATGGTTCCCTCCTACCAAACACTCACCAGGAGAAACCCCTCCTCACACAGCTTATCCTGCTCTATTCAAAGCCATTCTCTGCAGTAACTCAGGCTATCAGAAAGAATGATAATGTTCATAAACCAAGGTATTGAATACAAGTCAAAGGGAATATTCCTGCTACATAGAAGCACAAATTTATTGCACACTCCTCTTATCGGGTAATTCTAAGCTGATGTGATAGAAATGCAAGGTACAGGAGAGGGAAGACAACGATAGGGGGATGTTGGATTCTTTTATCTTGTCTAAAGGATTAGAAAAATCTGAGTACTAAGAGGTTTTTTATCTGGCACTACTCACAACTGAAGACATAAGATATCTCTAGAGTAGGCAAAGCAAAGCTATTCTTAAAAATATAGCACTGGGCATGTCCTACCTACTCCTGCAGCAGAGATGTTCCACTGAGTGTTGACTGGGAGACAAGCCATTAAAAAAACCCACCTCACTTTGAATCATAGTTACTGGAACAGCAAATTAATTTATTCTGTGCACCCTTTTTTGTTTGCATCACAACAAAGCCACTGGGAAGGTTTTATCAACATGAGATTCTTCTTATTAAATCTTTTAAAACCAGATTTTCCTTGCTAGGGAAATTCTGGTTGTTGCAGTCAGTGCATCCAGAATAACTCCCTAACATGGAGGCACAGATGGAGACATATGTCTACATTGCATCAGCTTCATCTACATTACATCTCTCAACACTACAGGAACAGTTTATCCCATAATATACACTTGGCACTTGCTGAAGCAGCAGTTTTGTCATTCCCAGGTGTTGGTGAACTGTGAGGCCCTCTGAGGTGGGGATTTTCTCTGTCACTTAGGTGTAAACTGAGGCACAGAACACTTCCATGATTTCACCTGTAGTCATTAGGAAGGATTGGAAGTGAATCCAGGACTCTTTTTAACTGTTGTGCTTTTATCTTTCCTACCAGGAATCATTCCACATATGAACAGGCCTATGGAAGAGGAGAAGGAAGGGGAACGTGCAGCCTGAAAAAGTGGCAACAAATGTGGATTTCCGTAACATTCAGCACTTCCATAACTATCCAGAGCTTCCTAAGGCAAATGGGACTGTTACCACTGATTCCAGCAGGAAAACATTTGGCTCAGTGCTGAGTGATTTTGAAAATGCTGCTTTGACATTTTAGGCCTGAAACCAGACATTTTCCCTGACATTATGAAACACAGCGAGGTAATATTACAAATAAGTGTAAAAAATAAATCCAACTTGGAAAACATAAATGACCTTTCAAAGCCCGAAATCATGCAATAATAACTGGCCTAACCCATTCTGAGGTTTTATTGTTTGAGCTTCACTTATGTTTCTGCCTTTTTCCCTTGGATAAAGTGAACAGTTGGGGACTGAAATCCCAGAACAAGTGCATGCCTATTTACCAACAAAATGAAAAATGTCTGGAAAGAGTTCCAAATATCTAATCTGCTGGGGGGATGGACAGCATATAAAGGAAAGAGCCCAAATCTTCTCACCCTGCTTCCTCCAGGGTTTGCCTGTATTGTTTGCTTCAGACAGCCCATTTCTAATGAATCCAATAATCAGCTGGAACTTGAACTTGCTCTGCCATCTCTCACTGTTCTTTCAGTTCCAGGAAAGCTGAAGCAGATGATATTTTTCTTGCCTAGCAATAAAAAAAGCCATAATAATACTGATGTGTACATCTGGTTCCAAAACCAGTTTTGGGGCTTCAGTCAAAACAGAGATGAAATTTAATACACACAACGTCCAATGTTTTGGGAACCCATAATGTTTTTTTCTTGGTTAGATTTTCAAATCTTTGCCTTCTAAAAGTTTTTCTGTCTTGCCTTACTCTGTTATGTCTCTAACATCTTGTCCTTGACAGTTTCCCCAGGCTGCTCCCACATTTCCCAGATGTTTGGACGGACAAATAGGACCATTCTGGTTCAGACTGGTGAGACAGAATATAATTGTTGAGGCCAACAGGTCTGACCTGCTCTCTAGTCTGGGGATGGTTGGATACAGTTCCATCTCCTTCCCCCTCCATGGAGACCCTCAGGGTCTCCTCCTGTCTCGGTTGCCAAGTTCTGCTGACTTTGTTGGAATTCTGTATGTTTGAAAACTCTTCTCTTTGGTCATTTTTCCTTGATAATGGCAAACAGATGAATAAATTAATCGGAGAGGACAGATGCTGACAGACAGAAAGGCAGACAGGCAGGCAGCCTCATTTCCTTAGGAAACAAGGCTGAAAAATGAACATGCTCCCCAGAGGCTTCGGCAGCAGTGACTTAGGTACAGTTGCACAGAGCTACCTTTAATTGAATACTGTTGGATTATTATGTTCCATTTTTCCTCTTGTCCTGACCTGCTCGTTGAGCAAATAGAGCCATCTGCCAAAGCAATGGCTCCTGGATTAGAGAAGTGCACCTTCCCCTGGGACAGGAAAGTAGGCCAGCAATTCACCAGGGCTTTCTGCAGCTCAAATTATTATTCAGGTTTCCACACTGCAGGAGCAAGAGATCTGTATCTAGCTGAATAATCTGGCAGGAGATGTAGCTAAATCACAAAAACATACTGCCTGGGAACCATGGGTATTTTATAGAGAGAGTTAAAGTGACATTTTCAGATAAAAGTTTGTCATTCCATTTCCCAGCCCCAAACTGGTTTTTCATTCACTGAATGCACTTCTCACCTTAGAGCAAAGTGCCTGCAGTAGATCCTTGGCCAAATAGAGAAGTTAAAAGTCCTTAGCCTTAGGCAGCCAAAGTGTGCTCTGACTGTTGTTTGAACTCTAGATGAACAGGAAAGCAGCTGTTTATCATGGGAACACATAATCTGGTTTTTTCCTCTTCATTTTTGTCAATAAAAACTAATTTTATTTTTACAAGAAGAACAGTTTAGATTCCTCCAACTACTGTCTTTAATGAAGAGGGTTTGTATTTCCAAGAACAAGCATTTTTATAGTGAAACTGAAAGAATTTTCCTAGAAAATAACTTTTCATGGTTGGAAGTTTCTTGTTAAAAGGATTTTTTTCTATAATCTCTGCTGGTAAATGTGGTTTGGCTTTTGGCAAAGGCAGGGGAGGACTGAAGTCTGTTCACAACCTCCAGGCATTGCTGTGAGGATCTAGAAAGCTCAGAGCAAAAGGCAAAACCAGTCTTAATCCAGTTTGGGAGAGAAGAGGGTGTTGCACAATTAAGCAGCCACATCTCAGACAGATTTGTGCCAATAGGAGAGATAAGGCAAGGCCTCCCTGCCCAGGAAATCCATGCCTCAAAGAGAAAACAGTGCTGGAAAACCAACTTCCCAACTCCATTTCACCTCTGAGACAAACCTACCAAAACTAATGGATTAAGATTCAGGTTTAAATAAAATTTTAAATAAACATTCAGTCTGTCAGTTGACTCATCATTGAGTCTCACTCTCCCTTTTTCACTTAAAGAAGCTATTCTTCAGTTAAAAAAAAAAAAAAAAGAAACAAGTAATTTTTTTTTTTTTTAATTCCTCAGAGAAATATTCCTTTGGCATCCTGAGCACCCTGTGTTCTCCCACAATCATGTCAGACTGTGGGAGGCTGGCAGAGGAGAGCAAGGAGTCCCAATCCCCCTGGATCCCACACAAACCAGCCCTGCAGACTCATCTCTGTCTTTAAAGAACAGCACATCCTTGATGGATGCTAACGATGCCTGCACAGGGACTGGCTGGGCACCTTCTCCCTGCACAATGATCTTGCCACATTATTACAGGATGCTGTGGGAGCATCTGGGAAATGATCCCAACTCCCTGCCTGGATGGACTCTGCCCACGTGCAGGGGAGGTTCATACCTGGAGCACTCAGCCGGAGCTGGAGGTGTTTGCATCATTTGCTGTCTCAGGCAGCCAGGTGAATTCTCCAGCATGGAGCCTTTCAGGTGCTGCAGGCTCACAGCAATGCTGGAAAAGCTCAGTTAGCCATTTCTGGAACTCAGGAGGACTTAAATGAATCAGTTCTGCTAAACCAGTACAAAGGAGTTATAAGACACCATTAAATCAATATAAACTTAGATGATATCAATTTAAATGCAATTCATTGGGAACAAATCAAAGCCAGTCTAAAATAATCCTTTGCTAAAGCATAGTAAGAGGGGCTTTCTTTAAACTCACTTAACTAAATCTACTTGAAAACTAATTTAAGGTATGGTTCTGACATGTGTAGGAAAAAACCTGCCGTGAACATCACGAACAGCTACTGAAGGCTCACATCAGGGCTCTGAAGAGAGATGCTTCTGGAAATTAGATGTGTTCAGAAAAGCTTCACAGTCTGTGGGGTTGTTTCAGCCCTGATGCAAAAAGGACTGCTGTAAGATTTTCCACATCAAATCCACCAGTTTCCAACTGTTTCTACAAAGTTTGCAAAAATTTTGTTCAGTGATTTTTCCAAGACTCCATGGGCATTTTGATTAAAACAAAATGATTTTTTAAACAGTGAAGCAGCATTTTTCAGTTCAGGAGCAGAGCAAGGACATCAAGAAATGAGCCTCTCAAGCAGAATGAGACATGAGTCATCAAGCCACTATTCCAAAAGTGAGAGAGCTTCCCACCTCCATGCTCCCACCTGCCCTCAGGACATTCAGAAACAGAAAACTGTGGCAAAAACATCCAAACCCAAACCATTTAGGCAGCAAAGTCTGAAGCTGCAATGAACATAAATATGAAAAGTTTCTTGAACACCAGGCGCTTTTTGTCTTTCTTGTTTGAGTCGGCAAAGCACCTAATGGCGTGTGATAAAAGCAAAGCCAGGCAATTATTTTCCTCTGTTCTGCAATCTGTGAAAAAGGATGGGGGGAAACGTCATGTCTGCTTGCAAGTATCGTGCTGTAAGGTCTGGAAATCCACGTTCTCCCAGCCCAGACAGACATGAATTGACAAGCACTGGCCATTCCCAGAGCACACGTCAGGTTCGGAGAGCCCTTTCCTCAGAGAAGTGCCCCAGTTTTCCGGGCACACACGCAAACCAGGTCTTGATCTTTGACAACACAACAAGCAAGCACATAAGGAACCTTGAAACGCTGATTTTTTTCTCTTTCTGACTGCTGGACTGGAAGACCAGTTAAAAAAAGTCATAGAAAACATTTAAGGAATTAGGTTCTCTGAATCACATATTGGGATCTTTGGTTTCATGAGAAGAAAACCAAAAAATCCCAGTCTACCAGAAAATCAGCCTACAATAATATTGCTAAGTCTTACAAGAACAACATACCAAAAAAAACCAGATTGACTTATGTGAGAGTGCCAATAGCTGTTCTGGATGATGTTTGCTTGTTGAATTTGGTTTTAGTTTGAGATAAATTGAAAGAATTCTGTATCGATCCAGGATTATAGTCCAGTCCTCTAAGGCACATACAGAGATACAGAAATAAAAAAGGAGCTCCCCACCATACAACAAGAATTAGAGAAAAAACCCAAACTATTTCTGTTAAGTCCTTTAACCCATTCTGGTTAGATTAGGAAGTCCAAAATATTAATTATAATGAGAGATAATGTCAGTGTTTTTAAGTTAGTTAAGCTAAATTTAAATGTTAAGATTTTCAGCTAAGAAATTTCCAATTAATTTAACCTCACACTTTCTTCAGGATCTGTTTTCATAGGACCCAGGACAACCTTATCTCTCTAGCCATATTCAGGGCATGTTATTTTACACTTACCTCATCCTAACCAGGTAATTATCTTGCACATCTTGTTTCTGAGAAATAATGAAATAAAAGATTTGCTTCCCACTAACCCACCCACTCAGAAGCAGTGTCTTCTCATGTTTTGTTTGATAGGGCACATGTGGTCCTTTCAAACAATCTGATTTGACATCTCGAAGAGATTAAAAGTCATATCAAAAAGCTATCTGTTGAGTGACAACATAAGTACTTATTTAATAAGTATATTAAATACATATGCATGGCGATACACTGTACATGCAAGGTTTTAAATATATACCCTAGTTAACTGCCATATGGATATGTTGTTGTGGAAAAAAATATTTATAAAATGTTTTTTCCAAATGTTTAATCTACAGCAGATGCGCCTTGCATTCATCTGTTTGGCTTGGCATTCACTACAGGGAGATCTTATTAATCATACAGACCTCCTGTAGTAGAGGAAACAGAGGCTATTATGGGATTCATCTGTTTATGACTAAACAGAAAAAAGGATCTTCATCAAATGAGAGATCCCTTTCTGAAATGTAGAAGGCTGTGAGGAAGCCACATGCTGCCTCTCATCTCCCAGCATTGTGCCCTTACTCCTCTTCTTTATGTTGGAACAACAAAGCAGGACAGGCTGTGTGGGTCTGGGGCAGAGCAGAGCAGCAGGAGCTGCTCTGGGGATGAACCTGGAGACCTCCAGATTTCATTTGTTCCCTTTCCATGCTAAGATTGTGGGAGTTTTTTCTCCTGACCTGCTTTGTTCCGTTATGTTTGGAAAAATACATGGGGTTTATGGAAGGTGCTCCAAAATCTCATCTTACTCTCCACACCTCCCATACCTATTCCTCCCTCCCAGCACTGCTTCACAAGGCAAGGCAGTGCCAACATTTACAACAAAAATCTTTTGACTTTCTGCGGCCCATGATTTTATTGCTCTTCAGTTGTTGTGACAAAGGGTAGGTGACATTTTGAACTGGGCAGGGAAGGGGCAGAGAAACCAGTGAGGAAAAAGAATGAATCAGCTTCTACTGAGTGGAGAAGGTCAAGGACCCCCAGCACCTCGGCTGAATGGAAACCAAACAGGAGGCAGCAGATCCCAAGCCCTTCAAGGGCCTGCCTGGAAACAGGAACATTTCTTAAGCCCACTGTCTACTTGCCATATTTCATAAGTAAATCGTGGGTCCTTACAACAACAGACACATTCATAATTTCTTTTCCTTTTTCTTTCAAACTTCACTGTTTTGTAGAAATGTTATTAGAATTAAATACCTTAATTATAACAAATGTCATAGCTAACAAATTGCCCTTTTTCCTTATTTTCCAGAGGCACACTGACAGATCACCAATCTCAGCTTGTCTACTCAGCCATTTGAAGGCCAAGTTATTCCAGTGTGTGTACACCTGGAACATCATCACAAAATTGGAAATAAAACTTATTCAGGAGACAAACATTTAGCTAATTGAATTCCAACAACAGACTCCAAGTCAGTAAATGAACTGTGGTAGTTTTCATCTTTCTCTTTCAAGTATTATGATGAGCATTACCCCATTCTTAAAAAAAGTGCAACAGTTTTGCTCAGCACAGGATTTGACTGCAATAGAAGTATTTTGAAAATTATGCTTCTTTAACATTTAGTAAAAGATTTCTTGTCCTATTTTGATAATTGACCGTGAAAGTCATGTTATGAATTTTGTTTCACCACTGGACAAAAATGTGGCCTTTAAGGATGATACATGCTCACATCAGTTCTTCAGGAGGAAAAAGCTTTAAAAGAAAAAGTTGGTGCTCATGAGCCTTGTTGGAAGAGGCTTAGGCTTGGTTTTGAAACTAAGCAGGCTCTTACCTGTTCTGGAGATTTAGAAATAAAGAGATTGGGCTTGCAAATGCTTGGGAGCTCTAAGGGGTGCAACACCTCTGGTGCACAGCCTAACATCTGCAGGTGAGTGTGATTAGAAACAATCACAACCAAATGACAAACTATTCCATTTTCCTCCCCATTTTCTTTATCCTCAGGTTATTTTAAAGATCAGCCCAATAAAATGAGTCTCCACAGTTCAGCCCAGCTCCACATGTACCCTCTGTGCCCTGACTTACAGTCCTTGCCATTACTGAGCAGCTCCCATGCTTGGCCCCAGATGTTCACTCAGTGACTTCCACATGAGCAAACCTTCTGACCCCAATATGAAATTTAACCTAAACACTGGAAATCCACGAGCCTACACAGAACATACCTCTCAAAACGATAATCCTAAACCCTTTTTGATACAAAAACCAGAGAGTTTTTATCAGCAATCCTCATACAGTAACAAAGCATGCCAAGTAACATGCCAAGAGCAGGTAATTTGTACAGACACTGACAGGTCAAAGTCAATTTAGTATTGCAACGTGCACATCTCTTAGACTCGTGTCAGAACAATTCTTTCCCAGAATCCTTTTGGATGTGAGTGAAAACTCTAATGAGGCTCTTAGAAGATGGACTCATCAACAGAAACTGCCATGACATGCCATCATTCCTATGATGCTCAACCTGTTCAAGATGGAAATTAGAGTTTCCACAGTAGCATTAGCTTTTCCAGATATTTACCCTAGGCTCAGTTTGAACTGAAGTTGGAATATTTTGACAGGGAACATAAGAAGAAAGAGCCCCACTAACCAAAGGCTTGGGTACTAAGGCAGGTCACGTAACCCCCCTCAATCTCAGACTCACACAACACCCACACTGTTGGGCAGACAATAAATGTTTGTATGTTTTATACAAAAGCATTCAAACAGACAAGTTCTTTGAAATGCTGTAGACTCTCACAAGTGCCAGCATCAGAAACAGGAAAAAAATCAAGGTTCTGATGCTACTTCCAACCTCCACAATGTTCTTGTGAATGTTTTCCTCCATGTACATGATATACCATGAAGGCACTGTCTGAACGTGAGGGTTTTTTTCTTGACAGTTCACCATTCTTTGTGGTAAAAAAAAATTCCTAAGGGAGGCTTAGAAGTCATTTTCTCAGTCACATTGGAGGGCACTGGATGAGAATTTAATTGTTCTTCTCCTGGCCTTCTGCAGTCATTGGCTCTTCCCCAGTTTCAGTCACCAAGAGTTCAACCTATCTCCTGGTTCCCAGCCCAGTGCCCTAAAACTTAACACTCAGCTTGGAAAGGTTTAGAAAAGAACTTCTGTCAATTTGGATCCAAGTTCACAGGCAAAACAGAGTATGAGAAGTGGAATCTTATCCCAAAGCATGACTGGTTTTAAATCTGACTGGTCTACATAACATCCTGTAATACACAGTCTTGTGTTGTCAAATGTGGAAGTCAGGAGTGGTTGAAGAAATATTGAGAAATATTACATTACAAAGAAATAAATTAAAAACCTTCCTTTAATGCTGACAGCACTTCTACAGACACAAATAAATGCAGAACTATAGGCAAAGTATTCCCATGCTTTGGTATCTGATTCCAGATGAGGATTTGTACCATCCATGAGGTTAAACTGAAAGCACCCATGGAAGGACCCACAAAAGCAGCCACATGAAGAGAATGGGCATTGTAGCCCCAAAGTCTTCACTCCTTCTGAAAGGATTTTCTGGTTAATGCACTGTTGTCTGCATGCTAGGCCAAAACCAGCACAAGTTGTCATCTGCATTTCTGAACTATTATGGTTTGTTTTAAAATTCATCATATATAGGCCAAATACTCCATAAATGCAGCTCAGTGCTTTAAACTGAGCTCAGTGAATTTGCACCAATTTATATTATCAGAGCAGCTGTCCCACTGAATCCAGATTTTCCTACTCAATTTTCCTGCTTTAAACCCTAATCTGCCTCTCTCCCAATATTAACTAGATCAAATCAGCTTAATTTGTTGGTAATGTTAATTCAAGTTCATGCAGCATCTTCTTTTTAAAGTGGGTACAATATTTTACAGTATCTGAAAAATGGCTCCACTTAACAAACTGAGGGAAGAAAAATTCTTTAAAAATAATCAAGGGACAACGCTTGAATCCAGATTGCAGCATTACCCAAAGAACATCTGCACAAAAACCCTCCTTCAAGGCAAGTGCTTGCACGACAAGCATTCACCAACAAAAGAATTCCAACAGTATTTGAAATCCCTTTCTGGCTTCTGCAGTGGAAATCTGCATTCTCCTCTACACACGAGAGCTCAGAGCCCAGACAGTTGTGTTCCACTGGGCAAGCACTGATCCAATTCCACACGTTCTGTCTCACTGTGGAGCATCTCTGCCTCTACCTGTCAGTCCTGTTACCTGCCTGGAACACACAAATGTTGTTCCAGTGCATGAAGGAGCCTGGATACCCTTGGAAGCACAGCATCCTTCCAGGTTCATTTCCTGGAACATGCTAATAGCTTTTTGCAGACACTTGATGTACACATTTCACTAAAGATGGTTTAAACCAACACCCATATTTAGACCACTTGTGTCTTTTTTAATTTGTTCACACTCATGTATTGTAACCCTAGATATCATATACAGCATTTAATGCCACATTTTGAATGGCAGGAAGCAAATCAGCTTCAGCTCTGTTTTTCATGGTTCAGACATGTCTGAAATATAATGAGAGCAGGGATTTGTCTGCCCTGATTTAATTACTACAATCCAGATAACTCTGTCAATCAATTTTTCTCCTTGTGACTCCTGGCAGGGTGAAAAATGCCTTCATTATGAGGACTGATCATTAGTGGATGTGAAGTTGAGAAGATGATGAAGATGAGTTGTTGGCTCTGGCAGAGAATTGACCCATCAGTGTCATTAAGTGAACTCCGGCAAGCCCAGCAATTCCCATGGGGCAAATCATTGAATTCCTCAGGAGCAAAGGTCTGTGTCTGTCTGCACCAAAGCACTCTGAAAAGTACACACATGCAGTTTGCAGCAATCTGATGGATAACCAAACAATTACACAGGCAATAACTGATTCGTCCTTCCCTTTTAACCACAGAAACAACTTTTAAGGTACCATATTTTAGATTCCATTTTATGTGACAGTTTAAATAACACCCAGTTACATTCATTGCCCTTTCAACTTCACATAACAGAAGTTCAGCTCAGAGCTGCATCAACCTCCCAAAGCCCAAATGCTCTATTTCCTACATAAGTCACAAATCTAAATCCATTTCCTTGTAAGTATTGAAGGACAAGACTGAGCCACTCCAAGCACTGTATTAGGGTGGACTTTTAATCAGTATTTTTCATCCAGCAGTAAAGACAGTATTAGAAACATCTCACATTTACAACAGCCCTGAGTTATAAGTAATTCAATGACAAATGAGCATTATCTGCTCAATGTTTTTTTCTAAATTATGTTTTAATTGCAAAAGCTAATTTCACATAATTGACTAATTAATCATAAAAAGAAATAAAAATAAGATAGATACAATGATTACAATGCCAAAAAATTGCTAACAGAGCTACCCACACAGAGAAAATTCTGTTGGAATCAAGGACATACCCAAGAGACTTACAGACAACTGTGGTGACCAAACTAGGAACCAGTGTGGGTGTGAAGGTTACAGGCACAATGCTGCTTTCAGAATAAGAGGTGAAGCACATCCTGAGGGGATCCAGGCCTGGCTGTGTGCTCAGACCCCAATGTACCTTGGTCCAGCTCTGCAGCTGCAGTTTGGAGACTGCAGGGTTGTTCAGTCACCAGATCAGCTCCCCTGGCTGTGTTAAACAAACTGATGCCCTCCACAGCAGCATCTGTCTGATCCTGAAAGTTATCCCAACTAAACACCCCAGACTACATTTCCTCTGGAGGACTACAAATATTAACAGAGCTGAATCGATTGCAAGGACTTGGATTTCTAACACAGGCACCAAATTCTGGTTTGAAGGGAATTTAAACACGTAGGTGTGCAAGTAGGGCAAGGTGAAACATGCAAACAACCTTTGGGTACAGAAGGGAACACAGCTTTGGGTATTTTTGTTATTGAAGTTATTGAATCAGGTCTTAAAACTGAGCAAGAAGAGGTGGTGTTACTTTGATGGGAAAGGTGCTGGCTGAGCAAATTGATTCAGCAGTGAGACTGGAGCAGCTTTTTAGTGCTGTGAGTCAGAAGAGCTCAGCATTAACTTCACTAAATAGTTGGAACTTTTCCTCCAGCTTACAAAATCTCTGAAGTATTTTTCCATCTTGATGCCTCAGATGTGTTTAACCACTGAGAAGGCTCTCAGGCACTGCTGTGACACTGACACTGCTCAGGGTCTCGTTCTTTCCTAGCCCACAGCTCTGAGAACAGAGCATTAGTTGCTGGACAGGCATTATTTAGAAGAAATTCTCTTTTCACTGCAGAAGGTCACAGCTGGAACCACAGAGGCTCTCTTCTAACTCAGACAAAGGCTATCCAGGACATGCTGGCCAGACTAATTACTGATAGTGTTTACTGAAGTAGTGAGGGGTCTTGTATCAATGAGGTATACAGGGCATAGTAAATCACAATATAGGAAAAAAGTGCTATCCCAAATATTGTCAAAGCATAATAAAAATGAAGAAAGGGAGAGAAAAAGCATGGCCATGGAAAAGTGACAGTTAAATCTTCATTATGTCATTTTGTGTAAATCTTCAGTGTGACAGGAACTGGGATTTCCACAGCAGCATTGAACAAACAGTGCTCAGAGCTTTGCTGTGGCAAACACTTCTAACAGGGAATTCTCCTTCACTCCTGAGCACTACTGCCATATAAGAGGGCAGGGTGGAAAATTACTTTAAAAAGTCAAACTCTGTTTTTCTTCTAGTCTCCCTTAACTATTGTGGGTTCTTAACCAATTTTCTTCACACTTTCCAAAGCAAGTGGCATTCTGGCCAAAGGTAGGTATAAAAGGCTTGGTCCCAAAGTATTTTTTTTCAAGGAAGCTAAAAAAGCATGGAAATGTTCCTTCCTAACTGAGCCTGATATTTGGCCTCATCACCTATATCACTTCCAGCTGTCCACTCTGCACCTTTCTGTAGGTAAAATATTAGAGAAAAAATAACCTGACAGTGAAATGAAAAACAGTCCAAAACTTCAATTCCAAGGGAAACTAACCCTAAAACCTGAACATGAAGCTGTGACTCCTAAGCCCAGGCTCCATTAGCAGTTCCATGGAAATCACTAAGGCATTTAGGATCAGCACCCCAAGGGACTTCCACAACACAAAATTTGGGAGAAAGTTGATAAAATCAGGAACGCAGGAGTGGGGAGAAACAACATGGCAGAGGTGTGATACTTTGTGGAATGTGTGAAAGAAAGAAAACTGGACAAATTGACCATTTCTGGGCTTCAATCAAGACAACAGGTGCCTTCCCTATTTCTGCCTGCTTAAATAGCTTGGATATCCAAATGTGTGGCTGCAATTTGAGATGGCATGCTTGAAAGCTGTTCCCAAACCATTCATGAACTGGAAAGAGATCAGACCCAAGAGATCCTTAAAGCAAGCCAGTAATCTTCAGTAATCATGAAAACTATATATAACACATATATACATATATATAATTCAATATATTTACATTAAACAAGTCAACCAAGACAGAGCCATTGAGCTCAGAGCCCATGATGACACTTCAGGAAGCAGTTGTGATGGTGGCTCAGATTTACCCATGGTGTCATTCCACCCATTTCAGTGGAGTCACAGTGGTGATGAACACAGCCCATTTCTAAAGGCAAAAAGCCAGTAAGTAGTCTGCAGTGGGATCCTGATAAATGCTGCCATCTGCAAAATGTTACATCAAATGCAGGGCAGAAACAGATGGAAAAGCTTTTCAGTCCAGAGTACCAACTTAAAATAAACATCCTCAAATGTATCTGTTCCTTCAATGGATATTGAAGAACAGGCAAAAATAAATGAATGAAATGAAGGGGGCTTATAAATTCTTTTTTTTTTTTTACAGTGACCAAAGTAAAACTTCTTGAGCTCACATAAATCTTCCCCATGCAGGGATCAAAATCTTCTTGTTTTCAGGACAAAATGAGCATGTAAGTCATAATGGTTCCTGAAGATAAATACCACATGTGTGCCCATTCTAGTTGGTTCTGATGAGAACCCCCATTTCCCACCTAGCCACCTTCACCTCAGCTCCTTCCAAACACACAAGTTGTTGCCATCCTCTTTACAGTGGCTGCAAAATTTCCCTCCTGAGCTGTCACCAAGATCTCCTGGATGGTCGAGGTTGGCCATTAAGCACTACAAGGCCTCGTTTTTTCCATCAGGATGCCCAAAATATGCTCTTTCTACACACAGGAGTCCAGGTTTGAACAGCAGAGTTTCTGTTGGTCACTGCAGATATCAGCTCCTAAGCATGGGAAATAGCAGAAGAGCCAAGGTTCAGTCCTGCAGGCTCTTTGAACTAGAGCAGGGAGGAAATATGCTGCCAAATGAGAAATGGCTCTGCTTTTTTCTTTGTCAAATACTAAGGGAAGACTTTGTGTACATAGATTGGAGTCAGCTTTGAGCCCAGGAGAGCAAGCAAGCAAATATCAACTATCCCTGGTTTCCAAAACAAACTTAGAGTTTGGTTGCCCTTTGTTATAAGACACCTTTTTGCCTATAAAGTCAGAATCATTTTGTTTAAGAGCTGCACGTCTCAGAATGTAAAATAAATGGCTACAGTCACAATGCTGAAAGGATTGACTTGGAAAATTGCAAATTGAATGAGGAGAATTACTTTGGCTAGACACACACGTCATTAAGAATTATTGGCACAGGGGTTTCAACAGTGCTGGATGCCTGAATGAGAGAATTTCAAGCTTAGAGGAGACAGATTTAAAAGGCTTTAAGATAGACTAAATACACTGCAGATTGCTTTATCTGGCAAATCAGTGTGCCATGGAAACATGCAACACACAATGAAACATATGTAACCAAGCCTAATTTTATGGAAACATTTAGGAAGGTAGTTTGGACATGCTTTCAAAGAGGTGGAACTGAGCTGAAGAACAGATGTGGTTTTTTACCTAGCAAATTGTATCCTCAGGATTTTGGAGATAATGAACTGATGGTTGGCATTTGAGTCAGCAAGTCTTAAACTCTCCCAAAAGAAAATAGGATGTTTTTCTCCTCAGCCCTCTCCAGCAACTTTTTCCCTGTGCCATTTGCAAAAAGAAATCTCAGGAAAAAATCTTCATTCAGTATAAAATTGGTGTCTCTCCAGAGCAGTGATCTGTGCTGATTTGAACCAGCTGAGGGTCTGGTTCCTGCTTTTCTGAAATAACCTTGAGGCTTTTGTTATTACAGCTGTATTTTGGAGCTATCTTTGTGCTTGTGTTGTTCAGGCAGGGCAGTGAGAGAGCACAGAGAAACTGGGGTGTAATGGGACTGCACCGAAATAAACTGGAAACTATTTTCAAATTATGACCCAAAGGCATCCAGACCAATCCCTGAAGCAATGGACTCACACCTGAGAGGCAGGACAGAAAGCAGAGAGCCTCAGTGAGTATCTCCAGTGGTTTACACTTTTATGTTCTCTCCTCATGATCAGTACTTTTCCTTCACCACAAATTCTGGCATGAATAGGAGTGACTCCACAGAAACCAGTGGCAACATCTGCACTTACATGAAATGTGAATCCAAGAGGCCAGGACAGAGAAGCAAAAGGAAGTGTGAGAGCTAAGGACAACAAGCAGGTTTGGGTAAGGAGCATTCTTGGAAGCTTCTCCTTCAGTTTCCCTACAGACCCAAGTCCCAGAAGCTCCCTTGCTGCAGAACATCAGATCTCCTTTTGAACTCACAATGGCACCAGTAACAGGCTGCCACCTTCTGAACCCTCTCAGCTCCTCTTCCTAAAACACTCAAAACAATCCCCTTTTTTTTGTTTCTTGTATTCCTCCTCAACATCTGAAAAACATCTCCAGCTCTCTGTCTTTCTCTGCAAGGCTAAACTTTTGATACTGTCACACTTCAGAGAGATTCTTCCATGCTAGGAGTGCTAGGAGTACTAATGGAAAAAACTGTCCTCTTGGAGGAAACTAATGTAGGCCAAATTTTGCTTTCTATTACACCACCATTACTCAAGCTTTTCCATCCTGAAACTGTTTCCTTCACCCTGGCATTTAATATGCTACTTCCTTTTAAAAAATGTCAGCAGAAGGTGAAAATGGCCCCTTGGACAAGTGCTCATGAAAATCCACGGACGCCAAGCATCTGCTCAGACTGAGAACTGTTGTGTATCTGCATTGCAAATGCAGAAGAACACATTTATTCTGCTTTAACTAAAAAACGGAAGCTGGTTCTGCAGATTCCTCCCACTCCTCCTGGTGCTTGTTTCCATCCATAACATTTTTTCCAGTAAGCACCTGCCTGACTCCTATTTAATACATCCACAGCTGCAGTTTCCATAGCTGCCTTTTAACAGCACAGTCCAAAATGAATCATTCTCTCTGTGAGGAAATTTCTCCAAAATGCTTTTTCGTTCTCATCTCTTCCTTAATCATCTCTGGATTCCCATTATTTCTAGAAGCCGTATGATTAAATTTCCATTAGAAGATGACACCACCCACTCAGAGTCAAATCAATTGTCATGACACTAAGTTGTCTGGTCCTTGTTTTAGTAGCCAGGCTCTTACAAAGCTCCACATTGCCAACTCTCATGAGCCATCACTGACAATTCTGCTACAGCTCCTTTATGGATAAAAACACTGTCAAAAAATGCTTTGGATGAAGCCATGGTTTAACCTCAACCAGCAAAAGCTCCACACAGCCCCTCACACAAGCACGAGCTGTGTTTTGTCAAGCTCCTTCAACTAGTGTAGAATATTAATCCTGACAAGTATTTTAAAACATTCTGCCAACAAACCTCGTTCTTTTCAAGAGGAAAAAGCAGTGCATGGCAAGATTTCTTGTGTTGGAATTTATTTTTGCTATGTGAGATCATCAGCTCACCCTCAGCAGTTGGTATTTCTTCCCTATGTTTTGGAGAAAGCCAGCAATAAACATTGACCAGATACTCAGGTGGAGGAATTCCTCCCTGTTCCTTTCAATCTCATGTTTCACCTTTCCATTCTCAGCTGGTCAGGAAACTTCTACATCACTTAAAAACACACAAATCTACAGGGCTGGGTGGGATCCACCTGAGGGAAGTGTGGGAGCTGGCAGGAATGTTCACAGAGCCACTCACAATCATTTACCAGCAGTGAGGAGGTCCCCGTTGACTAGAACTGGTCAAGTGACTTTCATTGGAGGTGTTTAAAAGTTCTGTAGATGTGGCACAAAATGTGTAGATGTGGTAGAAAAATGGTTTAGGGGTGAACCTGGCAGTTCTGGCTGGACTCAGTGATGTGAAAAGTCTTTTCCAGCTGAACCAAATCCATTATATTCTGTGAGGAGCCAACACAAGATCTCAGGTGCAGGCAGGAAAACTCTCAGAACATAGTTTCACTTGGTTCTCTCTCCACATCAGGGAGCTTGTGTTACTTTATGCAAAGGAAGAGATTTGGAGAAGAAACCAGGCAAAAACAAATCAAAAATGAAGAGTTTAGCATGGAGATTTCTCCCCATCAGCTGTACCCATTTCTTGCACATGCCACACATTTCCTTAGGAATGTCTGAGATCTCAGAGATGTGAAGGGTTCACCAGGGACACATGTTTGCCCAGGAAGGAAATCAGGATCGTATTAAAGGCAATATCCTCATATTTATACCAGTGCCCAGCACTGGAAATTAGGAAAAAGAAGGAGCATACGCAAGTAAAGAATTTGTCCAGTAATTAAAAATCTAGTCAGTAACTGCAGCAAACTCATCACCATGGTAATAAATAATTCATATAGATTTGTATCCAGGTGCCACTGTGGGATATTTTTTTTTTCCAGTCTTAAAAAGCTCCTAAGGAGATTTGTCAAAGACAGAGATTCCTCTTAGTTGTGCTTCCTGCACTGCAACTTACTGGAGAGGTTGAACCAGAGGAGATGAACAGAGAACCCCCCAAGAGCATTTTTTCCTGGTTTCCCTTATTGAGGGCCAGATTCCAATGGTAGGGATGGAAAGGTCATGGCTCCTCCCAGAGCTTCCAGTAACACAATTCTTCAGTAGGGAAAAGAGGCATGTTGAACCAAATGATGCTCTCCTACAATTAAAAACGCTGATTTCCCTCAAAATAATAAGGCTTCATTAAAAGACATATGGCAGAAAACCCACAAATGGTTTAGTTTCAGGGCTGAAAATTATATTAATATAAGCTATGGAAAAAGTATTGCAGTATTAATCTGAGTTTTAAGTGCTATATAAATATCATAGTCACTTCCAGCTACAGTGGGTTTCATCCTTAAACCTGGAGGTGAACCATTCAGGGCATTACAGTTTTTAAAAAAATATTAGATCAGAAGTCAAAAAATCAGAGGTCCTGATACAACTCCCTGCAACTGAAATCACACAAAAGCAAAAAAGAATGGCCAGGAGCAGGAAATCAGGAAAGTGGTACTTGAAATCTCAGTCCCAATTGATGTAGATTCTAAAATGCTCTCCCATATTGGAACAGCTGAAGTCGGGAACGCTAACAAAACCATTCTAGTAAAAATATTTCACATACTTAAAAGGATTGCCATGTGAATTTACAGATCTTCACTTTCCAAATCATTTTCTTAGGTATTTTCTTCCCCCAGCTGAAATAACAATGAGCTACTCTCACTAGTCCTTTCCTGTAGTCTTTTCCTTTTCAAAGCAAATCAGCAGAAGAAATAATGTGGAAAGAACAAGGCCATCGGGATACTTTGAGGCTTCCTCTTGCTGAGACAAAGACCTCACCTGGCTGTGCTTTATGAGAAATGAGAGGGTGAAGGATAGAAGTGCAAGATTGTGATCTCCTGTTAAATGGCACAATCTGTTCTCCTGCACTGGGAGAGTGTCCCAGGCCTCCCTTCCACCAGACCTTGACACAACACGAGCCACCAGGACAGGCTGCCTCCCATTGTGCTCTGCCTTTTCAAAGCAAACACTGCTCATGACATGCATGTTTTAAGAAGGGTGTGCTCCCTTCACAGAAATGTTTTGGCACATGGATTTGGGCCAGAATCAACACAGATGAGTCTCCTGAGTTTTCTGCCTTAAGAATTGTCAGACACATGGCAAATGCTGTCAATCTGCTCGTGAACATCACTGCCTGCTCTCCCCTTTGGTGCCATGGTTATACCAGCATGTAAATATAGAGCACAGAGTGTCTCATGTAGGAAAGGACCCATAAAAATCACTGTGTTCAACTCCCTGCTCCTCACAGAACCACCTACAACTAAACCAGAGAGCAACCACCTGCTCAGTGAGGAACCTTCCCCTAATGTCCAACCTGAACTTTCCTGATGTAGTTTCAGTCCATTTTCATACGCCCATGATTTAGATTTCAGCATCGAGTCCTGCTCTAGATTTGCCCAAAGTTTGAGGGAGAGGATTGTGTTCCATCACTGAATAGTGCATCATCAAAGAGAGCAGAAAATGAACAAAGGGCAGGAAATGAAAGGCTATTTGGAAGGGACTGGAGCTACAGGAACCTTTTTGGAAAACAGCATTTTCCCCTTTGGTTTTGTTGGAACCCAGAATGCAGAGAACAGTTCTCTGCAAGTTTTGAAGGATCCAAACCCTCTGACAAACACTACTTTTAACCTTCATCCATGGAAAGAGCTTCCTAGGCTCTGGGATGGAACAGAACTTTCCAGAATGTCAACTAGATAGTAGCAGAATATGTAATTTATCACAGCGGGAGAAATTTAGATTTTGGGTTTGTTAGCATGGTAAGGAGATGAAGACAAGCTGAGGGATCCTTGTTGTTTTCAGGCTTCTTTCTCCTTCATCTTCTCCATATTCTGCAGTGTTGGGTGCACAGGACCATTGGGCACAATTTGCAGTGTAGTGTTATGTGAATAGAAATTCAGTTAGTGGTGGAAAAATAGAAATAATGTCCATTCTTGGTGATAATTGGGTGAATTATCTTTAAAAGAACCTTGATTCTGGAGGATTTTTGGTGCCTTTTGTCCCTCAGGCCAAGTTGGTGTAAAGCCTGGTGTGCAGAAATTGCTGATAAGAAAATAATAAACAACCTGGAGAGTGAGAACAACCAAGAGTCCAGTTTTCCTTCTTCTTAACAAGGACTTGGGAAAAGACCTTTCCTATCAGGGGAGAGATTTGTGAGAGTGAAGAACTCTGACAGGTTTCTTTGGGCCTGGTATAAGACCAGCACTCCCAGAGCAGCAGGGAGAGATTTCCCCACCTCACAGGTGGGCACACAAACATACACACACAGCAGCAGCTGTATTGGAGAAATCAGAAATGTGAGAAGCAAATCAGGATAACAAAGAACACCTCCCCAGAAGATTGGTCCTGGCCTGGTGACCACGTCTATCTGCCAAAATACAAGCTCTTCTCATTAACAAATCATTTTCTAGGTGGACCAGTCCAGGGTAAAGCTGCTGACTGCTCAGCTCTTTGTTCCTTTTGGGAGCAAAAGGTGCCTTGCATCTTCACCAAACGAAGCAAGTGGATCCTGCAGGCAGCAAGATCTATTGTGAATTGCAGTCTGTAAAAATTTCTCCCTTAGGATAATGTCAGGTGCCAGTACAGCTCCATGACAGTAATTCTGGAGATAGTGTGGCTCTTGAAGCTATGATGAGCAAATACTGGCAGCCCAAAAGCTTGTGATATTGATTTTTGTGATAAATCAGCCTTTGTGCTCTGTGCCTCACCCTGACAAAGATGTCTGCCAGCTTTTGCCAAGTCTGGATAGTGATTTTTCTGGAAGCAGCCACCTCAGATGAACATCACTGCCAAACCACAATTAGCCAGAGGCATTGTCAGATTCTCAGCAGCTTTCTCTTAATAGGGAGCATGTCAAAAGGAAACTGGCCAAAGAGGTAATCTCCACAACCATGGAAAAACGCTCCCAGGAAGAGAAGTTCCCTGGCTTCCTCTACAAGTACATTGCTGAAGTAGCACAATGATCTTATTTCTATTCACAATAAAGCCCCTGCAGGCCTTTCTCCCAGATGAGGAATTATCTTATCCTGCTCTGCTTCCACCCTCGGTGATGGCTGGCATGCCCAAGGAAACCAAAGGGGAGGATGCTGCTTTCAAACAACTTTCCCAGAGCTGCAGTCTTTGCCCAGAACTGTGTCATGGAGTTCCTGGGATAGAACACAAGCCCCTGCATATACACATCTTGGAGATTCAAAGCATTCCACACCTGCACAGTGAAAATGAACTTTGCTTGTTATATCTGCAGGCTTGTGGATGTCTATTCCCATTTCCTGCTCCTGGGTTCCACTGATGAACATTAGGTACTGTGGAGGGCAGAAGGAAAAGCAAATGCAAATAAAGGAAGAGCTTTGTATACATCCCCAAAAGAGCAGACAGAAAAGGTCAGATAACACATATTAAAAACAAATAGCTGGAAAAATAAACAGGATGCCTTGAAAATGAACCAGATGAGTCAAAAGGGACAGGAGAAATCTAAAAAGAAAGAAAGAAAAAAAAAGGTAATGAAAGGGAATGTAGGAGAACATGGCTAAGCAAGATTGTTCCAACAGGAAACTCAGCTCCAGTAACATACCTCTACAGAGGAAAAAACAGTTGCACAGAAATAATATAGGGGAAAAAAATAAGGCCATAAATTCACTCAGAGGTCCAAGATTCCTTAGAGAAGTGCTGGAGAAATATTCTATAAACCAAAGATGCTGTTTTCACAAATCCTGATCCGGGGCTGGGGGACTTGGGGGTTTCTGTTTCTCACAATTTCTGTTTGTCTCCTCCATGTCCCAAGCCATCTGCATTGCCATATTTGTTTGACAAGGTGTGTATATACAGCAACCTCTCTGGGTCACTGAATACAAGGCAAAGCTGGTTTCCTATAAAACCTTTTACAAAAACTAGAAGATTTTGAAGAAACATGACAGCTTGAACAAAAATGTCGCTTTTTGACAGATCTGGAGATAACTGAAGAAGCTGCAATCCCAAAGCTGAAATAACACTCCATGGGACTAAATCCCCCATTGTCCTGTCCCTGGTAAAACACACAGCCTGCTCTCTGCTCTGGGGCCTGGATCCATCGACCTGTCTCAGGGAATATTAAAAGGCCTTGCTCTCATATCCTATCGGAAAATAAATACACTTCAAGACCTCAAAATCTTTTGCTAAACAGAATGGCTGTTTTCCCTGTCCAAGAGCAATACTCTCCTCTCTGCTAAATTCTGTCCTGCTTTGGAACCCCACAGCTTTTTCTCTGGATGTTGATTTTAAACCAGCTTTCATGGGCAGCTGCAGTAAATAAAGCCCTCAGCTGGTTTTCCATTCCACAGGGGGTGGGAGGGACAGGTCAGGTCCCACATTGCAGAGATGCTGCTCCAGCAGAGTCAGGCACTCGGATCTGCATGGGAACCCCTCAGATCTCAGCTGAGCTGAACACTGCCACACCAGGGCCTGAAAACTTCCATGTGCCTGAGCTGCACTCCTTCCCTAAATTCATGACACCAGCAAGCCAGGGCAGCTGATGAGAGTGTGATGGGGTGAAGAGGCACTGGGACAGGAACAAGACATCTCCAACGCTGCTGTAAACCAAAAATGAGTGGTAGGTACTGCAGTAAAGTCAAAGGAAGAGTGGGGAGTCTCTATTATCAACAGAAAGCTGGAGTTTAATAAGTTAAACCTGGCAGAGACTAACCATTATATGGCCATGCTGGTTATCATCCTGAGGTGTATTTTAATGTTAACATCTGTATTGTTTGCACGTCTTTAACGTAAAACTATAGTTCAGCTCGGGGTTTATGGCAGAATTGTTACTTTCTGATTGTTTTATTTTGTTTATTTGCAGGCTGCAAAACAGTAAAATCGTTCAAGGAAATAAAAAAGTTATGAGATTATGAAAAATCTCCATGCCTTTAAAATGCATTTTATAAATGAATAAAAGGCCAAAATGCAATATACCTAAGTAAAAGTAGAAGGATGAAAGGCAGTAATTTTGCTCCACATTGCACAAAGACTCACACAGAGTTTGGAACATCCCAGACATGAACTTACTGAGCTCATCCTTTTCTGCAGAAACCTGTTATGTGGGGCAGTACCCAACAGGAAGGTTCAGTTGTGAGAATTCCTGAGCTAACAATCTGACAAGACTCTGAGCTGAAGGGTTTAAGCATTTAATATGAAGAAATACCCATGATCAAGCTGAGGTAATAATTTTTAAGTGATCTAAACTAGATATTGCCCATATTTGATACATGGTGAAGTGACTCACAACAAAAATGGAAACCTATTAACCCCAAAAATCTAATCAAAATTATATATTGCTTTTGGTGAGAAGTGGATTTAAGGGCTTACAATCACCAGGAGAATGGAACAGAAATACACTGCTCTTTTCCTTTCCTAGAAACTTACATGGAGCAAATTGAAAAACAGAACAGCCATAGCACACCAGGAACCAATGGTCTGAATCATGCTCTGAAATAATTCTGGAAAATGCCCCAGCCCAGCCCAGTTAGCCTAAAAGGAGAAAATCTCTAGTGATTTCAAGCAGTTGTCAAACAAGTTATTTGAATTAGCTGAGATATCATTTATAAAGTGTCTTCATGCTATAAAAGCATCACCATTTCAAAATTCAGACAAGAACTGGAGATGTGAGCTCTACAACTTTCTTTCCAATCTGCTTTGCTTGTGGTCCTGGGAGCTAAGCCACATAAATATGAATATAATTAGATATTTAGAAATAGCAAAGAGAGTTCATTTGTTACAGAAATCTACAAAGAACAAGAAAGGTTTTTATAATCCAGTTCTGGATTTTAAATTGAATTCTTCATTGTCTGAAGTCTGTTAGTCATTATTCCCTGGGTGCAGTGCTTGAATTGACGTCTGCAAGGGTTTGTGTATGTATATGCCTCTAAGAAAACATTCTGAATAGTGAGATTCCCCAGGGAGTGCTGACACAAATAAAGGACACAACATATTTTATCTATTAGAAACACTTCAGGCTTTTAAGCAGCGCCAAAACCCACAATTAAATCGATATTAGACCCATAAGGAGAGATGATTCAGAAGAAGTTCTTCCCATTAATGCACAGGTGGGTATTTGCATTGTGGGAACAAGCCAAATGGAAATGATTTTAACTCTGAACATGCAGAATGGTTCCTGGGACTGACAATGATTCAAAGCTATCTTATTCCGAAGTTACAGCCCAGTTCCAGAAACTCTTAGGTGAAAGTAGCTCTTTCCCAAAGAGCAGTGAAACCATGTTCTGATCATGTGTGTTCTAGGTGTTATTCAGAAGACAGATGTACAAGCATCTTAGCTCCAGAGAAATCAGGAATCTACAGAAAGTATCTTGAGAAATCCACCTTTTTTTAACAGAAGGGTTTCTTTTCTAAACACCTTTTCCCCCGTTTTGTCTGATTTCCACATTTCACATTTCAGCTTTTCACTCTAACTTGAGTTTTGATCATTTTTGCCATAATTTTCTTCTTCATTCTGGTCATGAATGTGTCCAGAAGAGTGGGTTTAGTATTGTAGGAAAGGCACCTGAGTGTTCTCTGTGCCCATAGGAGACACCTTTGGGACAGCGTTTGGCATTCTATGGAAAAACTATGCAAGTTCAGTGATTTCTGAGAAAGGGAAAATGAAGAAATGATCTGTCATTATTATCTGAAATATAGCACCTATTACATTAGTCAACACTATCCCAATTCCCTCCTCAGCTTGAGCTGTTGCAAGTGTTAGTCTGTAGCTCTCTGTTGCTTGTCAGTGCCAAAAGGCAAGTGTGCTCATTCTTTTGTTCAAAGAACAACAGATGTCACCAATAATCTTATATCTCTGCAGCAGCTCCTAAAAGCAGGTGCATTTATTTTTTCCTGCACTTGCAATGATACACCAAGCGTGCAGGGACTGGAAAAAAGCATTTTTCAAATTATACTGATTTAGACAAACCCTGCTCCTTGCAAAGAACCGAAGGAAATAGCTTGTGCATAAAGACATTATGGAAGGAGCTGCTGAACAAATTCCTGTCTCTAACCAGGACAAGGCACAGATCAGTCTTGGCTTTGTTCTGGGAACAATTTGCATCATTACTTGCTCTGAAATCGCGTGTGTCCCTTGGTACAGACGTCTGCACGCGTCCCTTATCTGTAACTTGTTCTTCCAGTCATCTGACACAGAAATTTCCAACATGCTGGAGGACTTCTGCAATGCCAACAAACCTCGCTTCTGATCCACATTTTCCAATCTGCCTAGCTGCAATTTCAGCTTATCCATTTTCTCTCACTCGTGGAAAGAATACCCAGTGGTTTCCTTGTTTTGCTGTGGAAGTGCAGAGCCCCAGGTATGAGCTGCTGCTATAAAAGCACAGCCAGCAGAGACCACACCAGGCAAGGGAGAGCAGCTGGCATGAGGTCAAATCTCACTGTGGACCTTGATCCTTCCCCTTCCATGGAACAGAAGAGACACACAAAAATTAAACAAGTCTTGGTTTGACCTCCACAATGGTATTTAATGTGCCTGCTCACTGAAACTGTTTGTGTTTGTTCCTCAAACTGTTTTTAATCAGTATTTAGTTTGGAAATGTTTGCACAGAAGACATCTGGAAGAACGAGAAGGGCCAGTCCAGGGGTCTGTGCATGTCACTTATCTATGGATTGGTCTATCAAATAAAGTTGTGAAATGGTAGTTTATGTTCCATTAAAAAGAGGTGGGGATAATTAAAAGCAAAGCAACAGAAGAACAAACAGTGAAGACAGATGTTTTCCAGATTTCCTTGACAAATTAATGAATTATTTAAAGCCCTATAGTCTCCTTCACATCACTGGTTATTTGCAAATATTTCACAAAGGCCAAGTTTCCCAGCATCATGAGAAAACCAGGGTCTGTAAATACGAAAGCACTATTAGAGAAGGTGAAATATCTACAGCCAACTCACAGGCAGCCACAAGGAGACTTACAGAAGGCAAAAACACCTACCAGAAACCCCATTTTTACTACATTTACTTTTCATCTTGTCCCAGCATTCCTTATGCACCAAACTCCAAAATTAAATGGATATTATGGGCACACAAATATTTTACCAACTTAAAAATAAATTTGAAAGCAATCCTTTCATTTCTGTATCCTTCAAATGTAAAACAGCTTCTTGTTTCTGTGCATCTGAATTATTAATAAGATTAGGGGTTAGACTCCATGGGTTTCATTAATTAAATCAACTTTAAATATACACATACAAATAATAACATTCTTGTCATCAGTTTGGTATCCTCAAAGGAGAGACAGACAAGATTGCCTTGGAAAATCTACTTTCTCCCTTGCTTTAAAGTATTTCTTTGTATGGCAAATGGAGATTACAGTGGAAGAGAGGTTTAGAGGCTGCAGGTAGAAGTCCAAATTGCCAGATTTAGCTGAACAAGTTTATTTTAACATTCCTCTCCCTGTTCTGTATTTTCAGCTGGGTATGCTGGAAAATCTGGTGCTCAGATTCCACTGGCATCCTGATCCCACTTTGACTCAGTTGTGATCTTTATCATTCCTTCCTATCTTGCTACAAATGTTTCTAAATGCTAATAAAACTGTAGACAGATTGAAGGACTAAAGAACTGCAAAGGATATATGCACAAAAGAGAGAAATGTTCAGAGGGAAAGAGGTGCAGCCATATTCTAAAATACCTCAGAATTAAGAATTTTATGTAAAGGAATTTTGCCATCAGTGTCTATAGCACTTTCCCATTGATTCCAATGGAGATGCAAAAAGTGTGCCATGAAAACACAGTTTTGGGAACCATTCCCAGCCTTGGAACACAATACACAACACAAAGCAGTTTCAAATTAAGGCACCAAATTAGGAAAATGTTTTTAATAGAAAAGAGAGAGAGAAAGACAGCAAAATTCCCCATGGGACAAGACATCATCACTGCACAAACCAGAGACGGGACGCACAGAAATGATGCCAACAATCCACCAAAACAGGGTTCCAGACCAACCTGGTCCAGATCTACCAACTGCCTTTCACTCTTGGATATTAAATTCTTATACATAGGTACATACATGGACCATAGCAAATAACCCATCCGAGATGATTCTGGGGTTTTGTGTTAAAATGACAGATCTTTGGAAACCAAATGGAATATATGGATGTGTAAGGCCAAGTAGCAGTAAAGGCAAGCTGGGTGCCTCAAAAGAACCAGTGGTGTGGGACATGTGAAGAGATGATGAAAGGCAGGATGAACAATTAAGGCTGATTTATAACATGTGACAACCATAAATGGCTCTGCACTGAGGCTAATCTAAAGCAGCATTGAAAAGAGATGACACAGAAGACAGACAGGAATGTGAGCAGTGCGTGAAAAGCCATGGATCACATGGGGCCTGTGCTGGGATGAGGATGATTCAAAATGCAGGGAAATAGGATACATAAACTAGAAATGCAGTTGTGTTTTGTTTGGGGTCTTGTTTGTTTGTTTATTTGTTTTGCATTTGAGAACAAATTGGGCTGCAAAAAGAGATTATGTGACTGTGGTTTGGACCTCATTCCAAATACAAATCAGCCACAAAACTGGTATAAACAAAACCTGCACATTCATGAATCAGATTCTAGGATGTTTCTTTGCCAACAGCAGGAGGAGCTTTTATTTAATTGACCTTTTCCTTCTCCGCATCTCCTTCTCTTCCTCAGCATCTTGGGGCACCTTTTCTCTTCAAGAGTTCCAAAAAGCAGGAAACCCTGTACCACCAGATGGGAATCCTAGAATCACTCTAGGGAACCTTGCAGTGCTGTTTTTCATTTGCAGGCCTCGCTACCTCACAGTCCTACAAGATTTACCAGGTCAAGTTCATCCACCATTCTGCCACATGAAAACCTAAACCACCTCATCAATGTATCACACAGGCCATGCTTTAGGAACGTGCTGCCACAAGGGCACTGTGAGTATCAAGGTACTGCATATATAATTTTCTATAAGTACTAATTTTGGAGCATGAAACAGCTTCTAAATACCCCTGTATTGCAGGAGGACATGTGCACATGCAGGTAGATGAGATGTTTAATAGCAGGGAGATTTGTGAACAAAGCCAATGCATTTTTCCTGCATGTCATCCATGCCTGGCACTGCCAGCAGTGTCACTGGAAATTCTAGACAAAGACCAGACTCTGGTCTACTGTTTATAGGCACAAGAAAAGAAGGATTAATCTTCTGATTGTGACTGGCAGAGAAATTTTGCTTCATTCTTTGTTAGGCTTCTTTTCCACTTGGAAATGATCTGGAAAAGTGCAGTGGATATAGCCAAGGGAGTGCCTGTGTTTACATTTGTAACTGTTCTTGGGCACATACAGCAATAAATTACTCTAATTTAAAGAGCGGCCTCCTGACAACTCCAGAATTATGATTTAGCTCTACAAAGGAAACATATGAACATGATGCTTCCCATGGTAAATCAGCCAAAACTTCATCTCTTTTTGCATGAGGATCCTGCCTGACATAGCTATGCACGGATCCTTATATGGCTTGAGAATGAAGAGGAATTTCAGTCTCTATTTTTAGCTGTGCCATAGTTATACCTTTTTGCCTTTTATTTTAATTTTGCAGTCATGTCACCAGAGCTCAGCTCCTCGCAATGATGACCTTTCCTCAAGGATCTCAAACATCATCTGTCTAAACCTTCCAGGGTAGCATTTTTCTGGGATAGAAGAGAAATATTAGACAAGGTCCACAGAAGAGTAAATGAAGGTCAGAGAACCAGAGCTCATGGACACATGCAGGTTTTAGGTTTGTTTGGAGCCAGGGTGCATTTGTTTTAAATCCAGCAATGGTATAGGCTGAAACCCAGGACTAAAAGACACACAGCTCGTTTGCTAGTACAAATAATTTTATAACTCTTCCTCATAATACTATGAATTTACACTAAATATGCAGATGAAGACAAAGTTATCCAGGGAAAGTTGAAGAAGCAGCAGAATATTCAGAGCAAAGAAGATTTTCTGTACTGTCCTGTTTCCTTTTTTCAACTCTCTTCAGTAATTTAAAAAATAACCCCAAACAGGCCACGAGCCATTGCAGCACCTTACTATACCACCTTAGAAATACATTTCCAGAACAAAATCTACCTTGTAAGGAGTTTTGTGTTTTGGCATTAAGAGAAGGGAAAGATCTGTTAGATATTAAATCTCCAGGCATGGAGTCATTCAAGAGGAAACCTTCAGAAAACCCTGTATTCCACCTCACCATAGATGCTTAATTCTCACTGGTGAATAGTCTCCCTTGGATGCTTTCTCACAGATTTCTCACTACAATGAAAAACAGACGCTCATGAATTTACAGTGACACCCAAGATGTCTCTATTACTAATCAGTGAGAAATACTTCCAAATACACATTTGGTATAAATTTAATAATACAAATATTGTTAGATTAAAAAAAAAAAAAAAAGTCTCCTATAAAAATACTGCATTACATTTTTAAGTGAGTCACAGTTTATATCTGAGTATGCAGTCCGGGGTGACTTGAGGGTCTCTTCTTTTCACAAATGCTCAGCTTCAATTTTCTGAAACTCAGGCCTAGATGTGCTGTGGGAAAATGAGCATTCACAAATGGAGGCATCTCAAAGCAACAGGGACTTCTAAACATGCTGGGGACTGCACAGTCCATACAGTGACAGACCTGATCAGACTGATTGCTGGAACATGGCTCCCAAAAGTGAAAGGAAGAACTAATGCTGCTCTTCAGCCCAGAATCTTCTGGACTGCACAGATATGTGCACAACACACACGTCGGGGTGCAAGCATTGAGAGTTCACAAGCAGAAGTTTTGTGTGAAAATGAGTCCCTGGCCAAGCCATTTTGTTCCTTTTTCCACACTCTCTGCTCATAGGCATAGAATGTCTCAGTGGAAGTGATGGGAATCCCATGTGGATATCTCATTCTGATATGAAGATCTCTGACAGAAGACAGTTCTTGAGAGTCACCCTCTCCTAGTCCTTCTCCAGGATAACTTTGGGAATGCCTGAGCAGTCAGGATACAAACAGGCCTCCATCAACACCCTGTAAACCAATGGTGCATTAGAGCACAGTTCTACCAGGCCAGTCTCTAAATGTGTAACTGCAATCAGCTGTTGGATATTATCCAATTCCATTGACCATTCCTGAAACCATCCAGGTTTCTCAGGATGACTGGACAGCCTGTGTCTGGATCCAGCCCTTAGTAAGACACCAGTTCCAATTCTGAGCTCCATTTCCCAACCAAGATCTTTCTGTGTCCCAGTATTGGCCTTGTTTTCTTCATTTTTTGCCTGGGCCCAGTGTCACAGACCACCACTGAAACACACCCACCACTTGAAATCTGGTGTTCCATCAGACTGAATGGAAGTTATCCAGCAATAAACAGCAGCCTCTGTTAACCACAGCAAAAGTGTGGCTTTCTACACTACTCCTCCTTATTCCTGTTCCTCCTAATGTGGGATTGGTGGCTTATTCAGTCTTTTATGTAATCCAACATTCAGTTTCTGTGTAGCATCAGTTTTGTCTGCATTCAGCACAGCTCATTTTTCACCATTTCCTCACTAGAGATTAGGATGCTGAAGAATACATGTCAATCAAATGACCTACTTTTTTTTTAAGACAGAAACTCCTAAGGGTGAAGTGCAAAACTCCAGTTTAATTAGCAGGCTTGCATAGCTCTGTGATGAAGCTTCAAGGGGATGAGGGGAAAGGGAGCCCTTGTTTCTTGCCTCTGTCTAGACAGTGGCATTGAATCTTTTCCAAAAGCCTGATCTTCAGCAGCCTCTTCACTGACACTTAGTTGAATGAGCAGTTTGCCATGGCCCTGTCAGTGTTTCCCCTGAGAATTAAGAATTATAAAAAAAGGTGTTTGCTCAACATGCTGCATGAGGCATATGGCTGAGATGCAGTTAAAGCTACAACAGACACAGAAAGCTGCTCCACAGATCAGAACTCCCTGTTTTACAGTTCTACCTGCACATTTACTGCACCTAGATACACACACAGAGCCCCAAAACATGGAAGCAAACACCAGTCTGCTATTCCAGGTAACTTAAACAAGATGTCTTTCACCTTTAAATATTCATAAGGCCATTGGGAAATGCCAATTTCTTTCATTTCTGAGTCTTGTCTGAAAGACTCAGGCATTGCCAGTGCTTGTGTGAGATGCAAACAGCCATGGGACATCCAAACACAGTCCCAGTGTGGAGCAAGGCTGAAGAATGCACTGCTGTTCTCTGCCATAATTAGCACAGCTGCAGTTCTTGTCACCCACATAGGTGTATTATCAGCTAATATGAAGTTAAAAAACCCTTACTGAATAATAGAAGCAGCCAAGGATAGAAGGCCTAAAGCTGTTCTTGCTGATAGCAGTGAGTTTAGAATGCCAGATTCAAACTCCTCAGGTCTGTGCCAGGCTTTAATTTGTATATAATAGTCTCTCTTTGATTTTATATTCTCCTGATCTTTAAAGCCTTCATTCTTATAACTCATGCAGACAAAATACTTATCAATACTAGCTGAAACTTCATTTGCACACAAAGAATGAGCTGGAGTTTGAAATACATGATCCCTCTAACAGTAGTGTCAGTGAATGGGTTAATTTAATTCAATCACATCAATTTATATGTTTATTAGTTTCTGTTACCTCCTGGCTGTTGCTGGGTCATGCAGAGGATCAAACAGAGATGCTGAGCTAGGATTTAAGATTTCTTCATGTTGCATTTATATGAACTTCCCTCACATCAGCTGAGGGGTTTAGCAGACTTCAGAGCCATACTCAAAATATGCCCCAAAGACTATAAATTAGGTAAAGAAAAATTGTAATATTATTGTTATCTTTGCATTACAGTGCTATCCAGGGATGTGGGCCTCACTTTAGGCACAAAGCCCTAAAATACTTGGGGAGATTTACTACATGAAATATAATTAAGATGCTACACAAAAGAAAATTGTCAGAGTTTTTCATTGATACAAGCATGCAACATTTAAATTGTGTAATTCAGTGGTTATTGTGTCTCTCAGAGTGGGCACCAAGTCTGACACTCTAGTGACAAAATTAGCCTTTTGTACGTCCCTACAGGCCTGACCTTTGAAAGAAAACATTTATAAGCCAAATCAGTTATTGCAGAGGCACTAGAAAATAGTTTTCCATCTTTCTAATTACAAAAAGTATTGTATCCATACCAGAGCAAACAAAAACCTCATCTGAACAGGCTGAGAATACTTATGTTGGTGCCTGTTCAGTTCCAGTGCTCTCAGCAGATGTAAAGCAGCTGTGCTTTTCTGCTTGTGCGCCAAGAACGTGACTGGAATGGTTTAACCAGAGAAACCCTGCTTCCCTCCTCCATAGTTTCTCTTCCTCTTGGCACCGCCTTCTCATTCTTCTGCTCAATTGTTCCTTTAATCCATGAAAGCAGAGCAATGACGAGGCTCTTTCATGTAGATCTCATTCACATTGGCAATGCCCTTCATCTCCTCACTCCCTTCCTGAGGCACATCAGTTTGTGGCTTTTGCTCTTTCACTATTGATCTTCAGTGTGGTGCAGGCTGTTGGGAAGGGGGTTGTGGCCTGTGGTGTAGTACTCACAGAAAAGGCAGTCTGAGGGCTTTTCCAGACTCATTGAGACTGGGAAAACCAAAGGGATGTACTCAGACTGCTGCATTTCTGCAACCACAGATGTAGGAGATCTGCTTGGGGTTATTTATTGAGTAGAGCCTGAAGCTGCAAAGAACACTAACTTAACCATGAACTTCTGACTGTGATCCATACCTGGCCTGTTCCTTGTAGAATAATTCACAGAATTATGGAATGGTTTGGGTTGAAAAGGACCTTAAAGCTTATCTCATCCCACCCCCTGCCCTGGGCCAGGACACCTTCCACTATCCCAGGTTGCTCCAAGCCCTGTCCATCCTGGCTTTGGGCACTTCCAGGGATAGGGCAGCCACAGCTTCTCTGGGCAATCTGTGCCAATGTCTTGCCACCCTCTGAGTAAAGAATTTCATCCTAATATCTAAACAAAATCTCCCCTATTTTAGTTTAAAACTGTCCCCTCCTCTCCTACCATCAAATGATGGCCCATGTAAATTCAAGCTGAACTGCGCAGATAGCAGCGTACTCAAGATCTTCTCAGAGCCTGGTGCTGTGTTCCACATGAATTTTCCTCCACAGTTCTGCTCTCTGGAACAGCCCTCCTCTCCAGGTCATCAGGGCAGGGAAAGGGGAAAGCAATCAGGGGAGTTTGTTCTAACCCTCTAAGAGGTAAAAAAGATCCTGACCTGCAACACTTCTTAATGGAAAGACACATGGAGTTCAGATTTTCATTTTGTTTATTTAGGCATATTTGTGCTGTCCCTAGTTTTTCTGCCCTGAGAGTCCATTTCCTATCATCTGTCTCTGATGTCTCACGTCTTGTGCTTCCATTGCCTAAACCACGGCAAACAGGTCAGGTTCATTCCACAGATCAAAGCCTCCTTCACAAAGACATACCATGCACAGCCTGTGTACACTGCTAAGAGAGCTTAAGGGAGCAGTTCCTGCAGTGTGGGGTAGCCAACATCAGTGCTGATGTCCACTGCTCCTACCATCCTCTGCTTTCCTCTTTCCTGTTCTCATTAATGTCATAACTTGCTTTGATTTTAGCAAATGTAAAATAATTAATTCTTTGAATCAGCACAATCAGCAGGGCTTTTGCAAAACACTTTGATGCTCAGCCAGGCCGTCAGTTCAGTGTCAGTTCTCTCCCCTCCCAGATAAAACTGTGTGAGGGATGGACTGGGTCCCATGGAAGAGCAGATGAAGATTTTATGGCCGGCCCCACTGACAACAGATATTTAAAATATTTAAATTTGCACATTTACCATAATTATCCTGTCACTCTTCTCTTCACCAGCTACCAGTTTGATTCTCTGTGTTTGTTCTTTAGACCACTGTGGGTATTGTACCTTGTGTACTGTTTTCAAAGCACAAGACACTCAAATGCACTATTTGCATATGCAAATGTTATGTTTCCATGTGCAAATGACAACAAATCCAAGAACTATGAGCATAAATGATAGTGCAAGTAAAGTGATTCTCCTGTTAATCAGAGACCAGATTTGATTCTTCATTGAAAACAAAGCTCTGTGATGTTTGCCAGAAATTTGCCATTTAATCTCCAGCACCACACTTGAAGACTTTTGGCTGCTTGAAGGAGAAAGTAACATAAGAATCAGAGGTAAATATAAATACAATTTGAAATGGGGGGGAGGAAAAAAAAAGAGGATAAAAAAGAAAAAAAAAAAAAAAGACCAAGCATAACCATTTCTCTGTGCTTTGAAGTTTGGCCTGTGCTATTCTAAAAGCAGTTGTAAAAGAATCACTATTTGCTTTCTTTTCTTGGTAGGTGCATTAGTAAAGGAACCTCTGAGAAACAAAAAAGATTGTGAAGACAAAGTCAAGATCTCAGCTATAAATCCATGAGATCCTTCTGTGAAAGATTAAGTCAATCACAAAGGAGCTTGACAAGTTCTGAATTTCATAATTGTTGAAATCAAACCCACACTGAGGAAACAACTGTGAATATAGCTCATATATCTGTAGTGAACTGAGGCAACTGTCAAGCCACTGTTTTGGTAAATCTGAAATCAAGAGAAATCTTGATTCTGTTATGAGAATCTTCTGCTTTGTAATCTTTGTTACTGTTTTATGTAGGAATTGCTGAACAGAAGAGACCAAACCTTAAGTAAGTGTAAACGAAGTCACTTCTATTGTTTTTCCCCAGATGAACAGCACTTCAGGATCCTGATCACTGTACTTAGAATAAAAACGTCTCTGCACAGAAAACTCCAAATACCATTATTCTTAATTAATAGTCATATAATTGTAATGAATTCTCTGATGTTACCTCGTTTTTCCAGCTTTTTTCCGCATAGGTCAAAGTAATAATCCTGATATTTGGATGCTGTGAAACGCCTTGTAAAAGGAGAGAGGTATTAAAAACAAACTGTGTTGACAATGAAGTCTTTTTCCCGAGGTATTTTACCCAGTTATGGTGTAGAACCATCTATCTGCAACAAAAACATGCACCAAGAGTTTTGAATATTGACAATTTCATTTTAAACTCTGCACCTGCAGAAGTCAGGCGTGATTAGGCTCTTCATAGTATAAACCAGCACTGGCTTTCCTTAAAAATGAACTCTTGTGCCTGAGTTTGTTTCTATCTGCTTAGAAATGGCTCCATGGAAACACACAGAACCTCTAAGCTTTAAAGGAAAGTAGGAGGAGTTTAGAAAGTAAAGCTGTTTGAGACTATTGATTTTACAAGTAAGTACTGTGAAAAAGAAGGTGGAAAATGTACTGGGAAAAATGTGGAATTTAAATGAATCCTATAAATAACTTTTACAGCATACACATCTGTACAAAGGCAGAAGGAGCAGGGAGAAGTAGAACTTTCAAATTCACTCTAGTTATGGTGTTAGTAAGTGCAGTCCTCATTCCAGTGCAGTGTAAAGCCTTGGCTTTCTCTATGCTTATTTCCAAATTATTATAGATTTTATAGATTACACGGAAGACCAGGGCAACCAAGTCCCTGCATATCTAAATGAAACCCAAACCTTTGTAAGTGCATTCTTCTCAGCTCCATATTTCATGTAGTTCAGAAACCCCAAAGAAATATCATTCAAGATCCTTGTAGCAAAGGTATACATAGCCAAAAAACTTCTTTACAACCAGATGAAAAGGATGACACAAGCTCTGCTCAGTGAAGACCACACATATGAGAAAAGCAACTGGAAAAAAACATCCTAAGGGGGAAACAAACTGTAACAGACTAATCCATAACATTAAACTCCAACCCACGGCTCCCATCCCTGGATCAGAGTCCTCCCTTTTTTGCATATTCATTTTGTTGCCACCACTTTTCATCTTCTTCCCTCTTTCACTGACACAAAGGCAGAGCCCAACCACCCCTGCACACAAACAGAGTCCGTCTGACACAGCCACATGGGTGCAGTTGTTTACAAATGGGATGGCAAGCTCCAGACTTCCCAGTGGAGTTTCTCATCCACAAATCTGCCTTTCGCTCCAGGATTTTATTTTTCCACACTCATTTGTTGTCATGTTGATGACAACAGTTTCAGAAGTACAGTATGTTTATCAGAAAGATGCATATTCAATTAATATTGCTTTAGGCAATCTTCACTAAAAATCAAGGCTTACAAATCTCTCCACAATTCTCACAGATCAGCCCCCTCCAGAAGGATGTTTCAGCAGGATTCCCAAGATAATGCTACCCTACCCTGTAAGACCCTGCCTTGCTCATTTGGAACTTGACTAGAACTTTATTTACAGTCAATCTAAACTAGATACACCAGGAATGGAAACCTAAAATGCTGATCCTTTGATCTGTCATCACAGTTTCCCAGACATTCATTATCAAGCAGTTTGGTACCAATAACTGTTTGAGCCACCTTAAAATAGTCTGTCACTGCAAAAGCAGATATATATTTATAATTGATACATACACACAAGAGCACACACACAGCTCCTGCAATAGAAATACATACCCAAGGCATTTACAAGTTCAGCTTCTCTCCATTATATCTCTCTACATTTTCAATTAGAAGAGATGAGGGTTTGGGGTTTTTTTCTCTCATTAAAATCTTCAATTCTCTACATTTTTAATTTTAGTCCTAAAGAGCAACCTGATGGGTTATGCCAGGAAAGCAAATACAAGCAGATGTGAATTCATCTCTTCCCAGATCTTCACTAATATCTCATTTTTCTTGTCATTATGTAGCAGAATGGCTTTGCTGGAACCAAATGCCATCGGGTTAATTAAGTGAGAACACAAATATCTTTATGGGGAGCCCCTTTTTTTGGAGGCCTCCTAGCTGTGGCTGATAATGTATCCCACTCACCACAACAATTTCCCTTTCAGAGGGGTGAATATTTCCAAATATTTATGTTGCAGTGAAGAAGAATTTAAACGCATCAAAATTATTTTCATTGGCATTTCAAGAAAGTGTCAATTTCTACCTAAATAATTTGGAGAAGAACCTCACCACTGACTTACAGGCACCATTAAATACACATAGGGGAAAATTAAATTCTGCTTCATGTTTTATGAGTTTCTTTTCAAGGTATTAGACTGGAGTTCTGCCATTTGTTTAATTCAGAATTTATTCATCTCTCTTTTGCTTCTGATTTTAAAAGAGTGTGCCAGCACTCACACCTCAGACTGGATCAGTCCAAAACCACACTTTCCCTTACCACAACAGAAATATCTTAAAACCAAGTTTCCTTCACCTGTTCTAAGTCATGTGTTGTACTGTAACCCTATTTCTTAATCTTTAAAATGGAGAATATGTAAAAGTTACTGTAAAGACTGATCTTGTACTATAGGTTAAGTGTCAGTTTTGAACTAATGATCTACTGGGTTTGCCAAGGATGTGATTAAACTGCAGGACCCTGAGGTGTCAGGTAGGGAACCAATCCCTCAAGGGAAACAGCAGAACTGGTTTCATCAGTGCAGACATAGGCTGATAAGCATTCTTAATTTAATGGAGCTCCTGCAAATAAACAAGCTTAATGAAGATTACTCGCTTCCTGGAATTCATTGTGCTGCTCCAATTTAATGCTATCACTTCCATAAGAGGCTGTGACAAAGTCTCTGGAAAAAAATAAAATATGCAAATTCAGACACTTCAAAGGCTTTTATTTTAATTGTGCAGAAGGCAGAACAGAACAAGAGCAACTCCACTAAAAATGGAAAAAAGCCTAAGAGAGGAAACTGATACATTTCCATCATTGCTTTCAGCTCTTTAAGAATTACTCTCAAGCACACAAGTTCTCTGAACTACCAGTTCCCCTGAACCAGGGCAGTTCTCAGGATGGGTTTGCTGAACTGCAAGAAATGTCCACAAAAAGAAATTAAGACCTCACAATACTCTCTCAATTTTGGTTTTTTTGCAACCACTGAGTTCTGCCTCAGTTTGCTGAAGTTTTTAAATACTATGATTCAATTTTGGATCACATTCAACAGAATCTGTGACCAGTTTTTAGTCATTTTCAGACAAACTGGGCTGAACTGTGGCTTGGCACTCCAAGCAGAGGAGTTTAGTGGTTTTGATAGAATTTTGCCCAGAATCTGGGGTTTCTTTTGAATCAGAAATGAACTCAACATGAAAAATTCAGATCTAGGCCAGGATTTGTGGGTATTTGGATCCACAGTTGTGGTTCTGGCCAGTTCTAAACAGAGTTAAAACCACAACTCAAATCAAAACTGAAAAAAGTACATGTAAAGTCAGCCAAGAACAACAACCAACTTTTACACAATTCCCTTAGTTTAACAGTTTTACAGTAGGCTATTTTGCAGGTACTCATTTCTCTCAGTCTGCCACAGGACTGTGCAATGACTTTGTATCAAATGAAAATTCCTTTAATGAGTGCAAAATAAGTTTTTAAAACTTCATTTTATTTTTCCTGTACAACACCTGAATTGGTTGGGGACAGGAACCCTTTTGAATTTGCTTTATTCAGCAAGCCATTTTACTTCTGCAAACAAGTTTAGTTCCAGGAACAGGACTAAGAATAAGCTCTTCGATAATGCTGAAATAGCCAGGTGAGGAAATGTAATGTTAGATTTAGGGGGGTTGATAAAAGCTAGTACAACAGCATTAAAGCCAAATAAATTATTCTTTAGTTTCTAGCCTCAGTTTCCTACATCATTTAGACAAGTTTTTTTTGTCCAAAACTGACATTGAAAATACCAGTTTGCTGTGTAATCCACTGCAGTTTCAGCTGGAGGCATAGCTGCATAACTTCTTCTGACTCTTTTGAAACTACCCCTCTTTGTCCTGAAATATCTGGCCCCTGCACCCAACATAATAAATGCCTGTAAAAGCAGGCACATGGGTTGTTTGGGAGAATGGAGATTGGAATATAGCAGTAATCACTGTTATGAACAATGAACTGGTCTCTTAATGGAGTCCCAACATTAAAAAGATATAAAACCAAATCAGACACAGTGATTTCTTCCTGTCACAGGGCGGTTTCTAGGACAGCAGAGCTCCCACCTCATCTTCAGGTGGTACTCCTGAAGGTACTCCTTGATTTTTAAAGAGTACTCAAAAATTTAAGGGGGTGCGGGGAGGGTGTGTTTTCCTAAATATAAGACTTTTCTGGCAGCCAATTTTTAAGCAGAATTTTTCTAATATCCTTTTAGCACCAGGGCACCAGAAACTTCTGAGACACCTGAAGGGAGTCCAGGGGTGAAACTTTCCCTGCCTACAACATTTCAGAAATGCAGCTGCTTTGCAGTGAGTTTCTCAATGCACACTTTGTTTTTACTAAAGGCTGTAGTTTGCACTGAGTAACATCACGTCTAGGGAAAGGAAACTGATCTCCTTCCAGTATTCAAAAATATTTTCTTTTTAGGTTCTTAACTCCCTCAGTGGTTAATACTTATAAAACAGCTCAGGAAAAAAGAAAAATCATCACAGAAAATGAGAGATTCTTTGCTGAAGGGCCTCAGACCCTGGGCTTTCTTGGTTTACAGTGCATGCTTGTATAAATATTTATCTAAAAGAAATGAAGTGCTGCTATTACTGAGCACCAGAAAAAATAATTCTGAAACACATTTTCCCCAAACATTATTTTGTAAGATGATGATACTGTTTTGTTTGGTATGTAAATTCAGCCATTGGATGTAAGATAATGAAAAGCAGCTCAAACTCCTTTGCTTTTAATTTATAGGTGCATTCATGAGGAAGAGGCTCCAGTTCTTCAAGCTATTCTGCACAGCTTGTCAGGCTGAATTAGAAACAAGAAGATGAAAGGCAATATCAGGATTCCTTAATTTTGTATAGTTAGTTCCTATATAGCATTTTTAAAACTCATTTAAAGAGAATCATTACAGAGCAGAAGAAATTTCAAGTAAAAAAAAATTAAGAGCAGGTATGAAAAGGATTCAGGAGAATCTATAATTAAAGCCACATGCAGAACTAGAGCACAATGTTCTTGTGCTTCCTTTCAATAATACTTCATAACCCTAAGGATATTATCCCAGTCAGGGGTCTGCTGAGCAGGACAAAAGAACATCCACATCCCAAACCTCTTTAAAGTTTGTGTTTGGCAGGATAAGACAAGGGAGTGATCTTCAACACTATTTTGTGTTCAGGGTGTGGGCTTATAAAGACATTTGGAACTAAGAGCCAAGCCTTGTGCTTTCATGAAGGGAGAATTAAGATCTGAAAAGAAGGACCCTGGGAAAAAAAAAAAAAAAAAAAAAAAACTAAACCCAACAGCCTACTTCATAACATGAAGAATTTGGAGCACTTTTTAACCAATACAAAGTTTTTAAAAGCTTGGCTGTATTACAGTGGGTTTGCCTGAGCAATACACCTGCAAACCACGTAAGATCTAGCTTATATCCATCAGCTGTCCCTGACCCTGCCCTTCTTTTTTAAACTCCACATGAAATATTCTGATAAATTCTGTGGCACTACCTGCACACCCAATGACAGCAGCAAAACAAAGGGATACTCTCATCAGAGAGGATGGAAACAACATACAGGAAGAAGCATGGGAAAGAGAAAACTTTCTGGGTATGAGTTTCTGAGAGCAGATCAGAGTTTCTCAGTGCAAAACACTCACAAACACTGTGATTCTGCTGAAAGATGTTTGGTGAACCAAAAGAGATACAAAAAGGGGAAGAAAACAATCCTACAACTAGCAAACACGAGAAGACATAATAAAGAGATGCAGGGTTGAAAAAACAGATGAAGATTTAGGCTGCTTGGATAGCAAAGATTAATACATCTCGGGAAAGATTTGATATTTACAAAGTATTTTTTCTCAAAACTGCCCGTTCATGGAGAGAGAAAATAGAGGTTAAAGACCTGGAAAGGCTGATGCAGCTGCAGCAGCTCTGACAGGGTAAGGGAGCTGACATCCAGCCCATGAGTCCCTGCTCCAGATGGAGCACACCGCAGGGAGCCAGGATTTTGGGAACAGCAGCATAGGCAGAGAGGTGTGGAGGGAGCAGAGCCCTTCTCGAGGCTTCAAACAAAAAACAAGGCGTAAAACAAACCTTGGTGTTATTATGTATTTGATCAGTTGTGTGCGTGCCAAAGGCTTTTTCCAAGGAATGTGTGTGTACACGTCTTTCAAAAGGGACCAGCTCCCTTTCAAAGGCCTGTGGAAGAGCCAACTTTCCAAAAATGCTTCATGTTATCTGATAAAGCCAGCATTTACTGGCATGTACTCTTTTAAAAATCTGGACATTTACGTGGGTTTCTAAATGGAACACAAGTTCTTTATCTGAATTTTGGCCCTGGAAATCCCATATTTCCATGGTTCAGATACAGTGGGGGCAGCACAGCTACTCACTTCTGTATTCTCATCCTTGCCTACAAGCAGTGTATGACTGATACTCCAGATATGTATTAAAATAGATGGAATGTGACTGTCTTGAATTTCCTTTTGGAAGAGGATCATGTCACTGGAACTCCTAACACCATGAGTTTGTGTTAGCCCAGCCCTTCTTCTGTTATCAGCAGAGGGACATGTGAACATGGAGCTGCATGAGCTTTCCATGCCTGCTCTTTCTACAGCTTATCAAGATATTCACTGGACAAGGACAAAATATTCTTATTCACTAATCTGACAAGCTCGAGAGTTTGAACTGCAAACAAAAAGAAATACAGATCTGTACAATTGGAAAACTTCCTTGGTTTCCATTCCATTTCTGAAACTCCTTTTGTTTCCTTATCTCTGCACTTTTAGTGTCAGAAGTTTACGACCTATCAATCAATGAAGTATTAAGAGTAACTATTAAGGACATCTTTTGTGAGAACCATGTGCAGCTCTTGGCATCATGTATGGCCTCAGCATCCCTTTGAGCCCACTCATTTCTCTGGGCGCATTTTACTCTTGGAAGAATGGCCTACTGTCAAATTAGTCATTTAACCATTGACAGAATGCCTCCTTCTCCCATTTTCAATTTGTGATCTGTTTGATTCAGACACTTCTGTGGGCAGATAGCTTTACCAAATGAATCATTAATGGAGAATGAAATTTAAGCACAAAAATCAGCAGAGACGCACCAGAATTTGGTCTGGTATTTCTTTCTAAAATGAGGGATAGACCCTTTGGTTCTACAGCTGATCCTGCTCATGGGATGAGGGGATTTTGCAGCGCCTGGCTTCATTCAGTAACATTTTTCTCTTAACCAAATCCTGAGATTACTGTTCTTCCCATAAAAAAAACCCAGAATTAATTCCTGGAGCTAATGCAAGTTTGGCCATAAATTTCAAGTAGGATAATTTTTCAAGACTGTTATCAGGTTATTTGGTTCTTTAGCTCAGAAGAGAGCAGAAGTAGAGAAGGTTGACACAATATCTGAGATATAAATAAGAGAGAAAAACCTGAGATACTAGAATGAGATTCAAAAAAATCTAGTTTCAGATTTCCTAGCTGATCTAAAGAATTAGTCATTATTATCTTCATAATCTCTATTCTCCTCATTTTATCTATTTTGTCTGTTTTATTTCTGAAGGTTAATCAAATGCCAAAGGCAAAACTGGTTTTACTCCACAGGAGCACAGCACATCTATAGGCACTCCTTGTTCTAACACTAATGAAATAACAAAGATCATAATAAAGATATAAAATCAAATCACACTGTCCTCACATGTTTGAATATTCTGAACTTTGGCACATTTTAATTTTGAATTTACATTTTGTAGTTCCAAGAATGATTTTAAATATTGAAAGTCTGGAGACATCTTCGGGGCTGCAAAATTTTCTAAGATAAGACAAGAAATGCAACAGTGACTGAAACAAATGATGCCAATCACAAGGGAAGTAATTAATATTTAGCTTTGCTTTCTTAGTCTTTTCTCTCTGTGTTTTACCTCCACGACATCCCTTCTACCTCATACTCTGCAATTCACTCAGGCTGGAACAATCTGTTTGAAGGACATGAGGAGAGAGAGGAGAGTGGGATATGGGGAACATGAAAGCAGCAGCAAAGCCACATCTCCTCCTGTGATTGAAGAGGCAGATGATCAAATATGAACTTTAATAGTAGCAAACTCAGGACCAGACTTATTAGTTGCAAATTGTTCCAAGTTCTCAGCACACCAATGTGCAGCAACACTCAGAAATTAATCTAAGGGAAAGCTGCTAAAGGTGGGGGGAACCCACCAGAGTGATAATGCATCATGGAGAGCTGTCACAAGAAATGAAAGTACAGCAGCAATTAGCAGACACAGTACTAAGCACTGTGCCACTTTCCCCATTTTAATTGTACTTCATCTTAGTCAGAAGCTAAACTCAAACTGAACTCTGTTGGAGATGGCAGAATTGACTCGTTTTGAAGAACACAATGGCCTAACAGTTACCTTCTACCTTTCTAACAAAATAAAAAGTAGGAGTTGGTGAAAAGAAATGCAGGAAGAACTGAGAGTAGCGACAGCTCAGAATAATTTGCTCAGAACAGTGTTCATATTCTAAAGGAAATCCTTAAAAATCTCTAATATACCTCCCATTGCTCTCTATTAAATTCTTTCTTGACATGTACACCTTAAACACTGTTGAGAACTCAGCTGTTTCTGAGGATCAGGTACTTTTTATTGGGGTCCTTTCCTTGTTGGTTGGAGAGCCTCCATCCTCTTGTCCCTCCTGGAGAATCATGCACAGACCCCATGGCAACACTCCTGGGGCCAGACAAGTAAGTCCCTGAGAGCAAAGGGCACTTTGGGAAGGCAGCAGCACAAATAAATCCATTAGAGCTCGATGGGCAAAGCACTGGAGCCCTCCCCCTGCACTACAGCAGGGGTGAGGCAGCCCTCTCCAATTTCTATCCTCATTGGACTTGGCCTGACTTCATAAATCACAAGGGCATTTTTTGGTGGTGAAACACACACTTCTGTCTTCCCAGCCTGTTTTTCCTCCTTGTTTTTGAGGTTGCAAATGTTGGGAGACAGCTGTTTCCTGCATGGTACCTACCACTGGGTATCCCAGCATTTTGTTCTGCCTGTGGGTTTCTCTGGATGGGTGGATGTGAAGTGCAAATTACACTGGACAGCTCTGAGGAGTTCAGTTCCATATACTTAGAGGAGTTCCTCTGCAAAGTGTTCTTATTAACAGATACTATTTTGATGAAGAGATAGTTTTTCTTTTTGCATCGTGACACTGATCTGTTGAAGCTTTTAAATCCAAAAATTAACAATTATTCTTCTTGACATGACATTCTACTTTTTTTTTAGCTTTCAATGAGCTTTAATAACAGAGAAGAAAAGAGAAGAGAAAGAATTTTTGGCACACTCTGATTCCTCACACAAAACAATAACTGTTTTGGCATCCAGAGATGTCGGCTTCATACTGAAATATAATTTCACTTATTTTTACACATTGCTGGAGGAATTACCATTAGCTCTAACAAGCTCAATAAAATATAGTGCCAACATGAGACCTCCCACTGAATAGAGAGTAGGTATGTAGATGATGTTCAATGTTCACATACACATCATCACATTGCTAAGAAAAACCTCAAACAAGTGACCAAGAATGACAAGCCAGACCCTGGCATGTCTGCTGGGACAATGAGCCTACATCTCCTGCATATTAAACCCTGCTTGCTATCTTTTCCTTCTTATTTCTTTGTCATTAAAAGACCTTAGGATCTCCGTGTCTTCTGTAGCAGAAGCACGAATAGTATGTAGCTCCTAAACCAAACCTGTTTCAATGTAGTGATGTGCTTCCAGGATTTATATTCGTGATCAGTTTGATCAAGGAGCCATCTGTATGTAAAGTCCAGTGGATTTTAACTCTAACACCTTGCCACTCCTAAAACCACACAAACTCTAAATTAGTGAATCCCTAAACACAAATAGTAAGCACACAAACAACAGGACTCATTATTGATGCCAATGCCTACTTAAAATAAATCTTGACATTTGAATAATTTCTTCATTATGATTTCTGCTGCCCAGAGAAGGCAGAATAAGACAACACAGATCAGCCATCCAAAGTCCATCATTCTCTCAGTATTTAATAGCCCAGGACACCACCACAAAGGAGTACTAATTCTTTCTACTAACCATTCAGAACCCAATTTGTCTGACACAACGTTTTAACCCTGAATCTATGATTTTTATCATCCTTATTTTTATACAAGAACAAAACAATCAACAAAGCCAAGAAGGAACAGAAGAAAGAATGATTCAGAGTGGAGGGGGTTTGAGACTGGCCCTGTTCAGAGCCTTGTGAGCAACCATTTAATGGCAATAACATGAAGCACTGGTAAAGGTCAGACTGACTGACAAATGTCAGTCACAGTCATCCCACTGGACCAATTCCCAAGGTGCCTGACTTATTTTTTATTCAGGCAAAACCCAAGTCCTATTAGGGGTGGGGGGCAAACTGTTTCCATTTTAAATATCAGACTGAGACTGAAGAACTGGTTTCAACTCACTTCTTCACAAAGAGAATTCCTTTCTTGTTTCAGCAGAATCACACAAGACCACAAGTAGAATCAGGTCCTAATGATTATGAATGAAAAAAAAAAAAATTTGATTTGTGCCTTTACTGTCCTTAACTGAGATCCATAAGAAACCTGACCAAAGTGTAAAACACCTTTACTTTGAGCTTTTTGGTTTAATTCTTCAATCAAGACTTAAAACAAGTCTGGACTGGATAAGAAATGTACACCAAAATCTGAGACACCACTACCTGCAGGAAAAAAGCACCCGCTGTACTGTTAAGTAAACCCAAAATAGTCCCATCATTACTAACTGCTAGACAGCCTCCTTCAGTGAAATTATTGCTATTGTGTTTCCCATGGAGAATTCAAAGTAAGAACCAGATGTCTTTTACTTTTCTGTAAATTCAAACCTAAGTGAAGCGACAGCTGAATAACAGTAAAGGAGCTATTCTGAGATCTCCCATACAGAGTATGGAAACCACTTCCTTTGCCTGCAGGTGCTTGCATTGATTTCTCACATGGACTATGACCAGTAATTATGCCACTGTGAAAAGAAAGAACAAAAGCACACAACCCTCAGCCACCTCAAAGCACAATTGCAAAGCTAAGAGAAACTCTTATTGCAGATTTCTCCAGTGAAATCCCTGGAATTTTGTCACTGTCACACCAATAAAGTCAGCACAGAACTACCACCAATCCCTCCAGAACAGTAAATTTTTAGCAGGCGTCAACTGTAAGATTAAATATGACCATGGTATACTGCAGTAGCAAGTCTCCAAATTTCATCCAACTTGGCTCCGTTTTTGGTTTTGTTTTTTTGCAAACATGTTCCATGTCAGGCAGCAGGAACACTAATCATGGATATCAGAGACAAGTTGCTGATCCCAAAGTGAATCATTCAGCCAAGGAAAAGATGTGTGGAGTTGGCCACCTTATCAGACTCATCAAGAAAATGAGCCAGAGAAATAAGAATCAAGGAAATAAAAAAATTCTATATCCTTTTACAACTTTCTCTCTCATCAGAGTGGGGCTTTTGAAGAGCAACACATAACCAGAGGCTCAAAAACCATGGTGGTTTTGCTGGTTTTGTAGAGAAAAGTGCATATGATTAAGAGTTTGTTGTCCCCAAAATCCTTGTTTTTGTAGCAGATAAAAAGCATCCAGATGTCACCAAAAATAAATGCCCTGTTCCGTACGCTGCACTGTACGTCACTTTCACATGCTGCCGAGTTTGACATGGATTCAACAACCCAGCAACAGATGGTTCAGTTCTCTGCTTCCAGGGTGCGAGTTTAAGGCTTTTTTTAGGAGGTATTGGGGCAATTCTTCTCTGCCTTTTATCTAGGCAAGAAATGAAATTAATTCACTGCAGAAATACTTAAAACACATAGGATATCAGAGATTGGTAGTGAGAATTTTTTTTTTTCTTTTTTAATTCTGAGAATTTATTAGAGTTTTTCTTGTTTTTTATTTAAACCTAACATCCAGAATTCATTGTGGCACTACCCTTCCAGGGACTAGAATTTATTTCTGGAGTGTAAAGCAACCTGTAAATTTATGGGTGCTATATAAATAAATAATCCAGTATTATTTTTGTAACTCCAAAGCATGTTGGCTTTTTCAAGTTCACATGATGAATCTGGAGTTGGGCCCAGGATTTTTGGAACAACAACTTACATATTGTTACATTAGTGCAAGATAATTCTGTGGGTGCAAAGGCACTGAAAACTTACAAAATCCCTGAGAATGGTGGTGGCTGAGACATTTAGTATGGAAGGAAATACCTTTCCCTGAACAATGTGTTCTGGGGTTTAGGCTTCAGCAGTTTTTTTCCCTCTGTTTGAGGTTTATTTTAGTTAATTGCAATTGGCAAAGAGTTTTAGGACATCATAAGGTCACTCTCTGCATAAGTGGTATAACTTAGACACTCAGATTTAATTCTTTTTTGTTGTTGGTTGTTGTTTTTTGGTTGGTTGGTTTCTTTGAGGGGGGGTGTTGGGTTTTTATTGCAGATGTAAGAATTTAGATTGCCTCCTTCATTAATTTCCACAACAAAATGGTTCTTCACAGATATCACCAGGCTACATGAGTCAATGCCAGTACCAAATTCCCCTGGCAAATCCTGAGAACTTGATTCTTTCATAATTCATAACAGTATAAAACAGATAAAACAAGAGTTGAAGCGATGTAAAAGTCATATCAGTACTTTCAAAAAAACTATTACCTAAGCAACAAGATGTGAAAAAGTAAATCCAAGAATTACCACCACTGTAAGAGACCTTCTTTTCCTTTTGTTGCAAATACAAAACGCTGAGTTTATTGCATTTACTTGAATATTTCCCTTCCAGAGTGCACAGCTGAGGGACCAGAGTGCTTTCTGCTGAGCTATGAATATCTCAAATTAATATTCCCCTTAGCAACATTCACTAACCAAATCAGAAGGTTTGCCAAGTTTTCTCTGGCAGGTGATGTTGGTAAGTGCTGGAAATCGTATTTCTGTACAAGGTTACTATCATAGCACACTCCTCTAAAGTATTTGCCAGTACCTTACTACAACTGTCCAGTTCCTTTAAGGAAAAAGACATATCAACATTTTTGTAAGAGTAAGAATTCAGACTCAACAGAAATTCAGGACTTAATCCTAGAGATTCAACTCACATTAATATTCTTACTGGCTTATTGGATTTTCTCTGTGACTGAAATACAGCTACACAAGGTACTGTGGTCTTTCAACAGGGAATAAGGGAATTTCTCTTAACTAGTCCCATCTAAATGTCAGCGCCCACTGTGCAGATTCCTTCTACAGTCAACAGAAATAAGAACATCTGGGGAAAGTCAGCACAGATAAGGTATCTCTGACAGTAATCCCAGGATACTTTAAAACATCCCTGTACCCAAGTCTCTGTCCTTGACCTTAAGAAACCACTCAAAGTAAGGACACCACCTCATCCTCCCCTGTTCAGCATCAGCTCCCAGGTTTGAGGCTTCCCATTCATTATGTCAAGATATTGTAAGGCCCATAAATCAAAGAATTGGTTGAAGTTATTATAAGTAAAATAATTCTACCTCTAAAAGTGGATCTAAAACATTTTAAGAAGTCAACACAACCCATCACCTGGAGACCTGCAGGTAAACCATTGTTTCTAAGTAATTTCACTTTCTAGACAATGCATTTCACTACCTACAATAACTCTCGGGCTGCATTCATCTGTTTCAGAAATTCTTGTACTCACTAAGTTTAAAGCTGAAACACCATTTTCTCTGTAGTCAGTCTTGCCTCTGGCTCCATGTCATACTGTCTTAGTCAAAAGCTGAAGATGTGAAAAACAACTCAGTAATTAACCAAGATAAAATATCTTCATAGTAGAGGTATAATGGAAACATTATTGAAAGCTGTCTCAAAGCACTACGTGAAAATAGAGAGAAAGATGTTTGACCTCTGCGATACCAATTTCACAAATAAAGCCTTAATAATAGGCTGCAATCACACTTGGCTGGGCATTATTTCCCAGACACGCAAGGTCTGCATTACAGGGCCAGAAGCAATGACTCACTGCCAGCTGCCGTGATGGCACAGGGCAGCTTGCTATTCTGTCATAAGTTGTTTCGTGCACGTTGTGAAAGCTTCTAGACATCTGATCCCTCAAGAAAACAGTCCCTGTCTGTCAGCAAGAAGGTAGGGAGCTTCCCCCATTTCTGAGGCACTCTTTAAAGTTGATTTTTGAAGATGAGCAAGAGAATCAAATTATCCTTTCCTCAAAGATGCCTCAAAAGGTACCTTTTGGAAGACACAGCTAACAAAGGAGGGTTGAACTCTTCCCACCCACAGGCCACACAAGTGCGTGTTTGATGTTACGTGGGTGCTCACATCCCTCAGCACTGCAGGCTGTGATCACCCCGCAGTGCTGGACTGCCAAACAAACCCACAATGCTAAAAGGCTGCACAGATTTTCTGCCCCAGCCCCTGTCTAGACCCTCAGCTGTCCAAATTCCCACCAGATGCAAGGAAGAATTGGAAAGCAAGCTGAGTCTAGCAGTTCTAGGACAGCTGATGATCTGTGTCAGTAAAAACCCTTATGATCACTGCTGTGGTTTAGAGACTTTCTTGTGTTTGTACCTTTTTGTCCTCATGGAGCATCTGCTCTTTCCTCTTCTCTTACAGACATGACAATGGTCACACGTTTAGCAGAAGGCACAGGTTTACGTGACTCTCCAAAAGTTTGGAAACAAATAATGGGAATTTAGCAACTGACTAAAAGCTTATACAACTTGTCTGAACATTTTTGCTAGTGTCTCTGAGTTTCTCCGAGATTGGCTTACCTCATGAGATTTCTAGGATTCCTCATTTCTAAACTTCCTGGAGATAAGCCTGTCTCTTACCATGCTGACACTGCTGAGTCTGCTCCTGGATAGTGCCCAGACTTTTAGAGGAGCAGCCAATGTTGGACATATTTTGCAATAGCTCCTTAAACATTCAGAGGGAAATCAGCAATATTTCTTGTAGTAAAGTGATGAGGGTCTTCGTTTTTCTGACACGTATCATCTGGCTCTTCAGTCTGCTCTTTGCAATAAGCAAGCAAGACAGGAGTCAAGCTTCAAACACACACTGCTGTTTTCAGTAGTTTTTACCATTTCTCATTTCCCACTGACACTCTGCAGATCACATACGGTGTTCACACCTCTTCAATACCTTAGAAAAACCGAGGGAACGAGATCAAGTTGAAAAGCTTGTACATAAATCTTTCTACAGAGGGAAAAAAATCACAGATAAAAGTTTCCTGCTTGAGGATATAAGGTAGCCTCTACATGCCTGAGGTGAGGAAAAATGCCCCTTTTGAGCATATAATAATTCTAGGATTGCCTGCTGTAGGGTTTCCTTGCAACTTTTTCATGTGGGACTGGCCACTGCCAGAGGTATGGATTGGACTAGATGGCCATAGCCATGACAGTATAATGGTACACTTCCTGTCTTAGCATTAAAATTAATTGTTAGTTTAATCTGATATGCTGTCCCTTCACATTATAATAAACTTCAAACTTTTAGTTGTTACAACAGAAGCTTTTCTCTTCAGTCAGCAACAGTATTTGTCCAGTAACTAAAGCTGGGCATAATTTAACATCAGTTTCTCTATTACCACAGAAAACAATTACACAATGGCTGAATCATATCTGGGGTTTGAAGATTCAGCTGCTTCTTAAATTCTTCAGAACTAGGGAACTTGAAGCAATAGTTTGGGGGATTTCTGGGTAAGTACTATGAATGTTCTAGCCCAAAATTCTGGCTAAATAAAGGAATCCTACTTTACTTTTAGTGCATCTTTCATAGTGTTCAGATTGAAGATGCAGAGGAAGCAAGCTGAGGAGGAACAGTTCTCACAAGAAAGGACAATTGTATCACTGCAAAATTGTGTGTGACCCAATTGAGAGCACAAAGCACCAGGAAAGGCAAAGACAGCTGAGACAGCAAATTCACAATCTGAACACTTCAGAGATTTTCCTGAAGATAAAAGAAAGAATATGGCACAATGAAGGAGAAAAGGATAATTAATGAAATTACATAAATTGTTTGTTTGAACCTAATAATGAAGGATTGAGGTTCACTTCACTTATATGAGGAATTCATGCTGGAGAATCCCATGTTAGCTGTTCACAGAAGCTGAATGCCCCAAAGTAAGTACAACCAAGTTTATGCAATAATGTTTATCACACATTATTTAGTCAGTCAGATATCCCAGTCTCATTCTGGATGATATAGAACAGTACAAATCACGTTTCATTACAAACACTGTTAGAATATGGAAATCCAGTTGCAGTTATGTAAGTATAAATAAATATTGTGAATGGAACAATTAGAAGAACAACAATCCCTAAGCTTCTCCACATCAAAGATATAGTAGGCTTCTGTTTGCATTTGAACACACAGTGAAAGCTCCTTAAATCCACAGATTTTGCAAGTATCTGCATTAGTAGCTCTATAAACTTGCAGACTGTGATGTTTGCTGGGTTTAAACCTGGAACTGATGATTTAGAAACAATAATGAGAAAACTGAGGCACATCCTGACCGCTGTCCTGCTTCTGCCCTCAGGGGGAGCTTGGCTGGAATAAGGTGAAGCATTTCAAGGTATGAGCCAGTTCATTTCAAGGTATGAGCCAGTTTGAGTCTGAAGGTGCCTTCACGTCACACAGGCACACAGATAAGGTTCTTAAAGATTGCTACAGAATTTTAAAAAGCTTTGCAGAGCAAATCCTTTGCCTGATAGATATGACAGATGATTGCACACCATCTTAATATTTATTGTCTTTGAAGTGATGTGCAGAGCCTAAGATAATAAAGTGATCTCCAATAATGCTCCAGAATCAGAACACAAAAGAGTCTGTCAGAGGCTCAGTTGCCCTGCAATGCAGGGAGACACAGTCCAAGCAACAAACAGGAAAACAAGTGAGAAACTATTCCTTGCTCCCTTTGGTTTCTTAATAACCAAATCAGCCCAAGCAGAAGTAAACAGTGTTTGCCTAAAAGCATCAGTAGAAGCCATATAGGACTGATGATAACTTTTTGTTAGAGTTGTTCTAATTATTCAATGAATATGTTAAAGGAATGATCATGATTTAATCTACCTTTAAAAAAAAAATAACTTCAGCCAATCATTGCAGCTATACAGCTCTCATAGCTGGAAAAACACTGAAATGCAAAACATGTATTGATCAGTAACATTTTAGTTTTCAGAAACATTAGCAGTAGTTTCAGCTTTAGAAGAAAGGGCTGCAGCCCACAGTGAATGTAAAATACTCTAGTATACATGAACTTGCAATGGTGAAGACGTGTCACGCTTACCATTAACTGAATTTTTGTTTTCATCCCTATGTCCCATTAACCTGCTCTCCCATTCCCTGTGGAATGCTGCTGGCTAACACCACAAAGGATCTCTTTCCCCATAAGGCCAGAGCTGTGTTTGTTTCTCCAAACTGCCCCATGAAAACATGCAGTATCTCTTAGGGAAGAGCACAAACTCAGAATTGTGTGTTCAGACAGTTGATAGTTCTTGTTTCAGACAGGCGTAGCATCTCACTGCTAGAATTCACATTCTGATTCCTGATAAAACCCTCCTGTGGTTGTTTTGCTGCTTCCAGCACTGCCAGCCTTCTTTTATTTTGTCTCTCAAATGTACTGTCCTTTGCCACAGTCATCAGTGTTTCGTAATTTTAAGATTAATTCATGAAACTTAAAGTGATTCATAAGATCTCAAGGTCAGAGCTAAAAGGAATCATGAACAGAGTACAATCCTTCAGGACAACATGGCAGTGTCTCAGTACTGTCAGAGGCAGGGAGAAATGGGAATTTTTATACTTCACAGCAATACTGAAGGTTACTTCACAAGTTCCTAATTCAGATTTTCCAGCAAAAAGATTGCCAAGCATTAAAAAAAAAAAAAATATTCCTGCTCAGGCCTGGTATCTGGTGTGGTAAGTCAGTGTGAATAGTTCATTAGCCCCCGAGAAGTCCAGTGGAACGTGGTGGAACAAATCCCCAAGGCAGGGCACAGATGAGTAATGATGTTACACTGGATCAGTGTTACACCAGGAGAGGTGAACAATGGCAACTGTATTTCCCAAAGCCTGGAATTCCTCTCTATGATTTTTTCTCTTCTAGCAACAGGAATTTCTCAGTCTCCACTTCTCTTTGGAAAAAATACTGTATTTATAATGCCAGTGACCGGACTGATCACAGCCCAGATAACCACATTAAACCAGTGCAGATTTTACCATAATTAAGATGTATCCAAATTACCTTATGCATATTTATCTATTTCAAATAAAGCAGAAGTAAACTAGGTAGTTCAAAATTAGGCAAACATTATGATGAACTGATTTTCTGCATCACTTACGTAATGAATAAGTAGTAAATATTATTCTCAACTACTTTGAGAGGAAATTATAGTGGGAAATAGAGGAGAAAAAAGGAATCTAAAACTCAAAAAAAAAAAAAAAAATGAATCTAATACACACTATAGCTAAATCTGATCAGCTGCTGAGGACTTTATAACAGAAGCAGCATCTTTATCCTGGAGATTATCCTCCTCTTCTTACATATAGTTCTCTTCAAGACACCTTTTTTTCCACACAAAAATGCCTTGATTGATAATGAAATTCAGTGACAAACCTGTGGGTTCTCCAAAGACAGATTGCAACTTTTGGAGAATTATTGTGTCTCCTAAAATGTGAACACAGACTGTTTTGCTCAACAATTCTAAGAGATGTCAGGAACATGGTAGGTTATGCATACTGTTTTCTTTTGCATAACACAGACTTCTGTAACATGCAGGAAATCTCTCATCTTAGAATTAATTTTTAATTAATTTTTCCACAATTCAGGACCATATTCCAAGTAATTTAAAAGTCAAAAGGCACTGAAATTCCATGAGGAACTCCAATAACGTACCATGATACCTGGTAATTTATGAGATTCATATGACACTCTTTGCACTGTGGAAACAATTTTACCAAGCTTGCATATGAAGTGTGATCCTTCAGTATGACAGTGTTCTAGTGTTCTCTGTCAGAAAGCAATGTTTGTTTGGGGATTTTTTCCTCAGCATTAAAATAAAATTGACAGCATACAGTGATGCAAAAAATCATCCTTTTACCTTCAAAGAATCTTCAATCTAACCCCTAAGTCTACACTTGTGACAAGGAAAGGAAAAAGGATTGTTAATGTGAAATAGGTCACCTTTCTGACCAGGTGTCAGTTGTGAGTGAGTGATGGATGCCTCGGAGAGATGTTTCAACCTACAGATGTATGAGTGACACTTGAAAATTTTCAAGTAGAAGCTGCTTGCATAAAAAACAGAGAACATAACGAAGAAGTGATATATGACCTTTATAGGGGAGAAAAATGGAGAGGGATTGTGCAACTGACTGATACTTCTGCTAAAACAAAAGTTAAAAGTTCAAGCTGTACTACAGTCATACTGGGGCTTGTTCTTTCTCTTGTACAAATTACTACTCTCCCCATTACCTGCAAGATAACATTTCCTGGAGGAAGAGGTACAGAAAAGGTACAGTACTTCCCTAGGACTCTGTGCCTTTTCTGTTGTGGATTTCTCCTTAAATTTCCATCCACAGTGCATTCACAACAGTTTCTCCACAAGGAGTTGAAGAGTGGTGGATTGTGTCCCTGAAACTGGGAGATGCTCAAGGAAGGAAAGGCAGGGAGCACGTAGGGCAAGTTCCTCTCAACCAGGTTCTCTATTGCCCTCAGATTTAAGGATGGTCCCTTCCTCCCCAGAACTTAATTTATACAATTTGTCAAGAACAAAGAATGTACAGATTAGTAGCTCAGTATTAATCAGCTGAAATCAGCCCCTGTCATTCTACTCCCACAAAATTGAAAGCCCTTTCAAAGAATCAGTGCCTCAGAGCTCTGGATAATCATCATTTAATATTTGAAACCACCACTCAGGAGGTACCTATCTATCAACATGTCACTTCCCATACTAACAAAACAATTCTTCTTCCATTGTACCTGAGCCTAAGAATCTTAAGGTGTTTTGGAAGCAGTAAGCCTGAAAATTCTTATGGGATTCTTGTGATTCCTAGTGAAAAGGTTGAGTTGGGACCTCAGTGGTTGCTTGATTTCTGGGAAGAACTCAATTTGGACCAATGAAAATTAAATCTCTTTAAAAGCGTGTTTAGTTTAATGCTTAAAATTTGAAACACCAGAAGTAGCCATTCACCTTTAATTTGAGCCATAGTCTGTCAGTAGTTACTAATGCTGCTGGATCCCCTATTAGATCAGAACCATCATAGAACACAAAATCTATCACATGCAAACAGAATTTGTAAAATGTTTTATGCCATTTGATCATAACCTCAGAAAAGTATTGATTAAATTTAAGATATAAAGAAAAAAATGCTAATGACAGATAGCAAGGTTGCTGACCTTGCAAAGCAAGCACTTGCTTTTTCTTTTTATCTATCAAGAATGACTTTTGCATATTTTTATATTCTAAAAATACAGGATTAGCTGCATCTGTTAGATCAATAGCATAAAGTATCAATGCTGCCATCCATAAACACCCAGTCAGTTTCATGAACCAGATTATTAGTAGTTAAATATTTAAAGCTGCTTGCCCTTTGGATCTCACTTTGATGCTTGTAGCCAGAACATACTATCTTCCAACACCACATCCAGGCCCCACAGTGTGGAAGGAAGATTTTGAACCAGACCAAGAGCAAAATTAATTTTCCATCGTTCCAGACATGAAAAGAAAACCAAGAATGGGCTCAAAACAATACTGCACACTTTGGCTCATTAGAGATTATCTTCAAGGAATGATACAAAACGAGCCATATGAGAAAAGGCACAACAAATTTCAGGGGGACAAGTTAGGAATAAAGGTTTGGTTATTGCTGTGGGCCCTGACACACACAAAGCAATAGCCCAGCAAAGAGTGAATCATCCAGCCATGCTTGCTTTGTCTCCTTTTGTTTCATGACTTTCTCTTCCCTCTGCAGTGTTTGTCACCCTCAGTCCTTCTCTGTTCAAGCCCATATCATTCCCCATGATTTCCTCCCTCATCCCCTGCCCTGTTTGATTTGAAAGCTTAAAAACTAAACATGTGCCAGAGACCATCTATTACAAGTAACTCCTTGAAACTATATTCCAATTAAATCAAAATGACTGGACATCCAAAAACTGGGAGGGCACGGGCAGCAGCAGAATTGAAGCCGGTTTTATCAAGAGTATTCCAGCAGCTGATTCACCAATCCCTGGCATGTCTATGGGAGAGAGGCATTGAGGGGTGGACAGGGAAATGGTAATGCTGTGACATGGTCCTTTTATCCAAAATAGGGTCCAGGCAGCAGCAATCACAGAACAACACATTTAACCTGGAAACAGGACTGTCTCCCTGGAATTGTGCCCATTTCCCCAGGGTACTCGTCAGGCTCTGCACTGAAATATAACAGTTGGTTTCAAACAAACCCACAGTTATATGACACTGAAATTTTAAGACTGAAATCCTGCCTGGTTTCCTCTCATGGTAACCAAGGAACAAACTTAGAGCTACAGAGTGAAAATCAAAGGAATGCAACACAAAATATAGTATTTTGCTAATTCTTGGTGTCCAGTTATATCTAAAATGATTCCTGTTTTGCCTTTTTCTGCTCCTCCAATTGCTTATTCTTTTTGTGGGCTGAGGAAGATGCTCTGAGCTGTCTGTGGCAGGTGGGACAAGACTCACATTCTGTGGACACAGACAGGGTTAAACTTTAAAGGAGCACTTCAGCATTTAGGGCAAGGGGAGCAGGCACTGAGGTGTGGAAAGGATGCTCACAGAAATACGTTTACAGTGAAATTGGGACATCTCTGCTAGACAACATCTGTGTACAAGCAACAAGAAAGAGTAAAGTGTGATGAGCCCAGATGTGCTGAATTGTCTCTTGACTCTGTAGGAGATGCTCTGCTGGGACCTGACAGGAGATGGGACTGACGGAACTGAGAGAGTGAGAAAAGCACAAACATTAATTACTACCAGACCAAGGCTGACTCCCAGAGTCACCAAGCACAGATCTGATTTCCAGAAATAAGGGATATATTTATCTAGCATGCTGTCCCCATGATTGCATCACACAGGAGCCAATCCAATACATTTGTATGAACTGTACTGGTAAACTAAATAATAAATGTCTTCCCAATAGATTCCCATTGATTTAGAAAATGCCCTGATTTAAAATAAAAATCTGGATGTTTACAGATTTCACAGTCAAAAAGGTAGCGTGCCACAACCAATTTGCTGGCTACTGCTAATAAGCTTGTCATCATATCAAATTAGCATATCTGTGTAAAAATATACATGTATTTGCATATATTCATCTGCAGACATTTCTGTTTCTGTTTTAAAAGTATTTCATATAATGTCATCTCAAACCCTGTAGTCAGTATTAGTATTTATATGCAGTCAGTTAAAGTTAAGATGCCAAAATAGTGGTTTTGTTTCTCTGAGACCTCTCTGTCAATTTATTTCAATTTAAATATAGCATATTAGTTTTCTCTAAAAAAGAGGAAAGAAACAGAACTGAGCTTTTTGTCACTTGGAATCACATTATCTCCTAAGTATAATTCACATAAAACAAATTATGAGGCTGATCAAATGCTCTGTTAACATAATTCTTTAATAATAATATCACTTAGATCTTAAACTGCTTAATTAGATTTCAGTCATTGCAATCAACAGCCTCATTGAAACTGTTCATCTATAATTTATACTCTTTGCATTTTACTGTTCATTTTAAAAACAGCATTAACAATAAGAGCAAATAGTAAATAGAAAAAATAGTAACAATCAAAACCCTTTAGGTTTTGGGGTGAACTTAATTCCTGGTTCACTGAACACAGGTGAAGATATTTCAGTTGGTTTAAATGGATTCATGATTTTCCTTTAGGAAAATTACATTTGGACTTCAACCACACATCTAGATCCAGCTTTGGCATCTAACCACAAATCTGAACTGAATAAAATAAGTTATGCCTTTATTGGAAAGTTGATAAATTAAACAGATCTTTCAGACACTTGAGGCCTAAACCCATTCAATTTAGCTTCCAGTCATTAATTAGATTTTTCTAGATATTGAAGGTGTAAAGAACAAGCCTACCCAATGCAACATTTGCTGAAGTCACGTTCTTTACTTCAAGACATGTTTACTGAGAACAATGCAGAAGAGTTCTGTAAGGAAGTGCTTGTGCATTTTTGAACATTAGAAAACAGCCAAGTCCAAAACAACTTTTTTTTTTTTTTAATTGCAGATGGAAATAGGTCATGCAGGGGCAGATGATTTACTGCTTTGGAATAAATTACAATTATATCTTCAACGGTAAAGTGCAACCTTTGGGTCTGGCCTGCAGAAAACAGAACTCCCCATTTGATATCAGCCCCCTACCCAGCACAAGTGGGATATTACAGTTCCAGGACTTCAGATAAGATTTGAGGATTGTGGTTCCTCTTTGAACAGAGAATACTTTCATGTTAACAAGTCAGGAGTTTTGCTTTTATTCCTATTATTTTAATCACCAGATGTTTATTGTTATTGCAAGATGGTACATTTATATACTTCTAAATTGATAAATACACTCCATTTTACATACATACAGAGATTGGTTAACACCTTTGTGTTTCTTCAATAACTATTTTAGCTGCTTAAACTGAACACATTTCAGTAGCTCCTTCCTAGCAGTGCCCACAACAGACCCCAGCAGGATTTTAACACCCATCCCTCTAGAGCATTCTGCTGATATGCTCAAAATATAAGTGTAAACTAGCAGGCATCTGCTAAGCTACTAGGGAAGTATCCAGTAAGTAAATAAATGCATCTGGGTTGCAGCCACTGAGATTTATAGCACTTTTCCCTGATTTCCTTTTTCACACTACAGTAAATACAGTAATGGTGCTGGCTAATAAACAGCCATAAATCTGCCTTCCTGTGTTTATGATGTTTGCTGATTGAAAAGAAATGCTGTGAAACTGATGAAGTCAGGGACTATGAATGCAGGAAGGCTTTGGGTGCTGGGGGGAGACACATTTTTAGTACATTTGAAACAGTCCATTTTGCAAGAGGTCTCCACTCCCACATCAATAAGTTGGGGTTTTCTCATAACCTTCACCCCCTCTATTTTCCACATCTTGTAAACTAGATTTTTATTCCTAATAAATCCAACAGATCCAGTGCAGATGTAGAATAGAAGAGGAGGTCTGGAGTTTTGTGAACATGGCTTCTCACCAACAACTTAATTCAGTTCCCATGAAGTCGTTGGAAAAATTCCTGTAGACTTCCACGAGAGTTGAATTGGGCTTCTGTTACTTCCTTCCTTCCTTCCACACTGTTTCTTTTATCCCCCTCTTCCACCCTTGAGGGCAGTGGTATAGAACACACAGCTGTTCTTACAACTCAGTTAATAGAGCCCTGCACCAAACTTCTCAAAGTGCAGCAAACGTTGGCTGCAGAATCCTCCCAGGAATATCCACACTGATCCTGTCAGCATCTCAGATTCTGCTGACCTTGATGGGGCTGTCCATGAAAGTCAGACATTTTTTTTCAAGTAATGACACTGATGAGAAAAGTGATAGTGGGTTTTTTTCCTCAGGTATTTGTAGGTGTTAGTTTGAGAACTAAATCAGAAGCAATCAGAAACGGTGAATTAATTAGACAATTTTATCTTTAGAAACTCTGGAAACAACTTATTTTACCAACTAAAGGCTTGGCACTTCCATATGTTGGAAGTGCTATACACTTGTGAAAGGTAGCCCAAATATTAATTAAATCAGTTTGTAGATGTCAGATCTGTGAGATGTCAAGTGATAGCTACATGGAATTAGCTGTGTTTATATCTAAAAAGATAGAAAATATTTTCCCTTCTACCAATGAGAAGACAGACACTGGATGCATTGGGCAACGGAAGTGGTGACTTCTGCAATTCATCTCTTGCCCATGTATCCCCCTTCCCTCCTGGCAGATGTGCTAATTTCAGTGAAGTTTAAAGTGAATTTCTTCAAAGAAAATGGTTAAGACAGGCCTATCTATGCTGACCTGTAACAGGTCTCTCAAGAGGAAGCATAATTTCATTTTGACAACCTTTATCCCCTCCAGCAGTTACAGCTACCAACGCTGCAGCCTGATATAAAATCCCCAGGGCTACAGGAACCTCAGTACAAAGGAAGAGGTGAGACTTTATGACTGACTGAACACAAAATCCCATTACTTTCCTTCCACAAGAGCCCTTGGAAAAGACTTCCTCAACCCCTCAGAGTGAAACATGCCCTAATGCCAAAGGGGGAAAAGCTCAAATCCAGCAGGTTGCTACACAGGGAGAATTCCCACAGGAATTGCAAGGGACACTCTCCTTCCCAGATATTATTGACTCCTCAGAGCTGCACAAGCCAGGACAGGTGAACTGTCAGGAACTCATCAGAATGAGTTCACAGAAGGGGAGCAACATCCATTTCTATTCCTTTCTTTGGTATACACACACAAAATCTTCAGGGCAAGCACATTTAGGACTGATGGAGGTGGGAAAAAAAACATTTAGAACAGGAGAATATTTTACTTTCTGTAACCAAACTACATTTTGCTCCATAATATTCAAAATGGGAGTTAAAGTGTACACCAGGATTGTATTCATAGAAATTCTGCAGTAGGAGAAGCTAAAACCCTAAATTTCAAATGCAAAAGAAAAAACATCCCTGTGCAGCTCTAACACTGAAAGGTCACTACTTATCTTGCTTTATCCCTGCTACGCCCAGTTTATAATTTTTCTGCCATATATGAATCTCCAGACCCATTTTTATTAGTGCTAAAATAGACTGTTCTCCCACTGTCACACCATCTGTCTTTTCCTCTTGCCTGCCAGTATACAGAACATCTAGGAGTTGTTCTGAAAGGAGAGAAATGGGAAAGAAAGAAAACTGTATTGTTTTGGTCACACACTCTGCTGGTGACAGCCTGTTTCCAGCAGCGACTGTCTCCACAGAGGGACACATTCAGCCTTCGCCAGCCCGTGACACACACTGAGTTTAAAAAAAATCCCAACAAAACGCAAAACAAAACCCTCACTGGTCTGAAATGAGGAGAAATGAGATTTGCTTTCTGCTCTCCCACTGTGTGATCCCAGAGAAGGGTAACTCCTCCCAGTATCAGCACTGCCCTGTTGGCATTTCAGGTTCTGTCTCAGAAATTTCTCCTGACAAATTTCTGATTCAGACTGAGCCTGAATCAGCAGCAACAAGACCTGTTCACAGCACACACCAGGAATGGGATTTTCAGAAAGTGACAGCAAACACAATATGGGCTGTTGCTGCCTTTTTAGAATTTGCTTTGACTTTTAAAGTAAAAACTTTTGGGGGGACTTTTTAATACAGGTATCAAATTCCTTTTTTCCCCCACATAACAGCTCTCTGCTTGAGTGGCAATCCAGGAGAATGCAAGCTCCACTTATACTCAAGACAAGCCAGAAATAAGAAAGTACAGAGTGGCACAAGTAGGGCAACAGGCTGTTATTACAAGGAGTGTCCTCACAGATAATTTTATACCTGCCTGACACAGCAGTCACATCTCATGAAATGAGCTGGATCAGTCACGTTGTGTTATGTGTTAGAAATAGCTGCGGATATTTTTCTAAGAGGAGCACATGGAATCAATGGACTGCCAGCAGGAAAAGAAAAAGGTAGAGTGAGAATGCATCATTCAGAACAGATTATCAGGCTGACCATCACCTAAATCCTGTGAGGTTGTACAGGGGAGTGAGAAGGACTGAGCAGCACAAGATTCCTGTCAGTGTTCATTGTCTGTCTGCTGCATTTAATACATAAAACTTGCACCTCAAGAGAACAGTCAGACTTGTTTAGTTCCTGGGTTGGGGAATGAACTCTCACCTCTCCTGTTTTGATCATAGGATATTTCAAAAGCAATAGAAGAGTGGGTCATGACAAAGAATGAGGGATAAAATAGATTCCAAAATACAAAAACACAGAAAGTTCTGGAAGCCATATTTTCCACTTTGCATGCATGAGCACTTAATAACAAAACTTAGTTTCACAGAAATAAATCCCAGTACTGTATGAACCTATTCCAGTATGTGACAGCACTTCAGAGCTCAGATTGAGAGGCTGGCTGGACAAAATAGAGAGGGACAGCTTTGGAACTGGGGAGCTTCAATTTGCTTTCCATCCACTACCAGAGCAACAGAGCTTCATAGTCTAACAGTCCTGGCAAAATCCTGGCTTTTTCCTTTGGGCTAAAAATGAATTGGCATTGAAGCCATTTGATTTTTCAAACTTTTAAGATTTTTCCATGGGAAAATAGCACCATCTGTAGGAAAAAAAATGGACCAAATTTGATTAAAATGTGCGCCTCTTTTCAAGCCATTAAGCAAAAGCTAGGACTTTCTTACAATAAGCACATTCTTTTACTAAGTGGGCCCACGTTTTATCCTCAGAGGAAGCCAAATGGATCTTTGCTGGTCTTGTGAAGGAAGTACAATGCTATTCCCATACCATGATAAGAAAGAAGACACTAGAACAAAAAAATGAATTTTTACTTTAATTCCCCTCTAACACTGTTCAGAAGGACAGTCATCCATAGCCTACAAAACTCAAGTTATTCCTCAAATACTACCATGACAGCAAAGTTACATCAGGCTATTGTAGAACTGGTTTTTAGTTATTGATAAGGAAAAAGAATCTGCCTTTTCAGTAAAGTTCCCTGACTGTTGGCCAAGTCTCTTTCTAACATATGCATCTTTTATCCTAAAGCCCACATACGTACTAGAGAACTTGGCTGCCTGGTGTGAATGAGTAAAACATTCAGCAAGAGAAGGAGATCCATAAAGATGTAACAGACTTCTAGTTTCATGCTCTTATTTAATGAGAAGATGAACAGTATCTCAATTGACAAGACACTAATAGTGGTAGCAACTATTCTGTGAGCCATTTGCTCTCTAAAGAGAATCAAACAACTCCCATTGCTAAATATTCCCTAAAAAAAGAATGATTTCTCTGGGACTGAGTCCTACTTCTACCTTCACCTTACTGGGAAACGCTGTAAAATCATAAAATTCAGTTTAAAATACAAGGAAAGTCTCCTGGCTTAGGAAAAATTTATAGTTTATCTCACAGTGGTTGAAATGTTTATATAGACTGTACCTTATTTCCAAGCATGAATGTCATTTGATTCTTTGAAAGCCTTTAAGATGTATCATGACATTTGTTGCTTTTAAAGGTAGCATTTCAATTAGCCTAATGATGGTTTCCTAGGAGAACTGAAGATCCACTTAAAAACACTGCACAGATCAGAAAAGCAAATAGGTGTATGCAGACATGCTTATGTCTGTCTTCATCAGACGGTCAGAACAGTGTTGTGCCTTGCCTGTGGACCTTTCTCTTCTTAATTTAGCCTTCACATTTCACTCCAGTTTCTATACTGACCTTTAGTTCTTTAGTGGCAGTTGGACTATGCCTGAATAAAAAATTTAAGAGTCATCCTTGCCCACACTGCCTACAAAAATCCTTAGGGATCTTTCATAATAGCTGCACCACAGCTGCACAAACTGATAATTCAAGAGATATTCCACTTGGCATGGAACAGTTAGTTGCATCAGATAACATTACTAATGCCATTTTATTTGTCCAGCCTTGAGGTGAGACGTGGAAGAGCACAGTGTTAACAAAATCCCAGCAGCAGATTATTCCAGCAGCACAGCTGTTCCACAGGATAAGGGAAAAACTTGGCCCTGCTGAACCCAGCAGCCCAGCCCAGCTAAGGAAGCAGCCACACGGGAAAAGGGTTCACAGGAACAAAGCACAGTTCTTTCCAGAACTACATCAACTTCTCCCCAGGAAGTCTGAGGGGCATTTAAAATCAACCTCTCACCACTGCTGGTTTTGATGCTACAGAACAAGATGTGAAGAGTCAAAGAGAAACCTCTATGTTCAGGTCCTTCCAAGAGCCAGCTGAGGGCTCACCATACATGAAATGCCATCCTGTTCCTTCTGGGAGCATTGCTCCCTGCAGCCTGTTAGAAAAGTTTACAGAATCAATTGAGGAGGGGGCACTCAAAAAGCATCAGCAGCTGCAAAATCAAGTCTTGAATGAACTGAAGAAAAACTTCAAGACAGCCCTGATGCCAGGTGGCATTAGCTTGCAGCGAGATCTGGGCATAAAAATAAGATACATGCTGTTCTCATCAATGAAGCACACCAAGCGTGTATTTAGTAAAAATTGCAAATTTGTGTGAACAGCCCAGGAGAGATTAATCAAAGACTGATTTGTTTCAATCTGCCATTCCTTCACTTGTCTTAGATATCTGGCTTTGAAGTTGGAGACCGACTTTGAGTCTCTGAAGTTTTTTTCAATTTTCTGACATAGCACCACCAGCTGTTGCAGCCTCATGGGATGAGAGAGCCCAGGTAAAATTCACCCATGTGGAGAGAGCTGGCTAAAGGGAGCCTCCACTGCAGTTAAACACTCATTCAAGTGCACAGAGACACATTCTGCTGGGTATTCTACTCCAGGCTAAATTTCATTTAAGCTCTTTCTAAATCTGAAAGCCTTAAACAAAACAGTGAGATTTTCTTAAGGTCTTCTATGTATGCAGAAGTCATGATGCTTAGGATACTCAGGTTTTATTAAATGTTTCAATAAAGCAACATTTGTTTCTTTTACTCAATATGATTTTAGGACCTGACTTGAATTTGCAAATTGAATTTGCTTCCCTCCATCACCTCAAAGCAGATTTCATAAAAGTGAGAAGTTTGTTCTTACTGTTCTCCATTCTTCTTATGCTTATTATTTCCCGCACCCTGAGATTTGAACGAATTGTGCTTCATCAGAAAATTTCCACTTTGCAGAGCAGCTTTTCTGCCTCCCTCAGTTAAAACTAATGTAAAATGTGTTTTCCCTCCAACTTTTTCCTCTGCAGAAAAGTTAGCTGTGAGCCTCCACACCAAAATGTGATGAGTAGGAATGGAATAAATGGGTCAGGTTTCAAGAGATGTCTAGCTTGCAGTGATATTTGAAGCTCAGGAATGTAACCTGGCAGACAAGCTGTCATGGGAAAAACATAGAAGATCTCAATATATTAAGTAAAAGTCTTACCACAACTCTTTCTGCAGCCTTCCCTTGCCTCACCTGCAGCTAAGGAAACACAGTGAAGTATAATAACCTCAGCAGCTTCATGAGCATAATTAAACCTCCAAATTAGTGACAACTCCAGAGTAAAAAGACTTCACTAAATTCTGCAGAGCTTTGTGCAGGTCTGTGACTTAAGCAAATTTCAAGGCCTTACAGTTTTGTGCTGAGTCTAAAATTCATGCACACAAGCCTTTTGTGAAGAATCAGACAGAAACTTCACTGTTCCACTTTACTCTGAGCCCGAGTGCACTAGAAGCTACAAATGATAGCAAAATTTAGGGGGCGGGGGAGGAAAGGGAGAGTAATACGAAAGGAATAAATTTACATAACACAAAAATTGAAAGCAACATTTTCATGAGCCCCTCCAAAGCCCAAATCCCAAACGTCACAGAGCAACAGTCAGCATGTGCTGAGAAACGCAAAATATTAATGTCACTATGACACAGCTCATACATTTCAGCTCAGGAACAGGACTCCTACTGCTTATGTTTATATTTGAGTTTTAAAAAGTAAGAGCATGCACCACAGATGTTGGGATTTCTGCAGCTCTGATTTGATTTGGAAAGCCATGATACAAACTGATAAGTGAATTCCCCAAGAGTGACTGCCCCGCAGAGACTTTTTCATCTTTCAAGACATATCACACTTCATGGGATTACACTGTGTAATGTAACAACACGATGTGTCTGAATACAAATCACTGTCTTCCTGCTGAACATGTAAAGAAATAAAAAACAGACTTTGTCTTCCTTTTTTCTTTGGTACTTATTCTGAGAGAAAATTATAAGACAGCATCAGAAGTCAAAGGACTGACAAACAAAACTTCTCTGCCAGCATCCAAATCACCAAGGATACAAATGTTTCATTTGTCTCTCTGTTCAAATAAGGAGAGCTGTTTTCATTTATTAACACCAACATAGATCTCTTTCCCTGCAACACTCTCACATGGCTCATCAGATGCATGCTCTAGTTCAAAAACTCTCTTCTGATGTTTAATATTGATGTCTCCACAGACAGCTCTCATTGCACCAATTAGGAAAGGAACAACAAAGCAGCTCTCAAATTACAGTCTTAGCGTATATTAAAGGTAGACTTGTGTAATGAGACAGTGTAAAAGTAAACTGAGTCCCTGGAACAGCAGAAAACAGCAGACCAAAAGGAGAGTGCATAGAACTGGAGACAATTACAGGAATTACCAGCATGGTCCCATGCCAGCGTGCCCAGGGGAAGCAGAGTTGTTGTACAATCAACGTGCTTAACCTCCACTACTTCCAGCTGCACAAAAAAAAGGAGCTCAGCCATCTCTGAAAACTGAATGCCATCTTGCCTCAGATCTGTTACTCTTGAATATTTAACTCATGATCTATATCTTGCTCTTGATTATCATCTTCTTGACAGCAGTGGACAACTCCCTACTCTATTAAAAGAAAAAAAAAAAACAAAACCAAACAGAACTGAAAAACAACCATGTTTCAACTGAATAAACTTTCATCCAACTTCTATAGTTACAGATGAGAGGACAAGCTTCTTTGAGTCCAGATAATCTTCCAAATTAAAAATACTAACAAAATTTCAATATATTATATTCTTCCTTCAGTCCACAATACCCTTGCAAGCAATCACTTACTCCCTATAGGATTACACCAAGCAATCTACGTGGATATGAAGCCAAACCTCTAATCTCTGCTCTCCTTCCGAGCCTCTCTTTGAAAGGTCATCAGCCTAAAATTTATTATATGGCTTCATCCCAGCCTCTTATGAAAGCTTAATCTCTTAACTGAGCTGCTTGGCTTTTCCCCCCTACTCACAGTTTTTCCTGTTTCAAACAAGGACAAGAAAATCACTTGATTCATGTCCACAAAAAGTCACCCAAGAGGCTTCTTATTGTCATTACAGGGATAAGCAACCAGCGTGTAGGGTCTAGATGTAACTGGACTGCAGTTCCTGACTACTTCACAAGAAAATCCAACAAAGACTACATTTTCAAAAGCAATGTACAGTCAAACTGACTTTATTTTCTCTGGCCCAGTTTCTAAAGGCCACAACCAGCCTTTAGGAACACTAGTAATTATGCCAGTGATTTATTTTACACAGTGGGAACAGGATTAAAGGCATTCAAACAAAATTAGAAAAACAACTGACACAGAGAAAGTCTTTAAATTCTGATTTTTTTACACCAACCACTGCTTTAAAAAACCACCACTCTTCACCATCTGATACCACATAGAACATTAAGATTCTGTTACTATTACTGTGCTGAAGTATTTTCTTCAAAGGAAAAAGATACTGGTTGCAGACACAATTTTTGGAAAAAACCCAAATCAGGAGGAGCAGAACATGCCCCTTCCACGATCATCTATGATATTTTTCCAGTCCTATGACCTTCATTAAAGAATTTCCCACCCAGTCAAGTGATTAAAGTGATGAAAGGTCATTTAGCACTTTCTAGTCCTTAAAGGCTTTCAGTCACACTTGGTGCTGCAGAGAGTGTTTGTCTTCTCTCAGTGTTTACCACCACAGAGATGGCAACCAGCAGTGTCATGATGGCAGAGTTGTTCATTTCTCTTACATCAGTTATACTTTAGTACTAAAAGCTTCTATTGGCTGACTCTTCTTTTGCTACATGATTACAGTGAAAGACAAATCTTAATCAAATTACTCAGGAAAGACTTCACGGACTGGGTCAGCCTGACACTCTTACCTTCCACTTGGCACATTGTCTAAGCTGCCTTAGAGCACTTCCAGTCACAGTATCTGTGTTTTGATATACTTTTTACAAATATTGATGCAAAACTAAGTTTATCTTGCATTGTGTTAACTGTTGAAGTTATTCCCAACAATAATTTTCTACTATAAATACCATGCTTTTTAATAGAAAACCTCATTTCTTATCACAGAAAAATCACAAGTGTTTTCCAGATCACTTGGTTCACTCTGCCAAATCAGACAACAAAACTAAAACTAATCTTTGAACCACAATAAACTGCTGAGCTTACCTGCCTGCTGGAATAGGGAACTCCCAACGTGAGGGCTGGTTTGTTTGTTTGTTATTGATTATTATTATACAGTAACACCTAAATGTCCCCTCACAATTCCTCATGTCTTAAATTTTATTAAAATAGAGATCAACACAGAGTTCCTGTCCTGAATACCTAAGAAGGTATCAGGCAAATGCCAGAAGCAAATATTTCTATACCCTCTCTCTAGAACAGAAATTACACCTTAAGTAATTTAACACAGCAATTATTCTAAGTTCCAAGGAGATCTCAGGTTCTCTGAGGTTGATCCATGGGATCCAGGCTCATAATCTGGGTACAAGACAACTCTTCCACTCAAAACACAAATTAGTCACTATTTTCAGATAATCTGAGAGGGCAAACAGAGCACTCTTCTCTCTGGACATGTCCTTCCCAGATCACAGAGAAAAACTTCAGTTTTAGACACTAAATGAAGCCTAATTATATCATCAATTTGAAACTGGGGACAGGAAGAAAATTCATCTAGAACACCTTTTTTCTTGATCTTTCCTCTTTTAAGAATTTTGCTACTTTTTTATATTTTAATTGTTGAATCACAGATTACGTTAAAACTGATGTAACTTTTTTTTTTTAAATCCTGTCACTGTAGACTACATGCGGGGCATAAACTTACACACTTTAAACTTGGCTTGGCCAAGCCAACGTATTAATTGGTTTGGGAAAAAAAAAGAGTTTTATAAGATCATGGAAACTGGTAGTTACATTTGCATACTGACTAACCTTTTCTTTTTCCACACAAATTGTTCTATTCCTTGGAAAAAATTAATCAACAGATTCCTGGGGGAAAAAAAAAAAATCTAAATCCATGCTTGAGTACAAACAGTTTCCTAACAACAACCGCCACCAACATATGCGCACATACACTGACACAAAATTGTGATCTCCCAAAAGTTTCTTAAAATTGGCAACACAGTCTCTCCTTATCCAGGCCACACTTATAAATCCCAAACCAGACAATTTAGGGTTAGGAGGCAGCATCTGTGTTCTAAGCAGTTTTTAAATTCATCTTTCTAGACTGACATTAAATTTATATGATCTATACTCAGCTTGCATGATGTGTTTAATACTTTTACATAAGAACATCCTTCAACAATGGAGAAATTCTTTTCTCTGAAAGATGGAATTCATCTCAGTTACACAGCAGAAAGCTACAGTTGAATGAATAAAGTACCCTACCTAGCAGTGTAAAAAATAAAATAATAAGGAATTAAAAGCTAATAAAAATTCCTGAACTGGCAACAGTCTTGCAATTTGGAATTTGTTGGAGAGGCAAAATGTACATGACATTCCAAAGATTCCTAAAATAACCACCTATAATTAACAGTGCTGTGACAAACACACAAGGAAGAAACAGTCAGTAGGATACAAACAGCACCATGTTCATTCATAACAGGGTTCAATGTGTTGAGAGAAGGTTTGGGGTTGAAATGAAGGCTCATAGTGGACGTATTCCCACATACAGCAAAGCATGTAGAAAAAATCTGGAATCATCCAGTTTCTTAACTGGTTTGAATCCTGAAGAATATAAGTAATTTCCATTGCTGCATTCCATGGCAATCTCCCTTAACACAGGCTTCACCTTATAGTGTGGTATAAGATTCTCTTAAAATAAAACACAGATTTTTTAAACGAAAAATAGCTACCAGAAAATTTGAAAGGAAGGAATGAACTCATACAGAGTAGGGCATTTTCATGTTTTCAGATATTTCCATCCTTTTCTATTTGTTGGTCGATTTGAGCTGCAACATTAAACACTTTGGCAGAAGAGAACAGAGAAACACCACCTCTCTCATTATTGCTGCCACCCTACAGACCTCACCTCACAAGCATGAAGGATCTCACCCAGCTGAAGTTCTGTCACCATTGCCAATAACAAAGAAGCCACATCACTCTCACAAATTAAATTTGGCTGGAAGAGTAGCAAAGAAGAACAGAGTGCCAAGCATATTTTTGTTTTGCTAAATGAAAGGATGTTCTATCATTTCAGCTAGAACCCATATGTCACTCATACCAAGGGATACCAGTAACACATTTCCTCCTGAAGAAAGAACAGAATGAACCAATTAATCAAACCTAAAAATGAGGATGAAAATTATTACAGCCATTTGTTAAAATAAAAAAGGGCATTAAGAAAACAAACAGCAATATCTGCTATGGTTAATGCAGTGATATTTTCAGTATCCCAGAGTTACAGAAAGCTGGCACCTCCTTTCTGGGACTTGAACACTTCTCAATGAAGGAGTTTTTTATCACTCTTGATTCACTAAAAATGAAGAGATTTATTCTGTCTCTACCTAACATGAATCAGGGATAAGACTATTGAAATAAATGTGTCTGATTCTGCATTGTCTCAAGTCTTTTCCCAGAACTGTGTGAGGGCATTTTGAAACTCTCCTATTTACGTACTTACATGACAGACAGCAAAAGTAGTGTTGAGCCCACCTAACTACAACCTGAAGCTATGAATTTATTTGAAGCTGGCAGCCTAAGCTGTCACCAAATGAAAGGGGCACCTCCAAAGGGTTGTGAATTCTATGATAGCTGATTGTCCAGAGCAAGTGCCTCATTATTCGACACATAAAAACAGCAACATAAGCTATACAAAATGCCAGGAAATGGAGAAGCAGACTCAATTAATAAGTCTAATATGTTGGAATTATCTAAGTCTCAAAGAGGTCCATGATATAAAGACTGGAATACTACAGAGATGGAGGAGATGAAGGAAGATGACAACACAGCTCCACCTCCTTCCCCATTTTACCAGGAAGTGCAGGTGGGACATCTGTGTGGTCTTTGAACAGATTTTTCAGACAACTCAATCTAGTAACACTGGCCAGGCAAACTTCATAGACAGAGGCACCATCCCTCATTTGAACAGTGAGTCAATCCTTGTGTGTCATGTGTGGAATCAAAGATAGATACACAGATAAATGAAGCACATCACTGCAGTCATTTCTGATGTACAGCTCTATCACTAGACCTTTTCCTTCAGCAAAAAATAATCTGCAGAACTTGTAAAAGTTTTTCTGCCCTTTTCACTGCAATTTTAATTTGTTTTCAATGTCAGACAGAAAAGCTGTGCTAATTTCGTTAACAATGAAATAGGTTTCTCTTGAAAACTTTTTTTCTCAGCAGTAGTAAAGTGAAACTGAAGTGAACCACAAAGCATGGTGGTGTTCAAGCAAGTCCTGGACAATTCACAGCCCAGAGCAGATTATTTCATATTATCACAACACTTTTGTTGACAAACAGAATGAGGGACCCTTCCACAAGCAAGAGCACTTATCCCTAGTGTTAGTGCAAGCAGCTGGGCAGCTGACACGAGTGCTGGCCTGGCCCGTGGACAAGACTTTCTGACAGATACCTGCAGAGGTACAAAGAGCCTGGAATTTAGTTCACTGCTGCGAACTGCTGAGGCATTTCAGACTCACAGAATGGGTCAGGCTGGAAAGGATCTCACTGGGTCATCTGGTCCTGCTTCCACAGTGTCATCCCAGAGCTCAGTGCAAATAATCAAGAGACTTCAGGATTTTAGCACAGAAAGGTATTCCATTGCTTTCAGCAGAAAATCCAGGTGACCGCTAAGGATTCCAGTCCAAAAGAAATTCAGATTAAAGCCCTCATTCCAAACACATAAGCATCTACTTGAATGAACAGTACAATTGACTAAATGAGATTGCTAAATCTAAACTTATACATGAGCAGAATCTTTGCAAGAACTAACCCCAAAAAAACATATTGCCAAATTGGAAAAGCAACACTCGATTTCAGTTACAAAGGACAAACACATTCAAATAAGGAGACCAATAGCCACCAGTGCTTTATTTAAAGCCATTAATTAACAGAACCCTGAGATCACACATAATGTTGCCTGGATAGAATTTCTGCTTCCACATCATATACACATGAAATTCAAAGTGAAAGGCTTAAAAGCTTAATGCAGTGAAGACAGAAAATATTAAACTTTTCAAATCCTCATTTCTCTGGCCTTTTGCTCACCCCAGTCTCCTATCACTTTTTTTTCCTTAAAAGACATTATGTGTTAGGAGAGCAAAGCAGCCTGGGGAGGTGATATTTTACCATTGTCTGTGCCATTAATGCAGTTAAAAAATCCTCAGACTGGAAAAATCAGACAGATGCATCTTCCAGGTTCACATGTGCCAACTCCATCTGTTAAATCATTAAAACACAGGCTTGGCAGATTCTGGAGAAAAACACATTTGTTTTCACTATAAAGAGGAAGAGTAAACTTTCTTGCTGTTCTTACAACTCCCCCCTCCCTCATAATTACTTTAATGTGAAAGTGTGCATGAGTGGGTACTATTTAAGATGCTACTGAAAGAAGTTTTGATTGAATTGGGATGTGCATGTGTCAAATTATATGTCATAATCCAGGCTAGTCAAAGCACTACTAAACCAGGGTCTACAGACCCATTATGGTGCTTAATCATTTACATTTTTAATGCATATATCATGCTACACCACCTATTTTAACACTGATTTTCTTTATAGTAATGAACCTGTTCAGGTTAATTTTAAAGGCACAGTTTACATAAGGAGCAGCAAATCTGATCAAAGAAAGCTACCAAACCTCGAATGAGGAAATTGATAACAATAAATCTTTTTTCCAAATCTATAATGAAAAAAAATATTTTCTACCTTCAGGATAAAGAAAAGCAATAAAACCCTAACCTAAATTTAATACTAACATCTTATGTTTTCTCCATATCAATACTACTGATGCTGGGAAAATAGATTTATGCTTTTTCCTACTACAGCACTGTACAACCATTTTCACTATGGCAACATTACCTATAGTACATACATCTAAAAACTGAGCATTTTGAGTGCAACTAAGTATAAAATAGGATGAACCTAGACACAAGTATGACAGTGTGAATAATTTAAATCCCAAGACCTCCCATAGCTGCTATTAAAACAACAGATTGCTGCTGAATGCATTTCTTTCTTTTGTATTCTACAACAGAATGGAATTTCATTCTCCAGCCTTGTTACTTCAAGTAAAATGTATTTAAAGCAAGTGTTTGGAAATCCTGTCTTTTTTGTGTCTGCTTACAGTTTTGCAGCTATTTTCTATCATCATCTAAACAGAGATTCTCTCTGTACTGTTCTTAATGGCAGAACCAAGAAATTAAAAGCTATTGGAGATCAAGAAATCTACCTTTGCAAAATAAATACATTTTCATAAAGGATATTCCACTGCAGTATCCTAAAGTTTCACTCCAAGTCATCATCCCTGCCATTGTGTGCATCAGGGCTCATAAAATAGACTTGAAACTGAGATCCCACTCTGTGTGTTACATAACTGCAACCCTTCCTTCTGAGAACCCACTAAGTGGCCTTAGGAGCTGCTTCTTTTCCAAGAAGAGATTGAAACATTTCTTTGCCTGGAACTGGCAATTCTGCTTTTGGTCATGGGTGAACTGCACCCTCCTGTTTCACCCTCCTCCTCTTCCAAACAATTTCTGAAAAAACTCAAGGGAATTATTCCAATCAGCTCTCTCTGCACAGAACTGATGGTGCACGCTGTACTCCACTCCCAGCTATAATTCTTTTATTAATGCAGTCCTAGAAGTGTTCTTAGAACCTGGGGAAATTGCAGAACCATTGCTTTGAGTCATCCAACACTTTCCCAAATGTCCTTTTTCACATCACCTATGCACCACTCCCATATGGCTGGGTCTATCCAGGGAATTGGCTACAGCTTCTCCACTGGAGATCAACCTTAGTTAAGATTAAGTGGAATCGAAGATTCTTCCTTCAATATTGATCAACATAATACTTACAATCTTACCATTTTTATAGTACTAGCATAATTTCAGAGCTGTTCTCAGACAAGACAAAGCAAGCAGAGTACAACATGAGTGCACCAAAGAGAAAGAAGAAAACACAGGCATATCACAGAACACAAACCAGAAAGGGTACTTACAGCATTTTCTAACAAAAACTTATTTCAAGTATGCACTTTCTTTCTAGGAAGCATTTTAATTTACACACTCAAAGAATGCTGAGAAAAATGTATCCAAGAGACAATAATTTCATCATATGATGGCTACAAATATAGAGAAATTTGAACTTATAACAAATACTCTCTTAAATTAGAATACAATTAGATGCTGATATCCCATCAGTGCCTGCAATCACCCTCAAGGGAAGAAAAATTGCACAAGACTAACAGAACATTCACTTGTTTTAAAATTTACAGGAGGCTCAAGAAAGTTTCACATGCATTTTACCTCAGAAACAATGTGCTATTTATTCTTCCTAGCAATGATTTTTTACATAGCATTCTGGGATCAAAATGTAATTTTCAACAATAACATATTTTCTGACATCCTCTAAGGAAAAATTACTGGTTTCTTCCCTTTAAAAGGATTTCGATGGAATAACATCTGTGTTGAGATTATTGTGAATATGTTAAACTGACAGCAAGTCTCTAAGGGGCACTGCTCATTAATGTTCTGTGCATAAAATTAAAACATGAAATATATTTTTCAATCCTTTTTAAATCATTTAAGCAATTCTCATGCAAAGAAACTATTGTGCAGCAATAATATATTTGCAGAGTTGGCTATGAAAGCTATTAAAATGTCCCAGACCCCCTGCCTTTCAGGCAAAAGGAAAAAAGTAGACACTTTCTGATTTGAAACATGAGCTGTATTGAAACAAAAAATACTTTCAAAGACCATGAAGAGTTCGATTTCAGTTTATACAATGAAACAAAATTTTAAATTGTGTCTTTCTCCTTCATCTTTAATTCATATGGTGCCTAGGTAGTTCTCATACCAGCAGGAGAGTTCTGTTAAGTGTTGCACATTGGCATTTACAAGATTTTTTTCCAGTGGCTACAAGTGGTGGCTGTATTCTTTGAAACTGCAGCAGGGCAATGCTTTGCAATTCCTCTGCAACCAGAACTGGGTAGCTGTGCTCTGAGACAATGCCTGGGACTCCGGGATTTTAATGAAAACTCCTTCCCCAGTTGGAAAGTGACAAAGGTCTCCATGTCCATAGAACAAATAATTTTATTGGGAGGGCATGGATATTTCTTCCACCAAGTACAACAGAAATATAAGTGTATCCATCAGTTTTACTGTAAAGCAGTCTCTCATTTAAATCTTTAGTCTGAATAAAAAGGAATGAATCTGCTCAAAACCAAATAAAATTCCAGGAATTATTGAATTTTTCAAGCACAGAAATCTGCATAGAGCTGTAGCTTTAAGTGCCATTTTATGGATAAAAAAGGAACATATTATCATTGGGAAAACAAACATGCCCTCACTGTTTCAAAAGCTACTGGATAATTACAGCCACAATAAGATGAGAGTTCTAAATTTTGCCACAACATATAATGATTCTAACCAGGCTGTTGGATTACATTCACAAATGGAAATTCAGGAACTCCAATTAACATGTTCTTAATGTGATAGACTTTAGCAGGGCTTTTTTAAATGAAACCAGTCTGTGTCAATGGGACTTCATTACTTAAATCACAGTAATCATAACAAGGCAGTCTCGGGCTGCCTACATCTGAAATATTATGTAAAAACATTACAAAAAGACACTGAAGTTATGCTCAAATACTTACCTTTTAGACTTCCACACCTCACATTGCAAACTGTGGAGCAGCAAACACAAAACTGCCACTACTAAATAATATTTTTTGGTAAACATTTTCAATGCAAAAGCCTAAGCACAGATACACACGGATATATAAATGGATAGAGAAACACCTCAGCAGAGAGCTTCACTTTCAGAGGTTCTGACATTGCTGATGTGGAGAGGAAGACACGAGATGAGTGCAAGTGAAAGAAAATAATGAAGCTGCTCTTTAAATTTTAGATGTGAAGATGGCACTTTTGGGTGTGAGGTGCAGGCCTTGAGAAACACAGGGAACACAAACTGGTGCATCCCACTGTGAGTTTCCTTAGGGACATCTTCATTCCCCCTCCTTCACTGCTGTTATCTGCCATCAGTGGAGGGCATTTGTTCCACTCTTCCAGCCAAGCAGCCCAGTCAGAGCATTGCCAGCTGCCTCTACAGAGCTGCCAGACATCCAGCCTAGCACCACAGGAATGTTTGGGACTTACTGGTCACACAGTGGTTCAGCAACAGAGCTCTGGGGTAATTGCCCAAATTCAGAGCATGAGCTGCTCACAGCACACGTGTGACACTGCCCTGAATTTCCACTCAGAAAATAGCATTTACAAACATCTCTCCAGCAGGACCCTGTGCTAGAGAAGCTTGACAGCCCCCTGTGCTGGAGATGCTCCCACGAAGAAAGAATTCCTCTGCGTAACCATCGTGTCCACAAGAAAACCAGTTTCTGTTGTACCACACCTTTGCTAGTTTGTTTCACAAGCATTCAGAAAACAGGTACACAATACAAAGGTTGATTTACCAACAATTCTTCAGCAGTTGAATCCAATCACATAGACTCAAATCTCAGCACATTCCACGGGAGTGGAGGTGCTCATAAACAACACTCACAAATCCTGACATGGAACTCGAAAGAGAACAGGTTTGTTTCCTTCAGGTAACTTCAGACTGTGTCACTGAAAGCTGTTGTGTACACATCTAGATACTTTTCTTCATAAAGAAGCAATATACAAACTCTTAATGTTCTTGGATCAGGGTAGACACATGAGATTTCCAGAAAACCAAAACTTAACTCAGACTTTCAAGAATGCAAACATTAACAAAGCCAAAATTGCATTATACAGAGTCTTCTGCAACAGCAGAGGTTTAAGATAACCACCTACCCTAGGTTGCTCATTTCAGCTCTCCTCACCATTTCCTGCCTCCATTCTGACTGCTGCCTCCATGCAGAAGCACAACTGCTTGTGAAGCTGTTCTGTGAAAGAGATTAAAGCAGTGAGCTGACTTTCTGCAGAGCCTATTTGGTTCCCTGATTTATTTCACAGAGCAATACCACCAATGTGTCAACACAACATCATAAAACATTGGAACAACCTGGACCTAGCACCCAGCACTGCCCTTGTCCAAGCCCTCGTGCACTGCCCCATCACGTGCTGGTGGCAGAATTTGTACACCTACACAGAAAACTGCATTTGGATTAAAGCATCCCATTTTCCCCTCGGTTAGTTTTAATCCCTATCAGTCAGTACCCAGGCTGCATCAGAACACAGCACCTCAAGCACTTCTTTTGACTGAGAAAAGGGAGTATAGAGGGTGTAAAAAACCCAAACTCCTTCCCCAGGGATGGAGCAATGCCTGACACAAGGGAAAGGTTTCTCAAACTCCAGATACTAACCTGCAACTCTCAAGTTGTAAATTCTTGAGGAACAGTTGTGAGTTCTTCAACAGCAGCACGACTAAACAGCTGAATAATTGGATAATTCCTAATCAGAAGGCAACAGGAAGAATTGGAATTTCAGCATTCATGCCTAAATCCAGGTAAAATTTACCCATCTTAAAAGCACCAAGTATTGAGACTTGATTCTATTTAAAGGTGATACACTGAGCAATGTAGGATCTACTTCAGCATTTGTCACATGATGACAAATGCTGTTTGCAGCTACAAGATCCAGACTTTCCACAGAAGGCTCTGGAATCTCAACCGACCTGTGTTCCTGTCATTCAGTATCATTATTAGCTCCTTAAAATCCTATTTCACTTTCTCCTCATAGTGCAATTCTAGCATTGCCCTGTGCTCATCAGAGCCTAATAACACCCACGACTAACGACTCATTTACTACAGTCCCTCATCTGAGAAATAAGTGCAAAAGACTCAAGCATGATAAAGTTCTATTTCCACAGTGTTAATATAAGAAGTTTCATCTCTCTTGACAAACGCTGCTGCAGTTTAAGCCCTGACACAGTAAACTAAGGATTGGATTGTTTCATTAACAAATTAGCTTTTTCACGGAAAGCATCAAAGCAATAAGAAGACTCCTGAGATAAATGTGACAAAGCAGCAGGAGTTAATTAAGTAGGACAATGAGTAAGCATTTATGGGTGTGATAGGAGACCCAGCTGATTTAATTGTGAGGCTAATTATCAATTAGAGAATCAAGAAATGGCGTGTAAGTGAAATATTCCATTTGTTGATACTTTAACGATTTTCAGAGACCCAGAAGAGTAGCATTAATTGCTATTTTAGACCTACAGAAGGCGTTTTTAATTCTCCTCTTACTCAAACACAGGTTCTTAGTACTTCTGAAATGACTAATACATCTATATAGTCTTCTCGTACTCAAATATTTAAGTGCTTTAGGTCCTTTGGATGTTTGGGTTTTTTTCAAGTCCAGTAATTAAACATTCCCACACACTGCCTATAAAGCACTCAACTGAAGTCAGAACCTTTCTACATTTATTTTCTATTAAGGATAATAAGTGCCCAGTGGTGTGAGAGTCCCATTAACTACTTCCAGGGTGTTTACACAAGTAAATTTCCAGACAACACGAAAAAGGTCAGGGAATCATTTAAACCCATGAGGGCAAAGAGCCAGCTGGCTTCACTCATTATTAAAATATTTTATCCAGCTAGTGCAAGAAAATAAAATTATTAAAAAATTCATAGAGCCAAAAATATTAATACATTGGAATACAATGAACCCTTTACAAGTTAGGTTCTCACACAGAAGCCACAAAGTATGTAGAGATTTTTCTCAGAACTTCTGTCATAGGCATGTAGCTTGTAAAGGACATTTATCAGAAAAAGAGATCCGACAGAAACTGTATCACAGGACTGGTGGTGTTTCCCAATGAAATTATCAAAAAACAACTTTGGTGTGTAGTAAGAAGAACCCAGAACAGGACAGCAGCTTAAAAAGCAGCTTTCCACCACGTTAACCAAAACGTGTTTTCCTTCATTTAAAGACATACAAAAACCAAAATTACCGAGCACTTCCCTAGGCCTCAAGAATGCAGAGAGTGGGAATTTTTTGCTTTTTTCCCCCTGAGATATGGTTGTGGTGCCACTAGAAGGCTTCCGAGAGACAAGTAAAGCCAATTTCCCCTCAGAAACTGTGAGGGCACTGCCCTACATTTTATTACCCGCGTTTTATCCGTCCCGCCCATTGCATTGGGCCCGCCCTTTCCGCCATCTTAGGCCCGCCCACGGGAGCGCTTCCGCCGCCATCTTGTGCCCTCCTGAAGGGCCTCAAGAAAGCAGGCAGTGAGAATTTTTTTGGCTTTTTTTCCCCTAAACGTGGCTGTGGCGCCACCGGAGGGCTCCCAAAGGACGAGAAGAGGGGATCCTTCCCCTCAGAGAGTGTGTGGGCACTTCCTTACTGTTTATAAAACACGTTCTGGCCCTTCCCGCCATCTTGTGCCCGCCCACATGAGCTCCCGTCCCTCACGCCGCCGTTGCCCCGCAACGCCCGAGCGGCCGCGGCCATTCCGCGGTCCCGGCGGGGCTGAGGCGGCCCGGCTGCGGCTCCATGGAGCCCAGCAACTTTATAGCGCAGGATAACTACTGGTAACAGCCCCCCGACCCCGGCAGCCACCGCTGCTCTGCGGCTGATCCCGTCCACCTTCTCCTCCCGCTCCGCAGCTCCGCGCTGAAAGAGTTCTCGTGTGTGGTTAAAGAGCTCTCGTGTGTGTTTAAAAGAGCGTGTGCGCTGGGTGAAGCGTGCCTCGCTATAAGCGGCAGAGTTTTCCGAGCTGGCTCCTGTGCACCCCTCCTTCCCCGCCGGCCGTGGGATGGGGGCATCCCGTCAGCCAACACAGTAAATGAAAGTGTATTTGTAAGGATATCGCTGCTTACTTTTCACCCTCCTCCGCTTCTTAAAACGTAATTTAAAAGCAGCGCGTTCACACGCAGCGTTTCCAACCTCTGGAAAGTATTTTCCCATAAGCGCTGAGTCAGACAATGATAATTTGTACGTAAGTTTGCTGCTTTGCGATGGGAGTTGAAAGATTCCTGCTAAAGTGCTGTGCTTTGTGACATCAGTAGTTGGGTTGGCGTGTTAGGGTTTTTTTAATGAAAGTTTTCGAAGTAATCTTCAATATTTGTCTGTTGGTTTCAGGAAAAAACACGTTGAAAGGGAAGGAGATGCTGCAAAAAGATGGGCTGAAAAATGGGGATTTTTGAAAACACCTCTTGAGGAGGTAAAATTCAATGGCATATAATATTGTTTATAATGTAAGCAACACATGAAATCTACTTGTGCACAAATTTATCTAGACACAAAATTATGAGAGCACAGAAGACTAGAAATGTGCTGAGTATGCTTTACTATGCTGGTATTAAAGGTATCAACTGCAGTACTTTTGAAATGGTTCAGATATTCAGTTTTCTTCTGAATAAAATGCATCAAGTGGTAATTTATATGCTGTGCATATTCTGATATATTTCTCTTGAGAAGCATGACTCCTGATAGTGCTAACAAGTACTAGATGCACACTGACAGGAAAATATTTCCCCTTTGTCTCTCCATATGGTATTTCTAAAATCTAGGGGAAAAGGTTCCAGCTAATTAAATTGTCAGTGGGAGAATCTACAACAAAATATTTGGAATGATGTCTCTTCTCAGTGATGTTTAGATATTAGAATACAGTAGCACATGATGATACATTTGGAATCACAGTATTTCATTGCTAAAGAACAGGATTGATGCAGCCCCTGCATAGTTATGAATGTAGTTTGCATGTCTTCTGAAACAAAAAACAAACAAACAAACAACAAAATCCAGTAATTTCCAAAGCTCTGAAATAAGAAATCATGCTTGAGGTGGAAAGAACAGAAGAAGTTCATATGGAACAGTGAGGGGAATGGTATGGATATCATATATTATAGTATATTTCAAAAGATAAAGACTCCAGTTTTAAAATATGTTTTGGTTTTAGTTGCTTGGAGATGAAAAGAAAGATGCAAAGCCCAAGCTACAACTTCCAGATCACCTGCAGGTTCGACCTGTGACACCTGTGGAAAAATACATTAAGGTTAGAAAATTAGATTTTAAAACTGCAATACAGCAACATCTGTCTTAAGAAACCACACAAGCTCTGAAAATGAGTTGTCTTATAGAGGGGGGTCTTTAGCTAAAGGTCAAAGTAAACTGCATTTGCAAGCCAAACTATGCTTTAAAAGCATTTGTTCAAGGCAAGGAATTGCCCTTTTTTCCTACCTTTATTTAAGAGTCTGCTTTTTGGCAGAGACAATACCGCTGTCCTGTTCAGCACCACAAATTAATAAGAAGCCAATTCTAATAAGCCAAGTCATAATTATTTTGTTTTATATGATTTATATGTACATTCAGAGTCTTAAAGCTGTCAAGCAGCTGGAGAGTAGAATGTGACTGATGGTTTCATTTATTCACATGGTGTGTCAGGATCACCAGGGAATAGGGTGACTCCACAGGCAGCTAGAGCAGTGACATTGAGAGAGAAATGTACTCACACAAGGGGAAGCAGAATTTGCTAACCAAAAGGAAGGTTAGTCCACTTAGAGAAGATTAGGGAAATAAAGGAGATTGGAAACTCTTACTTGCTGAACTAGCTTTCTTTCAAAGGATTCCAAGGGTGGGGAGATAAGGTATGGAAGTAGTAAAAGCTTTTACTGAGATTAAATTAAAATAAAAATTAAGAGCTAGTGCTGAGTGTGGTAGAGAAATGAAATGGCATAATTTCTGCCATTACTGCTACTTGTTCTTCAGTTTTGTCCCAAACCTCCAATCTCAGTCCAGCTGCAGTTTCAGTTGAGTCTCAGCCCCGTGAGGGTGTCGGTGCATTAACAAATCCTGCAGTTATCAGCTGCTGCACAAGCATGCACAGCCAGGTGCACATTGGAACAGAGTTTCTATTTCATCTCAGAACTGGGAGGAAGAGAAGGGTTAGCTGGGATTTAGGTCACTCTTTACATATTCAGAGTGAAGTTTCATACATCCTTTTCTGAACTCTCTTTCTGCACATTTACCTTGTGGTAACAGTCAAATCTGTTCTCTCTAGGTTAGACTAATAAAAGCTTCTGCCTAGTCCCCTCCCCCAGACCAAAAGTGGGACATGATCTCCTTCATTATCCTGCTCAGTGGGTGGCATTTTTGGCCATAAAAATTATCTTTTCTGAGGAACTGCTCCACCTAAATATCATAAACATTTTCTAATCTTGGCCAAAGAACAAAGTGAAGCAACTCTGGCAAGAGAACTGAAACATTGTTCTCTTGCTGTGTACTTCTCTGCTAAGTCCCCAGATGCTGAAATGATAGAACGTGCCCAATTGAGATGATTCAGCCAAAGTAAGCACAGCAGTCACTGAACAGAGTCTGTTGGCTTTTGTTTTGTTTCCTTTTTAGCTAGATTAGTTGCAGATTAACTTGCTGCTCACCCATCTTCTAAAGTAGAAGGAAGGTAGAATGAATAAGTAGTTCTTGATGTAAAAGCCAGCTTGGTCAGTAATATCTTTGGCATTTGGATTTAAGATTATTATTCCATTGCTGCCAAATATATTGTTGTTGCTACCAAATATATTATAGCAAGGAGAAAATATTTCTCCTGTTTACAGTAGTTAATTGGTTTTAAAGATGATAATGGCTATCTTCAGCTTGAGTTTTTTCCATATATAGTAATAATAAAAAAAAATTCTAATAATGATAAAGCCCTTAGTACTGAACCAAACTTTGGAAAAAAAATTCCAACATCCACTACTAAACAATGACTTGACTGTTGGTTTTAGAACACTACAGCACAAAAGACAACGTTGCATGGCAGAAACATCAAAAACCTTTCCCTCATTCAGTCTTCCATGTTTCTTTGATTTTAGGTGCTTCCATCTCCTCCCGTACCTAAAACTACCCAGGGATTTATTGGCTGGAGATCAAGTGTCCCAGCACTGGCACTTGAACATGATTATCAAGTCCAAAGCAGCAAAGGAAGTGTCTGTACTATGAAGTGACCGTGTGAGCCCTCCGTGTGGCATTAGGAATTAAAGAGGCACAAAGATCCATCTGAATTCCTAAGGAAATTCCCTGTAGTGGACTGCTGGACTGTGGATCATTTCTGCTATTTATGTAAAAATCCACAATCATTTTGGTAAAGTGTCAGCATTTTCATTTTACTTAATTGAATCTCTGGTATCCAAGCTGTTAACTCTGCTTCAAAGCTTCTGCTTGTAAGTTAGAAATAATAATGAATAAATTCAGATAAAGATCACAGAGCACTAATAAGACTAAAATTTAAAAATATTCATTGGAAGTTGGAATGACAGTGCAATTTTTATAATTGTTTCTCCATGAGAACCTCTACTTATAAAATACTCATAAAATACAGTGTGTGCTTTGCAGGTATTTTGTGTAGTTACACACATAAGTGAGTAGTTCCCAATAAAAAAAGAAAGTACACAAAAGCCATAGTGACACCAAGTCCCTTTGAAAAATCAGTTTAATGTCAAAACAGGGTTTTCCCATTAGTTAATCAGTATGCAAATGTGTTACAAAGGATTTCTATCACTTCAGTTTTGTGTATACCAGTATTTGCACCAACCGGGGAGAGATGCTCAGAGCCAGCAGGTGAGTGCACTGGGAGTTACTGGGGTAGCTCCCTCAGTGCCCTGGAGTTCAGTCTTGTATTTCATTATGCACCTGAAGGGTTGCCAGGATTTCTGGAAACTCAGAAGGAGACTCCTTGAGCTGCAACATATGTTTGCACAATATAATTTTAACTGGCCAAGGTGTTCAAACCAGAAGGTTGTTTAAACAAAAGACAGTCTCCAAGAAATCAACACAGGCAGCTCCCTCAAACTCCTTATCACTTAAAGGGGAAAGGCTTTCCTCTCTAACCCTGCTGCAAGATCTCCTTTGTGTTCTGCAGCCATCAATATCTACTGCTTGAGTCAGCACTAAGTCCTTGGCTTTCACAGCAGCCAGTGTTTGTTCTTCCCTTCTTCCCAAGAAATGACTCATAATGATCAACATCCCACCTTTTTTTTTTTTTTTTAACATCCATTTCCAAATGCCCACAAAATAATAATATTTTACTTTTTTCCATATTCTTTACAAATAATGGAGAAGTGAGTCATATCCTTTGGAAAGATTACCCAAGAAAGAGAACACATAGCAGAAGTAACTTAGACACTTTACTGAAAAACCAGAATAAAGAATAACTTGGAATCAGACTTTGGAAAATGAAGTTAAATTGTAGTTTAGCTACTAACCATAACCTGTCTACACTGTTCTTTGGACAACCAAGATAATTGTAAGAACAATATTTAAATTCAGAGTGCTTTCTTGTCATTGCCAGGTTTGTTTTTCTTGCTTATTTTAATCATGTGGTATGTGGTTCTTCAGTTTACTTTAAGGTCATAAGATCTTATTCTTGTCTGATTTATATAAACAGGTATAATAGTGATTAATGTCATTTAGTAGCAATTAAATTAAATTTATTTAGGCCAAATAAAAGGGAAACTTCACTGGCTTTTAAAGAGTTATATTAAAGAATCAAAGCTGGCACCAAATACCCAGTGGCTGTTTGTATGAAGTGAAATCCAAATCCAGATGAGCCGTGGTTTGATTTTGAAAACCAAAATAAATTCTTTGTCCAGCATCTACAGTTGGACATTCCTGACTCATATTCCAATGTCTGAATGTTAACTCTGTCCTGACAGTAAGGGTTTTATATTGTACATTCTGTCATTTAAGGTACCTTTACTTCAGGAGATACTTTGATAGAGACTAATTTAGGATGTGCAAGGAATAGAATCTAAAATTTTAAGTAATCTCTTTATCATAAACCTGTCAGTTGTTTTATGTCCCATGTATTCAGGGGTTTGGTGTTATGTGAAACTATTAATCTGACTGTTTTTCTCCCAACACTTCTAACATTTTACATGAAAAAAATTGTGTAGAAATTGTGGATTTGCAGCTGGCAAAGGACTGCCCAGTAATCCGCCCCAGCTGTGAATCCTGCAGGTCATTACAGAATTATTGTATCACCTTGTTATGTTTGAAACCTGGCCTTTTAATTTGTGGAAATTAACCTATTTATTGGAGCCAGATTGGGTACATAAATGCCACTGCACACTGAAAAATATCACACATCTCTGAGGTCAGGACAGTGTTAGTAAACTCTGCACACCCCAGAAAATGCTTCAAAACAAAATTAAATCACTTCAAAAGCGCAACAAAAGTCTAAACAATTTTAATTCTGTGTAAAAGTGTTAGGCCTGTGTTTCTGTGTGAGTCAGAGCAGAACCAAAACATGAGAACAAGATGTAAGTGTATTTAGATGTCTTTGATGCTCCAACCAAAATTTCACTTCATCTTTTGCAAAGCTTCTGGTGAGCACAGGGAGCTGCAGAGCAACTCCTTGGTTGACAAAAATTTTTCAGAGAGCTGAAGCCATCTGGCCTTTAGTGTTGTTTTCAGGTAAATTGTGCTAACAGACTCATTTTACAGAAGAGCTGTGGATGGTGTTTCAGAACTGCACACAGAGAAATGTTACTGGATCTGGTACCCAGAGCCAGAGGTGGGAACAGGTCAGCCCCACATCTGTCACCAAGGATGTGTCCCTGCAGGTCCTGTCCTGGGTGTGTGATGAAATAACAGCACAGGCTTAAGTGACAGCTGCACTTAACTTGAAGAACAATGAAATCAAAATTACCTTTTTCACAAGCACTCGTTTAACAAACAACCAAACTGGGGGACAAAAACCTGGTGTTTTTCTTCACAATGTGTTCTTTTCTGTGCTGTTAGAACTGGCACAGAACTGGCACTTGCTATTTATAATTTCATTAATATAAGATACTTTACCAGGAGCTCAGAGTCAAAAGATTGCTATTTATTTAAAATGCATTTTTACAGAGAACAAAGTTTTTTTATTAGATCATAGTTGCTGGTGATTCTAAGTAGCATTACTGAGGTTGCAATCACCATACAAGAGTTGCTGTCCATTTGGAAAGAACCAAAGTGAACAGCAGCCACAGCCTGTGCACAGACAAGTGGAGCAGTGCCTAAAAGGGTGCTTGGAGAATAAAGCTCAGTGCTCTGCATGAGACATCTCTGCAGTGACATGCTGTGACATCCCAATGACACTCACTGCAGTCCTAGGTCTGAGCAACAAACTCCTGGTCCCAGTTCATCCTGTTGGCTGCCCTGTCAGCCTGAGGTAACTTTAGTTCTGACATTGTTTCCTTACAAAACACAGGATGTCAATTTTATTATTATCATTTTCAGAGGTGTAAGGCTTCCCCATTGACACACACCATTTCCTCCTCTAGTGAAGAATTCTTTTTGGTTCCTTCCAGGCTGTACAAAGTAACAAAGTGACAAACATTGATCTAACAGAGTCACTGGCAGCCAGAGGAGAAACCTCTGCTCCCCTGTGAAGCCCAACCCAGGGCCTCCTCACTTTAGGTTCCTCCGTGTGTTGTTTTGTTCCCCTTGAAACCGTGCCCTTGTAGCAAGACAGATAAGGCCCACTCACAGACTATTACCTTCTTCCTGACTCCTGTGGTTTTCACATCCCATCAAATTGTCATTTGGCTGAAAGCATGTCAGACCATTTCACAGGACCATACTGGAATAAATGTAACTGTACTGGAAATTGATACTGTTGTGCTGTGAAACTGATTGGCTTGGAAGCAAACAAAGCATCATTCCTCAGTCATACACAGAAAAGACTAATGGTATTGAGAAATCATTTTAAAACATACAAATTTTGTTAACTTTATGGGTCCTGTTTTAGGTGAGCTGCACTCTGCAGTTACATATGAGATGTGGCTGAAATTTGGAAGTGAAGGGTCAATACAATGTGCTTTTATTAATGGAAATTACACCTTTACACCTTGTGGTCACAGGTTGTGTATGTGGCCCAGGTGACTGAATTTAGTCCCTTCCCTCATTTTTTTCTCCTCACTGCTTTATTTGCTTCACTAAAGAGGTGAAATAAACTAAAAATTCACTAAATATTGAAATAAACCTGCAGACTTTAATGCACAAAAACAGGTGCAACCATGAAGAAATAAAGAGAACAAAGAATCTTCACTCCCCCCCAGCACTACACTCTCAGCTTGGTGGCTCCACTGCCAGCAGCTACCCTGGGTGCAAGATCAGACTTGCAGGTACCAGATTGGGATTAATTGTGGACACAACTCTCATTAATCAAAGTTTATAACAGCTCTAAAAACATTCAGATTTCCAATACAAGCTATAGAAGTGGCCATTTTTTCTGCTTCCTTGACAAAGCGCTCTTTATTCAGTCCATTTTCCTGTTTTCCCGAAAGATCATAAATGTGGAGAGCAGCCCTGCACCCAGCCGAGCCATGGCAGCCCTCGCCCCCACCCCTGCACGCACATTTCTGTCTCCGGCTTTCCCAGCGATGCCTCCAGGCTGCCGAGTGACACCCGGCTAATCCGTGATGCTCCAGCCTGACCCGAACCTGACAATGCCTTCTCACTTCCCGCAGCCCCTCCTTTTCTTCCCGAAGTGAGAGACGGCCGATGCTTTTATTCCTCACCGGGGAGCAAGACGAGCCCAGCTCTGCTCGTGAATCTCCTCTGCTCGCTGACACGCGTCAGACACAACATTCTCATCCTTAAAAGCTGGAGCAAAACAAAAATAAAGCAAGAGCCCAAAAACCCCAGTGAGCTCCAGTTCCTGTCTGGAAAAAATAAACAGCCATTATGCTCCTCTTGCCAGAGCCCAGCGCTGTGCTTTGTTTCAGTGAAAGCTGTGTGATTTCTCTGCTCCCATCACGTGCATTGCAGTTTCCATCTTGGCCCTATACTGGTTAAAGAACAAACCCCACATATTTACAGTCTCTCAGGAGGAGCTGAGAGCCAACTGACCAGCATGAGGGGAGACATGGAGGGCCAAGGTTTATGGGTTCACCAGGACATGGAGATTTTCTCTCCCAGCACCTTTCCTCCCTGGCTGTTGTCACAGGCAAAGTTGGGACTTCTCTGTGACAACGGAACAGCCCTTGGTGCTTAAGCCCAAGGCCTGAGAAGTCAGGCTTGCTGTGCTGTTTCTACACAGGACAACAGGGTACAGGGTCAGTGGTGCTGCTGGGTCAGAGAACTCTGCTCCTGGACATGGACCCTGAATATTTAAAGCAGGAAAATTCACTTTAACCTACAATTTTTTAGGAGTCTTGAGCCAGGTGCCAAGTAAAGGGAACAACGCTGCAGTGCAAACTGGACAGTAACCTGGTTCCCAAGGAGCACTGCTGTTTTTGTTCTCCTAGAAGCTGTGTCTACAATAATTCCAGTTACTTTGTTTGTTTGCCCTTCAGGATGTTTAAAGTAGGAGTGCTGAGCAAATCAGTTTTTACTGGGATAGCCACAAGCAATGGACAGCTAGAGAGAGCTGTGCCTTACTTCTTCACCTTCATCCAGAGCTGTTTAACTTGAGAGGGAACCACCTTCTTCATACTTAACAAATCTCAGTTAAAATGTTCTGCATGCATAGATGCAGAACTCTACAATTAAAAGACTCACAAAGGAGAAAGAAATGCCTAAATCTGTTTTCCATTTTCCTTTCATTTGCACTGTTGGAGTCACTGCTAATCCATCCTTACCTGTCAGCAGTGACAGGGAGGACCCAGCTGGGTCTGTTGGGCAGCCAGACCCTGGTACTCCCTGTGCCCCTCTCAGCTCACTGGCCCTGCTGGGGTTAACCAGCTGTTGAGGGTTTCTGGAACACAGAAGACACCAAATTACATAAATACTGCAATTATTTGGAATGTATTTTACATTCATTTCACGCGTGTGTTTGGCAGTGTTGCTGGACTTGTTTTGAAGCTGAATAAAGCACATGCAGAGTAGTCATGGATGTGTAAAAGCATCCAAATATGAGAATGGCTCTTCAAACCTAGTGAGCCAAATCTTTCTCTTTTGAAGAAGGGCTCTATAATGATGATTTATACATTTTTACTGTGGAAAAGTAGATAAATAGACAGCATTGTCTTGTTAGCCTCCTGAACAGTCCCCAATAAGGGCAGATTGCAGAGTTTATCCCATACCTCAGGTTCCAAAATGGTTTTTTCACCTGGTCTTGCCCAAACCCCGTGGGGTAATACAGTGAGAAATAAAAATGTCTCATTGTACAAAGAAAAACACCAAGTCTTACAAGAATATAGTCCCAGCTCAGGTCTCTCAGGACACCAACAAACAAGCTTCACTTTCTTTCCTGATGACTACAGCCTTCCCTGAAAAATTACAGCTTTATTATACATAATTCAATTTCATCAACTGCTTTTCTTTATTGTCCCTTCTAATTATGCACACATATACTTGTTATTTATTGCAATACATAAATTATGCCCCAAGCATAGCACAGAAATACACACACATTTCTTATGTAAGAAGAATGAAAAAATCAGTCAGGCCAATCAGGGATTTATTTACTCCCCTGTCCCATTCTGGATTTGTGGGTATTTGTACAGATTCAGATACCACACCTGAATTCTGTCTGAAATCTCCCTTTGGTTGTTACAAGGACATTAATTACCTGCATTCCATAATGTATCACACCAGCTTTAAATGCTTTTTAGTTCTGAAAAACAAGGCCAGATGCGCAGAAGTTTCTATGCTTCTGACAGCCTAATGATGACAACACAGTAACTCAATTTGTTGTCTGATTTTGGCTGAGAGAGGCTCAGGTCAGCGTGTTTGATGTGCCACATGCATTACTTTTAAACTCTGCTCATGATTCAGGACTGCAGTCCAAATTCAGACTTTAAATGATACACCACAGGATCCTTGTTCTCCACAAAGCTACAGAGGGAGCTGGGGCAGTGAGATCTTATCTTTAGACTTCAAAGGTGGTGTCTGAAATGAGTCCCTGTGGATAACCCCCTTCAGGGCAGGATGCCAGGGCCTTACAGGAAGGCAGCACATGGGACTTGTTCCTCCTGAGCCCACTTTGACTGAGCTGACCACTCGCCCTTCCCTGCAAGAGCATCTGCATACAACAAAACTAAGCCAAAAATGTCAGGTTTTTACAGCACATATTGTACCACCTATGGAACATGATTAATCTCTAGTGTGCATTCCCTCTGCAAGGTGTCAGGATAGCACAGAGTCCAGAGGCATTTGTGTCCAGTGAAGAATGTCATGCCTGCAGGAGAGGATATTTGAGAGGGCCCTGTAATGGATGTTTATTTGTCTGTGGTATCGATTTATTAATTTGTTACACGCTAATCATTAATCAGCATCTGGTACAGGGGTCACACAGTCAGCCATGCAGCATCACCCACTGCCCTGCCAAGCCTCTCCAGAACCCACAGATGCTAAAACACCAAACAAGCAGCAGAAGGACTTTAATTCCATAAAGGAAATGCCAACACTGCTGCACAGTCCTTGGATGAGCCCAGCCATGGAAGCTGTCCTAACCAGACCAGGGAGCACTCCCCTCATGTCCCTGAGGTCACAATTTGGCTAAACATATGCAGAACATGCTTGGCTCATTACACATGTGCATATCAAATCCACATTCAGCAGCAAGGGAACAGAAGACAATATATGGTAAAATACTGGAACTGCACTTCAAAGATCAGGATGCAATTCCACGGATTCCCAGGGTGTCTTTGGCCACAACAGTCACCCTCCCCTGCTTCAGCTCCCATCTGTAAAAAGCAAAATAACCATCCCTCATTCTTACTTCATCCATCTTTGCAATTGAAACACGGAGTTCTTTGTAGTGGTGTCTCTTTCTCAAAATACATCCAGCTCCCAGTACACAATGTCCTCCTCAGAACAGCCTTATGGAAATGCATCCAAAAAATAAAATAAAAAGAACCATATAAAACATCCACTGATGAGATAAGACCACCAGCACAACAATGCAGTGAACAGCTGTAATCTGTGGGAGGATTACTTCTCTTTGCCATAAATGCCATCTATTTTTCAAGACAAGCTCTTCCCTTTCATAGAGCAGGGAACTCAGTATCTGCAGACAACTTCCCTTCCCACCAGTATGGTTTTTAAAGGCTCACAGTAGTTTGTGACATTAATTAGAAGATGCCACAACTTAATGACAAATATTAGTATTAGTCTGCTTGATTAACATAATTTATTTCTTCATTGGACCTTTTATTCCAGATGAGCTGCTTTTCATCCATCCATATTTGCTGAGGGAAAAAATGCATCTTGACATGCAATGTTAATGTGCCCTCTGTGCTGACCTCTTATCTCTTAACTTTTCATTCTCACCCCCCTGTTCTCTGCAGTGTCTGAAATGAGCTTTAGCAGCAGCTCTTGGTCAAGACTCTCGTACACTGGACCTGTGCCAATGCTTTTGGGGTGTTTAGCACTGACTAAAGGTCTATTCCTATGACACACACATTTAAATTTAGCATTAAACTGGTGGGGAAAAAAAAAGAGAAAAATATGGAAAATGCCACTTTCTGACAAGCAGAAAATTAGAATTCATTCCCCCTGAGAATTAAATGGACTTTTCTGCTTCCAGTCACTAACTATGACAAGGTTAACATTTTTCAGTCTAATGACTAAGGACATTAAGTGTGCATGTGAATAAGAAATAAAATTACTGGAGGGTATTAGCAAAGTGTATGACAACAGCCCAAGCTGACAACAGAACTCCAAGGCTGCAGATTGTAGCCAACACTGATCCTTTGCCATGGAGAACCAATGGATACCAGGCATGGAGGGCATCCTGCTGTCCTCATTACTGTAACAACATCAAAATCACAGCAAGAGCCACGTCTGGGTGGGGGGAGAGCTCATCTCCAAGGGCATGCAGCACATTCCCAGTATCCCAGGCAGGGGCACCGTGTCAATCAGAGGCCACAACCCCCTGAAGATACTCCAAAAAGAAAAAATCCCAAGTGCATCTCTTACTTCCCCAAGGATTCTTTCACCACTCACTCCCAATTCTGATATGAGGATTAGGGTAGGAGATTAAGTTATTATGTGTGACTTGCCTTCTCTTCTCTCCTTCCCAGTTCAGTTTTCCCTGTAGCTCCTCACTGTCTTACTCAGCTGTGGCAAACTGTGGCTTCCAGACAATAAAGGATTTCATGGGATGTAGCACGGAAGGCTCAAAGGAAAAGAGAAGTCTCTGTTACTGATATGCCCTTAGTGATAGGCATTAAGAGACTGGAAATTATTAACTATTGGGAATCTTTCAGGATATATAGAGAATTAGGGGATTAGAAGGTAAGACAGGAAAATTATATTTTCAAATATCTAATTTCTTCAGTGAAAAATAAGTGTAAAAATGATATTTAGAGATATAGGTCAAGTTAGAGAAAGCCCTTTTAAGCAAAGACAAGTAATATGGATTCTATCAGAACAGTAAAAGCTAAGAAGACATCGACAGAATTCAACACAGAGCTCTCCTTTTATTGTTTCTGCCTTTGATTTGGTTTCAAAAGCTGCTTGGCCATAACTGAAAAATCCAAAGCTTACAATTTAGGGGATAAATGAAACATTAAAAAAAAAATAGTCATTAGGACTAAAAAGCAAGAAAGAAAACCAGAAGAAAACAAGTACTTTCAAACCCACAGAATCTACCTCTAGATTAGCCAACTGGAAGGATTCACCAACTTTTCTTTGCTACCCTGTGGCTCTCAGGGTGCTCATCAGGCCAAAACAATGCATTTTTTAATTTTTCTAGTCTGAGATCAGTGTGATAAACTATTAGGCAGCTCAGTAACAGATCAGGTTTGCTGTAACATCAAAAGCAGGATCCTCCTCTGTTTATGCACAACCCACCAGACACAGCCTCTGAAGGGTTTGTGCTTTGCCAAAGCAGCGTGAGAGGATTCCTGCATGTTTGACACCAATGCACCTGCCCTCCCACAAGCTCTGATCCACATTCCAAACCACTCTCACTCTGCACTCTGATTACTTTTGGTCTCTGGCCTCATTACCTCACACTTCCCTACAATAAACTGCATAAGCCACTTACCTGCCTGTAATCCTGATAAATCCAAATCATTTTGAATGAGTTTGTTTTGTTCCTCTGCCCCTCCAACTTCCTCAGCCTTATTTTATGTCATCAGCATATTTCAGGCACTTTTGAAATTACATTCTGCTCGAGGTCACTGCACTCATTTTAATTCCAGCCCCCCTGCACATCAGTGCTTAAACTCCCTTCTGATTTATTTATACTGTTTATTATCAGAGCTCAATTCAATCAATAAAAGCTGGAATTCAAACACATGCAGGCATTTGAATTATGCATACAAACACTCATCAGGGGACAGAAGACAACTGCTATGGTCTAGATGATTCCTCTAACATATGGCAGCTCATAGGTAAGGGGGCTCATAGCCATGAATTTTTATACCTTGACTTCTGCTTGACCTCAGTGGTTGTTTGGCTACTGGAAACCAAATGAATTGAAATAGCATCAGAAATTCCACGGAAGAGGTTTGGCCAAGGGCTCTCTGCATTTCTTATCCCAAGCCACCAGAACCATATTTATGGGCTTTCTGAGCTGACAGTTCCTTTATTAGCTCCTGTACACACAGGAATTCCAGAAAAACACCAGCAACCCACACCAGACAGTCATGTCAAGCAAATGCTGCAAACAGAACAGTGTGCAGGGAACTGGAACTTAAAGGGAAACCAAAGCACAAACCTCAATTGCAGCCTGGCTTAGGCATCAAACCAACTTAAACAGGCTGCTGGAAGCAGAGGAGGAAATTAATAACTTTTGGCTCCCCTCTGCAAACCACCACCCTCCCTAAACCTTACTGGTCAGCAGATCCTCAGGCACAGCTCACTGCTGGCTTCTGCTTGCCTTTGAACACAGTTGGTGGTTACAACCCAACAATACTGCAAACTCAGAAAATGAAGGCAGAGAAAGTGTGTGAATGTGGGATCTGTTACAGACAGACCACCTTTGGAATCGTGTGCCCCAGCTCATCTGAAGTTTCATTTCTCTCAGTCCTTTGCCACCTCCTCACTGCTCTTCCCTCTCCACCCTCTCCCTACGATGGATCCTTAGAAGCCATCCCTCATAAGCAATCATCCTCCCTGCTAATCACTCTTCTGAAAAAGCTGTTTCTATTTTTCCTTACTGCTCCAAGCTCTTGTGCCACAGCAGAATTGGTTTGCAGCACATGAGTCATGGCCTGAGTGCTGGGGACAAAATCACAGCCCTTCTGGTCAAACTGACAGTGACAAAATTCCCTCCTGCATCTTCTCTGGCCTAGAATTATGTGAATTCCAGGAGTCTCTCTGAAACCCTGTTTTAATATTTCACAATTTATGCAGAGAGTATTTTGGCTTTTCTATCAATACATTTCTGCTTGGTAACTCCCAGTTTGAATGCTGATTGGTGTTTTGCATAAATTAACTAAATTGCAGCCCTTCTGTTTCATTGGTACTTTTTGTCTGCTTCCATCAGGAACAATGTCAGGGAGATTGCAAGCTGACTATAATTCTCTTTCCTAAGCAAAAGGAAAACATGTAAGAGCCCAATCAGCACCAGTTTCCTGATGTCTGTTGGGCTTTATAAGCTGTATTGTACTCTGGCATTTAACAATTTCTGTTCATTTGGTTCACTTTAAGAAGGAAACGTAACAATTACCACAGTGTTCTGAGCCTCTGGTGTCTATTGATAAATATGGAACAGGTGTAACAACAGCTTCTCTTTCTTTCTCCTTAAAAATTCCCTGAGCTAAAAAGTTGTTTGTGCAATGCCAAAGCAAGGACAGGTCTCTGCTCCCAAGTTCCAGCACTCAGCTTCCATAAGGAGATGTGCAGCAGACTGGATTTCACAGGCAAGACAAGACCAACCCTGGTATGAAGCTGCCAAGAACTCAAAACTGCTCAGGTGCTGCCTGAGCCTGGAAAGAAACTCAGATATGTTCCATACCCCCACAGGCAGGAGATCTGCTGCACAATCCAGCAACTGATGGTACTTTAAAGGATTCTTTTAGTACACAGCATGAAGAATTCCACATTCAGCCCTGGTCTGACAGCCAACAGTGTTCACACCTGGGCCAGGTTTCATTAAGCAAGGAACACGCTCACATCTCAGCCATGACAAAAATCAGTTACCACAAGTTGGTTTATAAAACAGTCACAGGATTTATTGAGATAAATACAAATAGAAAGTTACATAGATTCTTTATTCTGACAAATGAATGACACTTCCAGAGTGTCCCCACCTAACTGGGCTCTAAACAGCACCATGTACTGACACAGCTGCCACGTGCTCATCCCACCAGGGCCACCAGTGAGGCTCCAACCTAAGCAACACGACCAACATGCTTTGGATTACAAGTGCTGGATCATTCCCTACAGCATCCCAGCAATATTGCACCAGCTACTGTTATTGTCATGTTCCTTAGCTAGAAATGCTGAAAAGTGAAATTCTTACTATGCTGTGAAAGTGGATGAACTACCTAACTTTGCTCCACCTGGCTTTTTAAATACATATTTTTGCATAATTTAAACAACCCAGAGAACTGCACGTGAACACACTCATTGCATACATTTGTCCAGGACAAGACGTAAAGTGCAGCCTTTAGCCATGCTGAATTCATTTCTAGTTTCAAACTAAACCAAAAAGACAAACTTGCAGAAGGGAAATCTGGATAACAGACCTGCACATTGTCTACAAAAAACCCACCCCAGACCTCTGCTGGTCCCCATTAGGACATGCAGCTGTGGAGTTTTAACAGGAGGTTTTAAATGCTCGACTGAAATCACCTCATTCAAAACCAACCTGAATTTGGGAGCCAGAGAGGTACCAAAATATTGTTAAAAAACAAAGAACTTTGTTCAGCCTTTTAGTGAACTTTTATAGCTGGTGGCTTATCCTTTACACACATCCTAGGTAAAAACTCCTACTGAACACTAGCCAAACATGCTAAAACCTATGGAAGCTTGTGTTTTCCAGTGGATTATTGCAAGTCAAGGTAACTATTGAAGGTGAGGTGACAAACAGTAACCTGGGTTGGGTTAATGTTCAAGGGACTTAATTTATATACAGTATATTTCAAACATACTTACATATACACACACTTACAAAAATCTGTTCAGTGCTGAGAAATTTAATGAACTGATAATAAAAAACAGAAGTGAAACCTTGTCAGAAAGGCCTTAGAAAATCTGAACTGTTAGAAAATATCAGTATAATGCCAGCATTAGAAAAAGATATTAGAATTAGAAAAAATTAACTTGAGGAATATTTTTGTTAAGAAATTGCAATCATAAAAAGTCTGTACTGAAGAAGCATTTGTTTTAAATTATAAAAAAAACCTGTAAAAAATTAAATGGAGAATGTTGCAGAGTTTACACTGTTTGCTGCAATAGCAGTGGTATACTTCTGCCTGCAACTTCCAAAGAGCATTTTGTGATCTTACAAGAAAACAATTTGTTACAAATACTGTACATATTATAATACATGACTGGTTAACTCATACAAAAGTGAGCCCTCCCAAAAAACAGAACCCATCTGAGGAACTTACTGTATTGCAGACAAGCCACGTTGAAACAAAACCAAACCAGGTATTTCTGTGAAAACCTTCCCCCATGTGAACTACTTACTATGGAACATGAAATAAGGGCATGTATTTACACAGGTCTGCTGAGGAGAAAGGACTCTGCTCTCAGAAAGAAAGAAACTGTTATCACATGAAAACATTTCTTTAGTATTTAAGCATTAGTTTTTGAGCAGTCGGGGGTTTTCTCCAGGACCCACATTATTGCAGATTTGGGATCCAGGAGAAGCAGAAGTATAAGCTTTATAATTTTTCTGAGGCTACTCAATTTGACTAACACAATTCTGCTCTTTCTTCCAAGCCCCTGTTCCAACAGACAGGAGACATCCCACTTCACCTTACACCTCACTTGCTGTTTGCCCCAGACCTTGCTCTACAACCCACAGAGGCTGCAGAGCAAACTGTGGCACCAACTTTCCCCAGAACACTTCTGCACTGGGGTTTTGCAGAATTTAGAGCTTCTTAGGAAAAGGTGTTTGGGGTTTAACCACTGGGCAGGTTAAAAGGTGTTTGTTAAATGAGGTGCGCATGTAAAACAAAGACTCCAGCCTGTAACTCTGTAATACCCTTGTACAGCTCCAGCTCCTGTCACAGAGCTGAACCTCTCAACTCAAGTGACCTTTGCTGGGGCAGAACAAGGAATTCTCTATTTAGGAAATCTCCAGTCTACCTGCTCCTGGGAGAGGCAGCAGCAACAAAAACTGACCTGTGAACACCTGTAAGGGCAGTCAGAAACGTTGCTATTATGACCTGTTAACACTGTAAGAGTATAGCTCAGAAGGAACAAATTAATAGAAACCTCACAATATACAAAGAATCTTGACCTCTCTGTGCTTTGAATAATATCACACAAAAATGACCCATGCTTAATTCTAGCAGTGTAGCTACTTTGAAAAATGAAATGATTTTTGAGCTTTTCCCACTGATACAGAACTAAGTTCTTCATAATTTTTTGTTACAATTCAAAACTATTCACATATATACACTTTTTTGTCAAATAAATGCAATAGGTGGAACAGTACAAAGATTATAATGAAAGTGAGGAAAGAACAGCTTCAGGAAAGTTTGCTACTATCAGGTTTTAAGATTTAGCAACCTTTTTAAGCTTATAGCAAACTTGTACTAACGGAAATATTTTGTTAAAAAAAAAAAAAGAAATGTAAATTCCAATTATGCTGAAACACTGAGTGTAGTATAAGACTTTACAGACAATACTGAAGTGCAGGTGAGGTCAGAGTTATCACCTCCATTGACAAAGGGAAAACCAAAAGGAAGGAATTACAGGAATCAAACACGCAGCTGTAGATGAAACAAGGCCATGAAATGAAGACTGTAACATTTCTCAACACCCCCTTTCCTGCTCAGATAGGTAACTAAACCTACCTTATCTGTCCTCATTACTCACACTAACAGAAACAAGGGGAAAAAATGTCCTGCTGTTCAGCCTTCACTGCAGAACAACCCCTTAGTTCTGTTTTTCAATGGTGATATTGTTCATGTTATCCTGTTTCAGTTTTATGGTGGCAAAGAAAGACACATCTTGATCTCTGTCAGATTGCAGGGCTAGAATGGTCTCTTCTGCAGCTTCTAGATGAGGATTGCCAACACTTTTAAAATAAGCTGGAATAAGGGGAGAAAAAAGACAATTTTAATCAAATCCAAAGGAATAAACCCTAGGGCAAAAGTAGTGCAGAAATACAGAATGCCAAAACCATGTGGGGCAGCTTATCCAGTTTATAGTCTCCTTACAGAAACTACAGGAAACTAAGGAAGCTGACAGAGAAAAAGAAATATGCTGTTTCTGACTCATCTTATTAGGTACTTAAATACTCCTAAGATAAACTCCTTTTGTTGAGCCCTAAATAGAAATACATCAGTGAGCAACAAGAAGCTCAGGAAGCTGCTACTGTACAATGCATTCCAAACCCTTCTCCGTGCTTTACTCTGAAAAAAAGACGGGAGATTTCTGTGTTTATTGCTCTGAATGGTCCGAGGGCAGCACACAGATGAGACGGGAGAGGCAGCGGAAGGAAATCCCGGTTGGATTTGGAGGAAGGCAGCGCTGCTGGGGCGCTGTTCGCGGGGCCGCAGCGCTCCCGTGTGGGGCCGCTCGGCACCTGCAGCAGCGCCCGGGGCTGAGCGAACACCCAAATCCACTGCTCTGAAATCGGGATTTAAATCCGAGATTACAGCGCTTGATTCTGCTTCACAGCCTTGCACCGACTGAGCTACAGGAGCAGAGCCAGCCTGCCCGAGGTGTTGGATTTTCCAAGGAAATGAAGGACCACACCTTTCTCCAGCAATGTCTGCCTGAGAGCCTTGGCGAGCAGGACTCTGACGTTTGGCACAGGATCTGATGCAAGGCTGAGGAGGCTGGGCAGTAAGTGTTCAACAAACTGGTCCACAGGCATGCACTCCTCTTCCACTACAGCCTACGAGACAAACACACAACAGAAAAAGCAAGGTTTATGTTAAAAATACACCATTTGTCATTCCTTTTATTTCTTTCCCCCTTGTCATTAATTTGGCTCTGACCAAGAACACTCCACCCTGTATCTCACCATTTTGAATTTCAACCAAAGATGGGCCAGGAAGGGTAGATGAATTGCTTTCAAGAATGTTTTAGGAAATGCTGCTCTCCTGCCTGTCATCACCCTTTTCCCTTTTAATGTTCAACCCTTGCTCCTCACTGCTACCCAAGTAAACATTTTTGGTTTGAAGGGGGTGAGTGGTGGCAATAAAACAGGAAATAGTTCCTGGCATCCAGCACCCATTGGTGGAGTGAAGAGCTCTTGTGACCCTTTGGCCTAGCATGGCCAAGGATTAAATAAATGTATCTCTATTTGGGACTTAATTCTTGTCTTTTTCACTGGGATACCAGATAGTCCAAGGATCAGGTGTGGCAGCTGGAAGCACAGCCCCTGACAGGGATACAGCTGGGGTGGGACAGCCAGATGCCAGCACTGAAACCACACTGACCAAACCAAAAATGACCAAAAAAAACCTGTGAGTCCAAATTTCAGTTTTGCCCACATTGCTGCAAATCCCAAACGTAATAATGTACACCTAGAAACAGAGAGAGAACACTCCAACCTGACAAATGAAGGCAAAGGCTTGTCTCCCAACCCACTTGGAGCAGTGGCGAAACCGCACTACGAGCTCGTTGATGAAATTTAATCCCAGGGCATTGGCACTGTTTGCATAGAACTTCTGTAGTATTGCTACAACCTGTGAGCCAAAGGAATGGGAAAAGGAAAGGAACAAAAAGAAGAAATGAAACGTCAGTTGCAGCCCTTAGACTTAAAAAAAAGGCATTGTTTTGTTTGAATTCTACGTTGTAGTCAATGTAGTCAGCTGTGCTTGTAGGCTTCACAACAAATTAAATCAACTTTGAGGGAAGATCAGTAGTTGGTTGTTCTGTCTTTGTGTTTTGTTTCCCCCCAGAACTGGGGGAAGGTTTTCCAAATCCCATATACTGGTTTTTATTCACTTCGAAGGATTTCTCATTCACATACAACCACAGAGAAAAATGTCAATATCTGTAGCAGTCTGACAACTCAAAATATTTTATAAACTTTCCATTTCACTTTTTTCCATATTGATTCTTGTGTTTATCATCAAAACATCCCTAATCATGCTACTTGTCTGCAAAAACAGTGATTTCAGGTACCCTCTCCAGGACCATTTTCCTGCTCTCCTGCCAGGAAGTGAACTAAATCCCCTACCAGTTTGAAGGAGATCCACCGAACTTCTGAAACTTTATCGGAGCACAGAGTTAGTGCAATGTGCCTTAAGTAGTCATAGACATCATTGGGATTGTAGAGCTCCAGGATCAGGATCAGCTGCCTGGAACACAAAGGAAACCATGAACTGTACCAATGCAGCATCAGCCTGCTGCCATTCAGCAGCTCTTACAGGGGGGAAAGGAGCACCAAAGCACCAGGGTTACTACAGAGCCCTGAGCAGTTTGTTCTTCTCTTCACTTGTTAGAGGCTTTAATCCATCAGGGAGGGCAAGAGAAACTTTGATCCCAACTACATCTACCAGTGTATCAACATTATCCAAAAGAATAACCAAAAGCTACAAACAAGCATGAGAAGCTTTTTTCAGCTTCCAACCAATATGTTGTTGCAAGCAAAAACTGAATATTTACTTCAGTAAATCTACATTTCAGAGAAAAATTCCTATGTCAGAACCACACAGAACTCACTCCAGCCACAGAACCAGCACAGAACAAGCAGGGACACAGAACCCAGGCAGTGACAGCTCCCCACCAGGGCTCAGGGAGCTGCTGTGTAACTTCTGTACCACTCTGAGTTTGTTGTGTCAAACTACAAAGGCAGAGCAAGTCCTCAACAGCCCAAACACAGCAAGACAATGAACACAAAGGTCAGACTTGATCTGCAAACTATGGCTACGATGGTGCTTCAAATATCAACAGAGCTTGTAGAAAATGAACTGTGGGATGTTAATCTACCTTGATATACCCAGTGTTATGGAAGTACCAAAAAATTATATTTAATTTTTTAGGAAGTGTTTTTTTTCTTTCCTACACATTACAAAAATTATTTTTTACATGCATTTCATTAATTTTTGCAGGGGAGTCTTGAACTAATAAATTCTCTCTGAATGGTATCTATCAGATTGTCATGTTTCATCAGCTGCAAGTGAACCAGATGTCCATTTTAGTAAAATTGTGGGCATTTAAGTTTAAGTCACACATTACAACACAACTTGTGAAAAATAAAAAACCCAAACACCCTCAACTCCCCCCAAAAAACCCTAACAGCCAGTGGCTTTTTCCTTCCTAAAGGATGGTTGCAAACTTTTAGCTTCTAATCAAGATGTGCTAACTTCTGAATGTAATTACTTATTTCTAAGTTAGTAATACAGGTTAAAAATCAGAAGTTAACAAAATTACATACTCTGCCAGCTCGTAACGAAACCTCCAGTTCCTGCTGTTATCAGTCACCACAAATTCTTGCAGCTGGTAAAGATACTCTCGCCTTTTGTCTGCATGAAGTAGCTAAAGGAAAAACATTACTGGTATAAAACTGATAAAACTTCAAACTTGCAGTTCTCTGGTGTGTCACTGTTCACACCTATGTGCATTTTCCTACTTAAATGCAAGTGACCAATGACAAGGTGCTTCCTAAAATCTGTGCACAATCAGCTGAGTGCCTGGACACACACAAGTGACATCCAAAGTACAAGGAGTCATCCCTTTAGCAACACCCAAAGCACCATCTCTGGGCATGAGAGTGAGCAACCAAAAGCTGAGGTTCTGTGTGTATTCCACAGCAGCCCATCAGGATCTGCTCTCTTCTCTCCCAGCCCCAAACACAAATTGCTACTGGACTAACTTCCCCAGTTTACAACAGCCAGCAGCAGTACAACCACATTTACAAAGGGTTTTCAGCTTGGTGTTTTGTTGTGATATGAGAGAAAAGAGAAGTGAGGCACATTAAAAGAAGGGATAGAGGCACACACACAAAATGGCAGCATTGCAAAAAGCTAAACATTAATTACTGAGACATGCACAGCTCACTCAAAAACTCCTCATATAAACGGAGTCAGAAAAAAAATTATGTTGAGAAATTTATTAATTTTCCTACCTTCAGAAAGTCATACAGATGTTTGAGGACACCAATACGCACTTCATCCAGGTCTTTCAAGAACCCATTGAAAATTGGCACCAGATCAGCAGCTGTTAACTGATCCCCCAGGATCACAGCCAGCTCGTGGATGGAGAAGGCCAGAGTGCGCCGCACCTTCCACTGCAAACAGGCCAGCAAGGGAACTAACTACATGAGGAACCATGACTAAAATAAACAAGCTTCTGAACTACCCCTGGGTGAGGATTGAACCAGCAGGACAAGCAGGGCCAGTAGAAAGTGTTACTCATATTTATGATGTCTGATTTAAACCTGGAGTTTTATTTTTAGTTCACGTTTGTTCCTCTATATGAAATTATGTGATGATCTAACTACAGTACAAACTGAAGGAAAAAACCTCCTCCTCAAAATTCTGACTTGCTGTAACAAAACTTTCTTTTCTTACCTGTACATCTGAAGCCAGTGTCTCATAGGTGTCCTTGAGGCAGTGCCAGTTCTGCCTGCCCAGAGTCAGGGCCACCCCAGGCAGGCTGTAAGCACAATGCTTGGCAATCTCAGTGTCAACAGTCTGGGCCCGAGCAGGGTCAGTCATGGACAGGTACTGGTCCAGTAAAGGCTGAGGGATGATGTCCTACAGACAGACACACTTCAGTTTAAGAGCAGAAAGAAAATACAGCTGCTGTGCTACAGTTCTCCCAACCAGCCAGTACCAAAACACGAGAGCCAAGACACCCCTTGTGTGTGTTACCCTCACCAAGGGCACATGGCTCCAATGGTTGTTTGTCCTCTCATTAGGATAGAGCAGTCAGCAATGAGCAGTCATTATGGCTTTATCAACACCTTGCACCAACCAAGCTGAAAACTCCTTCTTTTCTGATGCCAAACAGTAAATCAGTGACAGAGCAGGACAGTCAGTGCATACCTTGGTTGCACAGGTTGCCTCTAAGGCACCATAAAGGCAACAGAAGGTTTCTCATTTTCTCATTTAAAACAAGGTCCTCCTTGAATTCTGGAGCATTCCTTCACATTCCACAACTGATCCATTGCAGAAGGGATCACTGCACTAAGAGTAAGATGAACTGTATCCAGTACTCCACTAAATCCATTAGATGCCCTTTTAATCACCTGTAATTTTGATTTGTCATCTTCAAATGGTGGATTATTTTCTTGCTCTTTCCTCAAAAACACACTGGTTCCTCTGTGTTGTTCCTCTGAGTCCTGTAAAAGGAGGTACCAGGTAGTGAAATGAAGACTTGGTGCTGTTTGGGCTATTTCAAAGCATCACAGTGCAGAACAATGGAGCTCAGATTCAGAACAGCCCTGCACAGGCAGAGCCTTGTTCAGTGTGTTTATGCAAGTACAAAAAGACAGCAGTTGCACACTGAGGCAAACAGAGACTGTAGCAGCAACAAGAGCAGCAGTAGTTAAGATTGACTTCTAAAGAAAGCCAGCTAACACCACAAAACCAACACTTATATACATTTTGGATGCTTACATTTAAATAGCTTTTATTCCTGAAATCAGCTTAAATTATATTCAACAGGATTTCATCAGAAAACAACCCTACAAAACTACTGCAAAACTTTAACTCCTGGGTCATTTGGGTGCAAACAGAAATGTAACCCTTAATGGCTTTTTTTTAATTAGAGTAAGTAGAATATGATAGGTGTCTAGGTCTAGTAATGTTCTAAGGCTTTGGATCAAAAGTGGGTCATTTATGCCAGGGACTACACAACCCCACACAGCTCCAACATGGAGAAATGACATGTACTTACTGTGCTTTTCAGCACACAGGTGCTTGACTGGTCACTGATGTCATCCTGGGAGGCAGGGGATGAAAGAGTGGCCCCCTGCACTTGGTTGCAGGCAGCATCTGAAACAGTTGTTTCATCCAAGATCATTTTGTTCTGAAGACTGTCACCACTTTCTTCCATTTTTTTGGTCTCACAGACACCAACAGAATCAAACTGAGCAGCTCTGAGAGCAGCAGACAACACTTGGACCTGAGCTGTATAAAGCAAAAGGTGGTTATTTAACCTCCTTTCTGCATTTAAAGGCATTAAACTTGTAAATAACTCATCCAAAAAGATAAAAGGTAGCCCAGTATGAGCCGCACAGAAATGCTGTATTAGCAAACATTTTCTCTTGGAAAGAAAAGGTCTCCTACTGCAGAGCACTCGAGAGACTTGGTGAAAAAAGAAACTGAGCTGACTATGGAAGGCAAGAGGGATTTGGTCCATGAAACACAGATCCCACTATCAGGCCAATATCCTTCCAATGCTTCCAACAAAGGGCCTGGTTCAGGTGGTTAAGGAGAGAGAACCTGAAATTAGAGCCATTCTCAGCCAGTATTAAATGAATTCAGCTTGTAACAGATAGCACTGTCAAAACCCACAGTACCTACAATACTCAAAACCTGTTAAAATTGTCTTTAACAAGCTGTTTTCTCTTTTGTAGTTAGATCAATTTAATTTTCATGCTAATAGAAGCCAGGAACGTTTCCCCAGCTGCTCTAGAAATAACTCAGGTCTTATGAAAAAAGCTGTTGCATAACCTTCTACTATAATTTACTACTCAAGGTAGGTTCATCACCCTATGAATATCAAGCCAATTAAAATGCAGTCAAGTGTTTTGTAAAGGCCAGAAAACCTGCTCAGAGAAAACACAATTTTACTGTCACACAATCTCACCTTGAACATCTGGATCATCTATGTGCTCCTGTAAGCTTTCTAGAACCTTTTTTATTTCACTGCTAGCAACACAGTTATTACAGGGCACAGAGCAGGCATCGTTGTGCTTCTCAGCCTTGAACTGCAGCAACTCCAGGTCCTGACTTATGTCGGGCAGAGGAGGGCGCCAGTACAGGAATGTGTTAAACACATCCTCGGCAGACGGCAGCCCCGAGCTCAGCCCCGGACAGCTGCTCTCCTTCCTGGCTTCAGTGGCACCAGCAGCAGCTTTGTCACCCTGACACAAGCGAGACACATCTTCTCCAGGGATGGCACAACAATCCGAACTTTCTTCCCGTGGATTTTTATTTAGGTCCTCAGAGAGCTTTGGATGAACTTCTGCTGAAGTCTCCTCAGTCGATGATTCAGGTTTGATTTCCATTGGTTGTTCCGAGCTGGAAAGTTAATGAAAGTAAACTTTAAGTACTCGATAACGAGAGGTTTTCAGTGAAATCCTTCAGAAGAGACAACAGCAAGAAGAGAAGCTTCTCTCTCAAGAACAACAAAATTTTTTTTACCACTATGTTTTACTTCACCAGTTTTCCCTCTGCCTTCCTGCAAACCCAAAGTGAATTTTTCATTAATGTAGTTACACTCAAATGTGTCATCTCACTCTTCAGACCTTTTCTGGAACTTCATTCTCAAAGGGAAATTTTTAGCCTTGATGAACAACAAAACCCCTTTTCTTAACCCTTCCCACTACATCACACCTTTCCCAGGATTTACCTGGACAATGCAGCATTATCACTGGAAGACATCACAGTGATATTGTTGCTTGGCTGAAAGGAATTGGAATTCACATCTTGTGCTGATGGTCGGATACTCAGCGTCCCATCTTCTCGAATGTAAAGACCAGCACTTGAAGGGTTTGCAAAGGTAGAAATAAATGGGCCAAGAGACTGAAAAGCAGCCTGACGAACCTGTGGTGGTGTAAGAGCAACAGTCAGGCTTCATGCAACTCTCAAAGTTGAAAAATCTAAATTTGGTGTTATTTTCGGTAAGAACCAATTGGTTCTTAATAGAACAGCTTCATATAATACCAAATATAAGCAGTTACCAAATAAGTGCCACCTAAGCAAAGTGTGATACATGCTTAGGTGCATTTAAATCATTGTACAGAAATCTTTTGGAAGTTATAAATCTGAAGGACATCTCTGTTTAATTCAACTCATTTATTTAACACAAGTAAGCTTTTCTCAGAAGAGTATTTACACTTATAAACTGCTGAGAGGAAACATAAGACACTATCTCATTAGAGGAGATTAGTTTTTAGCACATTAAGCTCTGATCTCAGCAAATGCACTTCAGAGCAGTACTAAACTCACTCATTACTTGTTTAGGATCTGCCTGGGAGGATGCAGGGATTGCAGGGGGAGTTACTCACCCATCTGCAGGTGTCACTGATCAGGTTGATGAACAGTGGGGACAGTTTGCTCCTGCGAACTTCTGGGGACGTGGTGTAAGACACTGCCATAAAGCATTCAGCACAAGCCTTCCTCATTCCCCACACACTATCAGAACACAGCTCAAAGAACTTGGGAATCTGCCAAAAATAAGCCAATCCAAAACAAATTAAAGACTAAACAAAGACTGCAGCAATATCAAAGTATTTGTTTGAAAACTGGAGACAATGACAACTCAAGAGAGAATAAAATAAGTATAGAAAAGAAGAAACAGGGACAGGTTAAATGCACACACTAATTAAAGGAACTGGAAAAACCCATCTGTCTCTCACTTATGAATGTGTGTACAACTATTTGCAATAAGAAAGAATAGAAAGCATTATTAATGGCCTATTTTCCCTGAAATCATAATTGAATTGATGCTCATCTAGTTCAGGGAAAAATAAAAGTGGCAATTCTGAAGTGTGAGTATATATATAAATACATGTATATATATATATGCTGTCAATTACATTTTTAAACATGTTTTGCAAAGCAAGAATTTTGCATTTCTCTTAATTCCCGGGTTTGCCGTGTAATTGCAACCAAGGCCTTAGCCAAATCAATTAAAAAATGCATGCACACTGATTAATTTATAGAGAGGACAATAAAGGAACTCATTATTAAACTTTCTGAACTGAGAAATACAAGCCTTGCAAATTGATTTGGCTTTTACATACCAGCAGTCTTTCAGTGGCTTCTTGCCCAACTGCATTACAAATGTCACCAAAATTAGCTGCACAAATCTAAGAAATAAAAAGTCATTAATAACACTGTGTCTCTTTCAAGGGCATTAGTTTGATTGTCAACTCCACCATGAATTATTTATCCCATCAAACAACTGCACATGTTTTGACTCTTCCAATTTCAGCCCTGTAGCTGCATCATGAAATATTAACTCATCCAAACAAAGGCTCATTGGAGCAAGTGTCCATCCACCACATGCCTCTGGGATCAATAGTAATAAAGGTTTCTGCATGAGGAGCATCATCTGCTCCAGTAACCACCAGAAGGGACAATAAGCCCACATGAAAGTTTAAATCACTTGGAGCAGCAGCTGTCAAACCCAAAGCAGTCCAGAACATGATACCAGGGTCAGGACTTAGGTGTACTGACAGCACTACCCTGGCTCAAGGTGGCTTAAGTGCTTTGCTGAAGCAAAGTTTAATCAAGGTCTCAAGTTCGTGCCATTTACAGGCCACTACAGAAGATCTAATTAAGGTAAAAAGGACATCCCCTCATGCTGGAAAAAGATGTTGGCAAAAACTGAAATCATTTAAGACAGAGTTAAGACATATTTTATCACTCTCTGTGCTTATTTAGAAGGCAATAAAAGCAGTTCAAATTCCAGCAAGTGCAGCTTATGTTGCAGACCAAGCTGAAGCTCAGCGTGACCCTTAAGTCTACTCAAATATTTTAATACTTCTTGTAGTACAAGTTTCCTTTTGTACTGAAACATGAATTACAGTAAGTCTTACACTTTGGGGATTTCTCCTTTCAATAATAACAGATTTATCTTTTAAGAAAGGATGTCTCAAATGTCCATTACTTTTACATTTTGAAATATGATGCTAGAAATTATAAACGTTGTGTCCATCCTACAACCAAGCACAGCAGCTTAAGAAAAAACGTTGTGCAAAACTATTAAATGTGCAAGACCAGTTTAACTACTGGACCCAACCTACTGGCCAGTTTATTATCTGTTTCATTACTGAACCACAGAAACCAGAACCATGTCAATAAATCAAAACTTCTCTTCCAAATGCTTTCAAAGTTCATTAGCTAAAATTATGACTAAATGATGCAGCAAGGCATTTGAAGAGCAAGGTAAAATTCATTTTTAAGGTGGTTTAGGGCTGGGCACACACCAACCTTTCGGACTTGAAACAATTTCCCATCACTGCACAGTTCACAGAAACGAGGAAGCAGCATGTGCTCAACTGTTGTTCTGCTCAACATAGAAGCCATTTTACAGATTATCTGCAAATCAAAAAAGGAATATGTGTAAGGAGAAGTAAATCATAAAGCTTGTAAGCACAGCAAAATGTTCCTCCTAAAAATTACCTCAGAGAGCAAGACAGTGATTACAATCAAATAGATGAAGCTGCTACACATTATTTATATTTCCATACACCTGCTTTATGTAAAGCACAAAACCAGCTTGACTTTAAATCATTCTATGCCAGAACATAACATTTTTGCATTTAATTACTTGTCTTTTCAACCTGGCTAAATAGACTCTTATTAATAACTTTGTTTCCAAGCTGTTTGCAATGTGGCAAATACTGGCATTTTACATAGAGGAGACAAAAGTTCCATTGTACTAAGGACCTTAGAAAAAACATATTCTATATATTTATATATTTCTATGGAAATATCCCAAGCTTCAGCATGCAAGTAAGATATTGGGCTTGAACAGTTTGGATGCTTAAAAACATAAAACAGTCCCAGCTCTGTAGGCTCAGATACCACAATAAAACAGAAGTTTGCCACACAACAGGAAACAAAAGAAGGGAGTGCAAGAAAAATGAGTTATTTATGTGAGCCAATGCACACTTTACAGGAACGATGCCCAAGAATTTTAGGAGTTAACAGTGTTTAATTAAAGAAAGTTAGTAAGGTGCTCATTAATTCAGCTTTCTCAGAGGAAGCATCAATTTCCACTACCAACACAAACCATATTTCTGCTGTGAAAATCATGTGCTTTGGGTTGTGTGTTTCCTTTCAGCTCCCACTTTCTGGGAGAAGTTGCTGTAATTCTTGTATTTGTAAGAGAAGAAAGCAAGGGGCTCTCATGCACCAGGGGTTTAATTCTAACACAAACATTATCAGATTACAGTCCTCATCCTTCCATTTTTATTTTTCAAAAAATATTGAAGCTTTCCACCTTCACAAAAAATAAGTTTTATTCCTTTCTAGGAATAAATGCTTGCCTTTGTAATAGAATGCTAAATAAGAATTAAGGAAGAGACCATTCAAGGACTTTCCTACAAATTTTCAAACTCTTAAAAGGCATCTGGTGCTCAGATGTCATCCTGGAAAATTGCCTAAGCAATTCCCAACTCCCAAACAAGGAAGAGGAAAATCTAGCTGGTAAAATATTTTGCAGGTCAAGTGTCAGATATCCATGCTGAAATGTAATTACACACCAGCACTTTTCTGTGGAGTCAACTGATTTCTTGAAAGTCACCAGGCAATGTTTTTTTCAAAACACTTCAGAACAGAGATCAGGTCATATTTCTACAACATTACTGTGAAACCTGGTAAAGCAAATGTAAAGAACACTCTGGGGAATGTAACAATCCCAACAAGAATTTTTAAAAAGGCTGCCAAGGACCAATTGTATTTTAAAGCTATTCAGCTACTATTTTGACAACATTTAGCATCCTGAAGTATAAAGATGGTCTTTTTTAAAATCTGATATTTTCAAAAATTTAGAATAAAAATTAAAGACTTGTTTGGTTAAAGTAATAATGCAAATATATTAATGAATTAAGAGAAAAAGTTTGATTGCTTACTTTATTTAATGTTAGCACTATTCCTGGACCTCATCTTAATCACCACTATAAATTAATGTTATCAACTTACATTGACAGCTTCCACCTTGTAGTCATCATCACTGTCAGGAGCAGAGAGGTCCAGCAGAATTGGACACACCTTATTTTCAATGTCACTCTGAGCCACAAGATCTTGTTCCAGCAGTATCAGCAGTGCTTCCTGGCCTGCCTTTCTGACCTATAAACAAAAACACAAAACCAGTTTGTCACTATAAAAACAACTACAGATAAAAAAACAACAAACCCCTCTATCCTTTGAAAGGACACAGAGGTACAAGCTAAAAAAAACCCCACAGAAAATGTCTTAGTTTTATTATCATAAGGAATTAGTAATAAATACTGAAGTTTAATATAATCATTAGATGACATTTCATCACATTCTGAAAATAAGACAAAAGATGAAGTAGAAGACAGGATTTGCAAGTCATGACTCCTGTAACAGATTCTGTCCATGTGCTGCCAGGCAAATCCTGAAGTCTCCCATTATCTACTAAGGGAAGTATTAAAAACAAAAACACAAAAAAAACCCCCAACCAAAAAACAAAAAAACATCCCTCCCTAGAACAATGTGCTGGAACCAATAAACACAGAGCACTACAGAAAAGCCAGATATCAACCAACGTGGAATTTCCTCTTATCTCTTCCTCGTGCCTTCAAATCACTGACCCACACAGAATTTTCCAAGGATTCAACTCCTGTTGTCTGTTTTTCCTACCTGATTGTTAACATCTGTGAGGTACCTCACTACTATGGGCATAAGGTATTCAAAAAATGCTGCTGGGAATTTTGGTCGACTTTCTTGTAGAAAAATGGCAATAGGAGGGATCTGTTCCATCAGCTCTGTGCGGACAGTTGGCTCTGGAAATAAAAGACAAATTACATTAGCAAATATGAAATGAAGATCAGGTACCTTAAGTTAAAAAAGCGACATTTTTCTTTATTAAAAAAATAAAGGAAAATTAAAAGAACCAAAACATAGAAATAGCATCACTGAGATTGCCCGTTCTTAAAGGAAAGCTGAATAAAACAGAATAGCCTTACATACATCATCACAGTTCACAGACTTGGGATTAGTTCCTAACTCAATCCTATAAAATGAGATCACAAGCTGGAAAATCCAGCCACCATGAATGTTTGCACAAGAACTATTAAAACACACAACTGCTCTGTGCCAAGCTTACACCAGATATAACAAATCAAATTTAACAAATTTCTTGAAAAAAATGTTGCTTCAGGCCCTATACTAAGAACAGGCCTTTATTTAACATTTACCATACAAAATATTTTTTAAACAGAGATAAAAATCAATCTGTTTTCATTGACAGATCTTCCTGCTAGATGATTCAACTTCCTTAGTTCATTCACTGCCTTCTCAAAATCGGAAGTCAGTACTTCCTAAGTTGCAATTTACATAAAATAACTTACAGAAATTAAAAAAAAAACAAAAGCAAACTTTCAAACCTGCATCTTCAGAGAGTCTGACCACTATTTCCATTACAGTCAGAAAGTCTTCTTCATTGTTACTGAAATCTCTAAAGATGTCCAGAAGACCCCTGGCAATAATTTGCCTGTGGAATGAACACAATTATTGCTTTAATATCCAGCCAATGGCACTTAGATGGGATGCAAGAGGAACTTAGCAAATGTAAATGGAACCATAAAAGAGATCAAGCTCTTCTCTGAACATTCTACATTCCAGCAAAACAAAGATGGAATCAAGAGAACTTATCTCGATAACCAAGAATGAAAATCTCTTTTCATGGAAGTGTTTTACAAGTTACTCAAATAGAAATAACATCAGGCATGTATTTGGGGGAATAACGAAAAACAGAGCAACATCTTAACATCCCCAGTGCACTCAGGCTCAGGTACCACCACGTGTGCCTGCTGTGCCCTTACCTGTTAAATACATTATCACTGAAGGCATATTTCTCTAGCCGAGCCAGTGGAGTTAAGTTATCCTGTCCAGGAATATCCAAGAAGGCTGTTATCCTCATGCTATCACAGTCTGGTCCATAATCTTCAAAACCAACTTGAAAGACGTGAAAAGTAACCCAAAAAAAATAAAAACAAAGTCCAAGAGTCAGCAAGAGATGTTACAATGTAAACTACAAGAAATCAGTAACCATTTATTTAAAAGAAAAAAAGAAAAGTAATTGCATTGGTGGGAACAGCTTACAAAAACTTGTAATTAAATTGTATCTAATACAGTTGAGTACAACACTTGCTACAGACTTGTAAATTCAAGCTTTGAAATTTAACTCCACTGTCAAAGTCCTGGGCTTTAAACACATTTTACTTTGCCCTTTCAGTGGAGGATCCACATGCACTGAGTTAAAAGGGCTCAGCTGACACAGATGCACATCACAAACTGACCCACATATTCAAAAGGAAAGTAAGTTCCATTAGAAGAAACTGATTTTAACAATCATTGCAAATTTCAAGCTGTATTGCTTTAAAGCAGCCAATTCTTATGTCTGTTTCAAAGTTCCCGAGGTACATTTTTCTCACTGTGGTTACTGGGTCCCACCTACCTAAATCAAACAGGTAACTTTGGGAAAAACTTCAATGTCAGAAGTACTTGGGAGCTTCTTACTGCCCCTATCAACTATGGACTTTTCTGTGTGAACCCACGCTTCTCTGAATCCTTTTTGTATTTGCAGCTTCAGATTTTTACCCAAATATTACCACCCCAACTGTTACAATTTGCTTTACCAAGTCTAACAGTCACCATTACAGACCACAGGCAGGAGGTATGACTGTGAAAAGGGAAAGGAATGGGAGAACTGTGTGGTTAAACTTATTTTAATCCTTCACCCTTACAACCAAGTGAAATAATGTGCCTGCAACATAAATCTTTCACATAAATGCTCTTATTTAAGCACTGGGTATAGAAACTCCACAGAAAGAGTTGCACTGGAGTAGTTAATGTTGCTGCTCTATGTTTACAACTGTCCCAAGCACACTTTTTTCACACAAATGGAGCAAATGATACCACACCTAAGTAAACGCAAATTCTGCCAACAGAGCTTCTCACATGCACAAAGTATCTCACAAACCAGCACCTGTGCTGACATTGACATCCACTGAAGACAACAAGCCACTTCTTTGGTCTAATTAATACTCGGTATAAATCACTTTATCTTAAAAAAAACACCTCTGTTCCAAGCCTCAGGTTTTTTTCCAACACTTCCTATGAAATCCTCGTCTTTCCAATTATTCAGCACAAGTCAAAACACTCTCAGAAATATAGCTCAGTAAAAGAGGAAATCATCTGAAGATACTTGGAGAAAAATGCAATACCTGACTCTTCAGGGGAAAAGAAGCAGATTGGTTTAAGGTCTCCAAGGAACCCAGGTGAGTTAAAATACTACAGAAATTCCAAATTCTGCCTTCTTGCAGCCAAAGTGCACAACCAACTCAATAGATTTCAAACAAAAGAGAACTGTGGGATTAGATTAAATGTTGGCATTTCAAATGTGCACACAGATACTGCAAGTGAACCACAGCCACACAACAGGAAACAGACACTAATTATTCCCAGCTTTTTAGAATGATGAATATTGCACTGACACCCTCATTTCCCCTCCACTGGTCATTATTATTTCTCAAGGCTGCTCCTTACAGAAGGGTCTGTGGGGTTCAAAACATTTATGTGCACCAACGTAAACAATTTACAGAGCCCAGGTCTGTCTGGGATCAATCTGCTCCAGGACTCCCCCACAGGCCAAGAATCTGAAGAGGGAATATCCAGATTTGCTGCTTCAGGAGAAAATTTGCTGTACCCCTGACAGCTCAGGGGAAGTTACAGTGTCTGTAGGATGGCAGATTTCCTTTCTGTGGTTTCAACAAACTCTCTTTACCCCAACTCTGGTCGTCCTTATGTCTATGCAATTACAGTGGATACATTTGAAATTCCACACAGACCAGACACTCACTGACTGATTTTTGAGGTTAGTCACCTGTTGCACAAAGACTGATTAGAATCAATATGCTTGGCATTAGCTTTACCTAATTCCCACCCGTCCCTAATTAGAAACACTTTAACAATTAAAGCTACTAGTTCACTTCAAATAGTTCAGAATTCCTACCAAGTCAAATGACAACAAAATAATTCCCAGTTTTAACTTTGACTCCAACATCACACCTGGCTGGGACTAGTTTTGTAAACATGATGTACATGTTTAATTTTACTGCACGGAGTAACTCCATTATTCATTTAAAGTACTTCAGCACACAGCAGTGCTTCCAAGAGCAGAGAGAAAACAGAGCACCACTACTTATGCTCAGGATTGAGAGTTAAATACCTGAAATTTTTTCCACACACTCTCACTACACATAAGTAAGGAATAATCATGACAGAATCCATTTTGTCTTTTTCCATAAAATAGGACACCACAGGTACTCACAAGTTTCAGAATACATTGAGTACTATAAAGTAAATCCCAAATACTGAAGTAGTATTTCTTATCCAATGTTGTTTCACAGCTACATCTAATATTCAGGATTTTTCCCTCTAACTAGATCAAACAAGTGAGCTCGAAATCTGTTCACCTATAAACAGAAATAAATATGACAGTATTCACAGCTGAACTTGAGTTCACTGTGCTCAAAAGCTGCTCAGAGGTGTGAGAAACTCAGGGTCACAGGACCCAGTGGAGCAATTCAATGTCATCACCCAGTGTCACTGTTCACATTTCACAGCACAAACCAGTAAATACCAGCACCCAGCACAACGGTTTAATCAGCTTCTGAAGGTAATTTTCCCTCCTGGTGTTTGTAGAAGGAAAAACAATTTTAAGTACTTTCTTATTAATTGCACAAAGGGCATAAATAAGCTAATTATTTCTTCCAGATGACCCATTATCTTATGAAAAAGAAGTTTTAAGCTGCACTTGAATTTAGCTAGATTTTACTACAGCTTTTTCCCAGATTCAGAATAAGCCCCTAGACCTCGTGTTTCAACACAATTGATCTTCAGTGTGCATGACACTATTTCACCAATTTACTTAAGCAAGTAAGAATCCAGCTCCAGTGATTTATTTCACTGAGGCTTTCCTAAAACACATCCTAAACTCTTTGATAGCCTAGTCTCTTGATTATGGAACACCTGAACTCTGCTGCAACAGAGAGCTTTTAATTCCATAATTCTAAAGGTATTGTCAAATTATTTAACAGAAAGCTCTAAAAGGTACATTTATTTACATGCTCATCCTGAAACTGATAACTTCTTTTATGAATTACCACTTTTGGCAAAACTTTGTCTTTATCTGGACATTTTTACTTACTCGAGTTTTGCCTTACAAGTATCAAGCTTCTTAATCAACCTAGCAGACAAATCTGTTACAGTGTAAATAGAACAGCCAAGGAGTGAACACTGTTCTAAAGGAGAACAAACACTTCCAGAGATGGTCCAAGGCCAAAATCCATAAGAAAACTACTACAAAGTTCACATTTATTTCTGCTTCTCACACTCAACCTACTAGAGAAAAGCAGAAACCTCAAAGCCTGAGAGCAACAACTAACAGAATTCCACAGAACCAGCTCCTCCCACGGAGACAACGTCCCTGCACATCTTCCAAACTAAACATTTTAGATCCCAGTTGTATTCCAACATTTCCCCCGGTGTTCCTGAAGCCCACCTTTCTCCTGAATCAGCTCTCTCATGCTCAGAGAGAGGTGGGGGGGATAGGTCCCCACCTGTTTCACATTTCCAAGCAGTACCAAACAATACCAGTCTTGTGAGAAACAAAGTGTCTCACAAGCAACGAATACAAATATAATTTTTCTTTTTTAATAGAAAAGTCCATCCAGCATCCAAAGTATCAATGAAGCTACCTCACAGAGAGCCGCTTTCTAAGGCAACAGAAGTTGGTACCACTGTTAGACAAAGCTTTATCTCCTAAAGTCACAGCCCTTACCAAGCTGGTTCACGTCTGACAGGTGTCCAGCTTTTGTGGAACACAGTCCTAGACTACAGCAGCGTGTGATGGAGCTGTTCCCTGCTGCGGGACCCAAACCCACCGGTTTGTGCGATCCAACCGGAGCACACACGGCGATCTTCCCTTCATCCCGAGGCGCACTGGCAGCACATCCCCGGGATGCAGGAGCAGCGGAACACGCGTCCTCACAGCCTCTACAGCTTTGCAAAGTCTCACTGCAGCTGAGCAATCCCTGGGCTAATTATCTTAATTCCCAACAACCACAGGAGCGGGGCTGATCCCCTCATCCCCGTGCATCTTTCCCAGGCTCGGGCGCTGCTGGAGCAGCTCTTTCCACCGAGCCCAGCGGCCACTGGAACCAGCGGGGATGGTTCCAAAGCCATGGGAATCTTCACCTGCCAGAACTGCCTCAAAATCCTCCCCTCGCCCTCACCGGGGTGAAAATGCGGAGAGGGAAAGAGTGCGACAGGACGACCCCAGGGTGGGAGCGCGGGCCTGAACAGGGAGCGGAAAAATAAAAAACAGTTACTCACAATCATCTAAGTCATCCTGCAAATCCACAAAATACAAAGGGATCCCTACAAACAAAAAACAGAAGAGAGATACCAGGGGGTTGGTTTCGGAGGGACGGCGGCAGCCCCGGCTGAGCCGCCCGCCCGCCGGCCCCACTTACCGGCCATCTTGGAATGGACATGGGCGAGGAGGAGGAGCGGCAGGGTACAGGGAGGAGCCGCGGGTGCTTCCTGCCGCCGGGTCAGCCCCGAAACGCCACCGGGTGAAGGAGCAGCGGCTGCCGGGGGTCGAGCGGCCCCTCAGCGCCCGAGGGGGACAACAGCGAGCGGGGGGCACGGGCGGGGACTCCGGCGGCCGCCCAAGATGGCGGCGCGTCCGCGCAGCCTGAGGAGGAGCGCGGTGTGCGGGTAACCGGGGCGGGCGGGGGGCGGCCGCCGCGGGGACGGCGATGATCCTGCTGGGCCGCGTCTCAGGCGCTCGCTGAAGGCGCTGCCCGCCCCGCCATGGCTCTCAGGGAGCTGAAAGTTTGTCTTCTGGGGGTAAGTGCTGGGCGGCGGGAGGGAATGAGGGGCCAGCTGGAAAGGTTCTGTGGTGGCGGGGAGCCTCTTGTCAGAGCTCCGGGAAACCTCTGGTGATGGCGGAGAGCCTCTGTCAGAGGCTGGAGAGACTCTGTGGCGATGGCGGAGAGCTCCTATCAGAGCCCGGAGAGCCTCTGTCAGAGCCCGGAGTGGCGCCGGGCGTGCGGAGCTCTCCCCGGGCGCGGGTGGCCCTCACCCCGTCCCTCTGAGGGGACCCGGCGGACGCGCCTTCCCCTGGCTTCGGAGGCGTCTGCCAGGGGCAAATATCGCTCCTTTTCTGCCCTGTTCTCCTTTTAAGAAAATAAGAGAGGAAACACGAATGTCCACTGCGTGTTTCCCTCTTCCTCCCAGGCTCTTTCAGGGCTGGAGTCCGCAAAATAAATAGAAGCACCTGAAATCAAACTGGTGGGAGAGAGGGAGGGGCCTGAGCTTATATTGTAAGAACATAGGTGGGGAAGTCTTGCAGGTGGTGGAGACAGAGAGTGAAATGAAATGAAATGAAATGAAATGAAATGAAATGAAATGAAATGAAGCGAAGCAGAAGTTTAAAAATTGAAGGGTATGAAGCTGCATGTTGGTTTGGTCTGAGAGCCCCACGTTGAACAGGTAGAGGTGTCACCCCCTACATCGAAACCCTCTGTTGTTCAGAGTTGTTTTCTGCTTCTAAATGGCCACATTGCCCTTCAGAGGGGAAGATTATGTGTTTGTGTGCCCTTCGTGTTATGAAGGTATTTGGGGTAACTGCTGTTTGTGTTCACCTGGCCTGAGGAACCTCTTGTCATGGAAGAAAAGGTAAATAAGCACCCAGGAAAACTTGTCCTTGAACTCCCTGAGCCAGGAACCACATCTGTGTTTCTCTTTTTGAGATTTGCTCTGATTAATGAGTCTGCAAACGGTATAAAATACAGAGCTATGATAATGTGCTTTTTCTTAAGAGGAAAACAGCTTGGCGGGAGGAACACGATCATATAAAGTGTACCCAATTTACTGCAATATTCAGGAGTTTTGAAAAAAAAATGCACAAATGATGTAAAACTTCATTTTCAGTGAAGTAATTCCTCAATGGTTTATTCCTTAAAGTTCTAATGACTCAGGAAAAGTAATGCGAAAAGTTTGTCTTCACATGTCTTAATTAAAAAACAGTTAAAAATGTCCAGCTTCTACTGAGAAGCGTTTTACCCCTAAAGAGTTTATTTCACTTCTAAACGTGACTTACCTATATCTTTTGGTTTTTAACCATGGATTTGTCAGTGCAAAAATATACACAATCCAGATTTTTTGTTTTACGTTTCCCCTTTCACCATTTTTAGCACTGTAGAGTTGCATTAGTAACATGTCTCAGGTGTGTCACAGAAGAAATTTCAAGTCTTTCATTAAGTAGGGAGGGACAGCATTAGTCAGAGGTTGAATGCATGTGTCACACTTGTATAATTTCATGTACTCCACTGGTCCTCCATCCTGGCAAGCTGTACTCAATTGCTGTATATTCTACCAAAAGTGGTCTTTTCCTTCTGCTGTTCCATTGCAAGGTGTGCATAGCTTTGTAAAAAAGCCCAAAGTTTGAGTAATAGTTAAGTGTGAATGCATATTTTTGCAGTCCTTAAAAAAACCCTAAATTTTGTTTAGAAAATTGTAACTTGTCACAGACCTTTTATTTTTCTACTAAATGACTGTAGTACCTGAAGTGCTTCACAACTTCTCAGAGATTTTCTGCAGGGGTAGATTATTCATTACATGTGTACTGCAGGGTTTGAGGACAAAAACAATCGTCTGTTTATAGTAACTAATATCACTTTCAATTGTTTCTGTTCTTTTTTTAGGACACTGGTGTGGGCAAATCAAGTATTGTGTGGAGATTTGTTGAAGATAGCTTTGATCCCAACATCAACCCAACAATAGGGTAAGAAATTAAATGAAGTAAATGTGATTTATGCAAGAATAAAATGAAATTATGTGAATAGATTGCTTGGGAGCTCTTGGTGTGTGGCAGCTAAATGTGGTAATAAACATGACTGCGGCCTTAATTAAGTTTGTGAGTTACCTTAGGAAACGTAGGAGTGTTCTCAGCACTCCTGCAGCTTCCATTTTCATGTATAAGGTCTGGACCCATTTTTATATTGTTAATCTAAGTTAACAGTGAATAAATTACACTACAGATGCTTCTGCTAAAGGGACAGCGTGCTTTTCTCATGCACAACCCTTAAATTTCAACATCTAATTATCATGCAACTCCACGGTTTCTAATTCTTTTTTTTTAAGACTGAAGTACTGTAAGTCTCCTAGGTTTTTGAGGGTGATTAACACATTAATTCAGGTAGGTCTTGCCATTAATTAGTTAAAATGTTACACATCTGTACGCAATGCACGCACAAATCTGATGAAACTGTTTTTGCAGTTGGTCTCATAGGTAAAGGGGATATTTGAAATTTGAGCCTCGGAGTAGCAACATTATTGATCTCAAATCTTTGAATGGCTAGAAGGAAGGGCAAGCATCAGGAATTCTTGGAGTGGTTAGATCTTCTTATTTCTTTTGCTGCCTTTTTTAATTTTTGCTTAGTAAGTGTCTTTTGGGCTGCTTTGATCAGAAGCAATTTTTGGCTTATGGGAGGTCAGCCTTTGCTTGATGCCAAGAAGCATTGGGGGGTGTCAGTAAAACTTCCTGTCTCAGGTGTCACACGGACTCTGCTACAGCTTTGACCAAAAAAGATCCTGCTGATAAAGATCAGCTGTGTCTCATCCTGTCCTTCTGAAAAATTGGAGTCCCCGGGATCTCTCTCTTTTCTCTTACATCCCCCCTCTTTTTTGAGGATAAATACTCTCATTGAACTGCAAGATGTTCTGTAGAAGTGTGCTTTCTTTAAATTTTCCTGTTAACAGTGGCTTATTGACAGTACTGAGATCATTAGAGTTGCTTGAAGTGACAGACTGAAAACCTGTCTTTTATCAGCCATAACATAATCATTCACTAGTCTGAGGACTGGGTATTTTGGTAATTTGTTATATAAATGAATCAAGACTTGCCCAAATGCAGGGGTTGTGTGAAGCTCCAAAAAGATACACAGTCCAAAAACTTCAGCAAATTAATTTTGACCTTTTTTTTATACCTTGCATTTGTTTCCTCATTGAGATTAGTAGGTGGAAAGAACAAAGTAAGGATTAGAAATGCTTTGAGTGTCTTGCAAAACTAAAGCTGAGAATGTTTCAACTTTATTCCCTGGGTCTTTGAGTTCATGAGATATGATCTTGTTTCCTGTCCTGTTTTCATTCCTCTTAGAATCAGCTGAGCAGTCACACTTTGTTGTTGTCCATGTTCATTGCTCAGTTTCTGATATGGGCAGCTGCAGGAGCCCTGTCAGAATTCTGCAACTCTTCTCCCCTCAGGATGCTGAGGGCACATTTAACCAGCATATCCCTCTAGGTACTGCAGAATACCTTGTCTTTCCTTATGGCATCAAAAAGGAATATCAAACAAGTTATAGTGCCTACTTGGCTGGGAGAAGCAACTGGGAAATTTAGTAACAAAACAGACATTTTTCCTACTTCTTTAAAGTCATCAAGGATAACTCCAGTTTGGAGGGTTTTGTTGACCCAATTGTCAAAGGATTTTGAGAAGCATTTAACCTCTTGTCAGGAGATGGTTTAGTTGTGATGTGAATTACAAGAGCACAGCTTCTGTACAGGGATGTTTTGGTTTATAGAACCAAGTAAGATAAATTCAGTGGGAATGTATGATTTAGGAAACTGTTTTCATATTGACCAGAGAATTCAGATTTGATACATAATTTGCAGCAGTCTTAAAGGAAGTGAAAGTCTTTGCTGTGCTTTACAGAAGATACTCCTATCACTTTGTTTTTCTTCATTCATTGCAGAAACACTTCAGCTAGTTAATGGTGTTGAAATGCATTGTAATTAGGCTCTTCCTTTTTAGGGGTGTTGCAACTTTGTATTTGGCTTCTTAAAAAACAAATCAAGTTTGGAGATTGACACACTGTTTGGCAAATGATCTGGGCTTAAGGAATAGGGAGAAGGTTACCTCTTAACAGTTGAAACATTTATTTTAATGTACCTTACCTTTTCTTTAATGTAGCTAGCTAATTGTGTTCTTATAGCATTGAAACAAGTCCAAAAGCTGAAGTTACATTTGCTACACAAGTGTCAAGGACATCATTAAGTAGTTCTTAAGCCCCAAGATAAACTGAAGTTCAGAGTCCTGTGCTCAGGTATTCAGTGCTGATTATGCTGAAGGACTCTTGCTGTCTGACTCTGTACAGCAAGTTTGGGGTACTGTAAAAAGCTCCATTGTCTTCACAATCCTGTCAAAACTGACAGAAGAACAAGTTTGGAAGTCTGCAATATTCTCAAGTAGCAGGAATTAATCACACAAGAGGTATTCAGGTTCACAGTATAGGATCTCACGTGCTTAAAAACAGTTATGTCACCTATAGTTCCAGCTGTACAAGGATTTGAATTCAGTGGGTGTTTTTTCCAGTGAAAAATGTGCCTACAGGTGAGAGATGCAGCAAAGGACTCCCTCTTGTAAAAGAGTAAGGTTACTGGATTCGTGTTCTTGTGGGAAATACACTCATTCATCTGAAGCAGATCAAATAAACCACAAAAGTACTTTGCAATATTTAACTGTAAAACATCTAAAATATGGGTAAGGGGAGAAGAACCTGAAGAATAGGAGAGAATTTTTTTTTTTTTTTGTCTTCTGGAAGTCCAAGAGCCTCTGCAAACTAAAATATGTAATGCTAGATAGGATTTGGGAGCTGTACAGGGTGCAGACAACAAGCAAGTTGCTCAATTGATTTCTTTGTCCTGTTAACACCTCCCAATACTGATATCCATCTCCTATTTTATTCCTAAGTATGGATTTACCACCACTTATCTGAGAGTTAGTACAGAGATGGAAAAAGTTGATACAAAGGGAAGAATTTGACCTCTTTCCCCCCAGAATTTTCCAGTGTGCACTGAAGTGATTGCTGTGAGGAAGGATGTTGTTAAAAGGCTGACCTTTCTGGGTTTTTTGGTCATGCATCCTTATATTTTTTATCCAAGGCTTATAAACAATTAACACCTATAATTTGCACTCATGTTGTGTTTTAGTAGTTGAATGTCAGTCTCTGAAAGGAAATTTCATCCTCTCTTAATTTCAGCTTTTATATCTGAAATGCTTCATCAATTTGTGTGTGGGGAAAGCACTTTCATTGGAATGTGAACCTTTTTGAAAGCTCATGGAAGTAATGAATGTTCTAAGGATGTATTTATATTTTCAGAAGGCATAACTTGTATTGGTTTTTTGTTCTTTTTTTTCAGAGCCTCATTTATGACCAAGACTGTACAGTATCAAAATGAGCTGCATAAATTCCTGATTTGGGATACAGCTGGACAGGAGCGGGTAAGTAAAATCAATATCTGTGGAGAAAGTTTGGACCAGAGTTTGGAATGCTTTTCAACTCTGCCCCTGAAAGTCACAAAGTGATCTGCTTTTACAAATACATAAACACTTGTTTCTGTGCAGGCTCCTATTAGATGTGGGTGCTGTAGATTTTTCATTGTTTTCATGATTAAAGTGTAAAGGTAAGGAAGATTACCTAAGAGGAGTTTATGAAACAATAGTCTGGATTTACTGAAAGGGATTGGTCTTTCCACAGAAAACAAGGCTGGTATGAGGGGAAGCCAGCAGCAGTCTCTAGTAACATTTCTAGTTGAGTTTTCAACATTCAGCTGCAATATTTGCAGACAGTGCAGCACCAGAAGTATCAAAGTGAAATGAATTACCATGTTTCATAGTACAAGTCAGGCCTTGATTCTGGAAAAATATACAACTGCCAACGCATTCTGTTAGCTTCCCTGTTAAGGTTATAAATATGAGTAGAATGTAAGTTTACTCTTCCCAAAGCAGAGTTTCAAGCAATGTTACAGGTGATAACTACTCTTTTATTCTTTTGTAAAGTTTCACTAATCAAATCTGATGGTGTTAGAAGCTATGTCAAGAAATCTCTTTTTAAATTTTAATTTTAATTTGGTAGTTTGGGGTTTTGATCTCTGCAGCATGCATAGTTCTGAAGGGAGGCAACAAAAGCTTTGAAGAAAATGACTAATCAAATGAAATCCCAGCTAATTAATTTGCATGATTTTTACTTGGAATTTAAAAAGAAGACTTTGCTAGGGAACCTGCTTGCTTATGGATTACTACTAAGAGTGGTAGAAATTGCAGTGGCTGTATTAACAGTGCCTGTTCTTGCTGTTTCTTGACTGCAAGTGAACTACTGGCAACTGCCAATTGCTCGTGATGAGTTTATTTAGGATGTGAGGTAACTGTGACAAAGGTTGCTTTAGGATAACAAATACAGCAAATACAGCTGTACTGCTTTTCAGGATTGGCTTGAGAAACAGCACGAACTGCAAAACAAACAAACCAACAGAACAACCTCCCCAAGAATAACAAACAAACCAACAGAACAACCTCCCCAAGAATAACAAACAAACCAACAGAACAACCCCCCAAAGAATAACAAACAAACCAACAAAACAACCCCCCCAATAATAACAAAAACCTTGTAAAGCCTCAGTCATCCCTATCCACAGGCACTTGACCTGGAGGATTCCTGGTGGAACTGAGTTGCCAGATTTTTAGCTTGATAACAGCTTTGATAGCTAAGAAGTAACTCAGGTGTGTTTGTATTGTGATTTAGTGCTGCAGATTTTGAATGACCATTTATTTCCTTTCAACAGCACCATATAAAGCAAACTTAAGTTGTCAGGGATATTTCCCTGGAATATGTTCAATAGTATCTGTGTTATCAAAAGTACCCTGAGCCCTTCCATTCCAGCAGTCAGTCAGCATTTGCTGTAAATAGTTTGTCTTAAATGAACATTATGGCCCATTCTGGAATGTTATTGCTGCAAAGTGATATTCTGAGAGGTAGAGTATGAATTTTTAGAGGTTGGTACTCTTAAATTGAAAGCTTTATAAACATGCCTGCCACTGTTTGGCAGGAAACATCCATTACATTTTAGCATTCCACCTGTTCACTTTAACTGTGCAAGCAATGGGAGGGAGCACCCTGTAATTTGGATTCAGCACATCTAATCTGAGGAAGCATCTCTGTACATGACCAGCATGTTCCTGTTCTATTTTTAGACTCTCAGTGATACCTCTTTAATTTTCTTCCATACAAGTTGCTTGATATCTTTATTGAAATCAAAAAAGGAAAGGTATCTTACTAGCGCTCTGACCCAGGAGCTGTGATACCTGTGAAGTTTATATTCCATATCTGAGAGAAGTCACTTGAGACCCCAATATAACCAAGGAAATCAGTGAAATGTGAGCAAGGATGTTTATTTTGAAATGATTCAGTATCTTCACAGAGTTTTCTTTTTCCAGAGCAGGACAGCACTGTCACTGCTGTCACAAATGGACTGTACACCTGCCTGGCCCTGAAATCTGTAGCACAGTTTTCTGGCCATGCAACATACCTGTCAATGAATTATGGAAGGGATTCCCTCTGTGGAATAGATCTGGAATACTAAAAATGTCCACACCATTCTTGGAACTGAAATGTCTCTGCTGAGCTATGATGTGGAATGCATGGAATTCAGAGTCTTGGCTTCTTGAGGAGTGTTTGCTGTTTCCCATTTCAGAAGCCCAGCTGCAAATAGTGCTGCACTGCACTGGGCACCCCTTGGCTCTCAGTGGCTTTGGGGTGGCTGGATAGCCTTGTTCTGGAGGGACAAATGTGCACCAAGTCTTTCACACTCCTCTTTTACACACACACCTACCCCTTATTTCTTCTCTCATTTCTTCTACACTGAATTCAATTGATAGGAGGTCACTTACAGTAATCAGGATTTTTGCCTTCTTACCTAACAGTTTTGAGTTTACCTGCATAATTACGTTATGCATAATTGCATTAATGATTCTGTCAAAACACAAATTGGAGGCTGGGGGGCAAGCTGAAGTCTTTGGAAAAATTGCAAAAGGAAAATCCAGTGTTTCTGGTAACATCTGTTTTGTTAATATATTTTATCTGCCGAGTGCTCTTAGGTGGAAAAAAGTATCTAAGTGTTAGCAGACAGGAAATGAGAGTAATACAAAATCAGCAAGTGAAATTTGGTTTATTCCCAATGTAAATAGTGAAATAATCAAAAAGCCAGGTTGCAACCAGTCCAAGTGGTGGTTTACCAAATACATTTCCCTTTATATTTTAGTACTTAGAGGGAAAAGAGGGATTATGTCCCAATGTGAACTGAATGCCTGCCCATGTTTCCCTTTCCCACTATTAAATATTTTTATATTCTGAACTTTGCATTCAAAATCCTATTTTCAAAACAGAATTTGAGAGCCAAATGTAAATGGTCTGGAATTCTGCTTTATAGCAAGATTTTTATGATTTATTATATTGCTCTCAGTTGAACTGTACTAAGCAAAAGGAAATTGGTATTTTATTAGAAATGAATAAGCCTTTATGAAAAACTGTATCCAATTCATTATTTTACCCTGAGTAATAAGATGCACAAAAGCTCTAAATCATATATGCTTACATGGAACCAGTACATGCAGTTCACTCTGCACTTCGATGGAGAGTTCTGGTTGCTAAATTAATTTTCTTGGCTTTTTTAAAGTTGGCAAAATATCCCACTGTTCTTAAGAATGCTTCATTGATATTTTTGATGCAACTTGATTGTGTAATTTATCACTTTATTTTAGTACTGGATTCATAAGGTTCTGTCCACACAAAGGTACAGGTCCTACCAAGCAAACAGACCTGCTGTAGATTAAATTCTGAAAATCATGAGAAAATTACTGCAGCCTTTTATCTAGGATGTTCCTTAGAGCTCTGCTTGCAACAGGGCACATAACTGTGGGCTTTTGCAGTTTTTTGGTTTAAACATGCTTCTGAATTTGAGGGGAAAACTGAAGCAAAGTCCTGAATTTAGATTCTGAAGAAATCAACATTTCTAGCATTTAAGACTGATGACTGATCCATGGGACTAGAAGTTGACAGCAGCTTCTGAACCTTTCAGATCAAAATTTATATATTCTAGTTTTCTTAACATTTTCGTCTTAGTCAAGGTTGACCTTGCTTCTCCCTGCATTTTTGCCCTTGTTTGGTGTTTAAAGTGCATGTTTATGTAGACAGTCTGTTAAGTGAGGAGTTCTAATCTAGGTAAATAAGACCAAGTTTGCCTTCCTGCTGTTTGCAGTAGGCGCTGCTGAGCCCCACACGATTTATTGCCTGGCCTTAGGAGAACAATGCCTTCCTGGGAGATTCTGTGCTCTACTGCACAGACTTTTAAAGGAAAGTTTTTCACTGCTGTGATTTTGGTTTTCACTTTTTTCAGTAGTAATGATAATGCTAGTGAGATTCTGGAGGTCAGTGGAAGATCAGGTTGATGTTGTTTGCTGTCTTTCTTCCAGTTTCGTGCTTTAGCCCCGATGTATTACCGAGGGTCAGCAGCAGCCATTATAGTGTATGACATCACAAAAGAGGTAAGAAACTTGATCTTGACCCAGCATTACAATCTCTGGGGCTTTTTATTTGTATCATGGGCCAGTTCTGACTCTTAATTTCTTAATTCCTTCTGTCTATTTTTTTTTTTTCCCCACATTAGGAAACTTTCTCAACGTTAAAGAACTGGGTTAAAGAGCTTCGCCAGCATGGACCTCCCAACATTGTTGTAGCTATTGCAGGAAATAAGTGTGATCTTAATGATGTCAGGTAAATAACTGCTGTTGCTTTTGAGGGTTTTCCTTAAGCCCTACTGTTAAATATTTTACAATTTTAGAGCAGCTGAAAGATATAGAACAATTTAAGCTGTTCTGCTGTAGTCTCACAAGGGGTTTGAGCTATTTCTGTTGTCAGAGGATGTGGGGTTTGAGCTGTTTCTGCTGTCAGAAGATGTGGTTAGTCTGCCCTTGGATGGTCTCACCCACTTTCTCCCATGCTGATGTGAGTACTCGTGTGACTGGGCAGTAAATTGGGCTGTAAAATGGATCCAGATTAGAACTAACCCTTAAAAAAAAAAAAAAGAAAACTGATCCAAGTATATTTTTCTTTCTCACACCATGAACACTTGCTGGCATCACTGGGGATAGCAGGGTTAGGAATGAGCAGTTTACAGGGAGACAGGATTACCTTTTCTGGTGGCAGTGCCAAGTTATACAAACCTAAACTGCCTGTGAAACTATAGTGTAATAGAAGCTGTTTACCTCACTTTACAAGAAGTGCCCCTGTCAATCTGTAGCACCTCATTTTGTTAGGAAAAACACCAAGCCTGTTGGAAAGCATTGTGTAGGCTTTTCTAACTTGCTTGTTCAGGTGCCTTCCTTCCCTACTTAAATATTGGGGTGGAATTGGCTGCGGCCAAAATAGTTGCAGGGAGCGGGAAAAGCTCTTGAGGAACTTTATGAACAGCCAAACTTTCAGGAAGGCATGTACTAAAAACAAAAGAAGGCCTTTTTTATTGATGTTCTGGTTAAAAAAGCCAAAATTCAGAAAGAAGGTGTGTGTAAACTTCTTGGGTTTTAGTTTTGCTGGAAGGGGCACCACAGCTGGTGTCTCAAAGGAGACAGCAGGTCATATGTTTAAAGAACCACTGCAAAGGTGGCTCTGAGTATGGTTTGACAAATTGTTAATACCTAGAAGTTATCTAGTGAGCTCTAATAACTTTCACCAGAAGTAGCATGTCTTTTGAAGAAAAATAGTGTAAAATTATTTAGAACAGAATTCACATCTCACATGCTCAGCTGGCATCATAAGTGTAAACATTGCTATTCAAGCTAAGGAGGAAGATTCCTTGTACTTTAGTCAGAGGCAATATTTGAGTCACTGCTCAAAGTCCGTGCTCTTGATATCCTAAAGTCCTTCATTACTGAAAGTAGCCAGTGCATTGTAGAAATGTGAAGTGAGACAACATGAAGTCCAGACCTCCCTATAGCTACTGGGGTTTGTATTTTTCATTTCGTTTAAGGAAAGATACAAAATCATCAATTTGGAGTGCAGAATAACTTGGACACTTCCATGTGCTCAGTATAAAATTATTTCCTTTTTATACCTTCATCTTCATGCAAAGTAAATGCTGCACTGATGATTTGTGCAGTGTTGGGAGATACTTTGGTTTTGTAAACAGTCATAAGAAACGCACAGGATCATTGGAAATAATGCTTTAGGATCTTCTTAGGACATACAAAGCTGGTGGAATGAATAACACACCTCAGAAGGATTGATTGCAGACCTAAGCTTAGAGCACTCCAGACAAAACCACTGCAATGTTGTCAGATGGATTAAGGCCTTGGGTAGTTCCTGACTGTGCTCATACCTCAAGGCAGGGAGACAGCACAGAGTAAAGAATGAGCATCAGCTTCAGCATGAGGGAGCACTGTGATGCCAAAATACTCATTTTAGGAGACACTTGAAAACTTAATCTGTCCCTTAAGATTTTGAGTAATGAGGTTCTTTTGCATTAATGAATTTTTCTTTGCTTTTTTTTTTTTTTCCAGAGAAGTCATGGAAAAAGATGCTAAAGACTATGCAGATTCCATTCATGCAATATTTGTAGAGACAAGTGCGAAAAATGCAATAAACATTAATGAACTCTTTATAGAAATTAGTAAGTATTTAAACTGTTAATGTAGTTTCTTCTGCAAAAAAACTTGAGTAGAAATTTGATTTCTGTGTTACTTTTTCTGCTACTTGGGTGAAAATTTACAGACTTTATACTGAATTGGTTAAAATCTGACATGACTGCAAACTGTAAAATGAACTGCATGAGTTTCTGGTCACCTAATGACCTCTAAATATTCCTTCTAGGGATTTTCAGCCTACTGTGATGCTGCTGGATAAATAGCAGGCAGGGTACTCATGTCAGAAGTCAGTGTCAAATTACCATGCTGTTATTGAATGTTCCAATTAGTACTTCGAAGGTTATGGAAGAGAAAGGAAATGGCATGAGGAAGATCCAGACTTTACACATCTGAGAAAAGGAATTAAGTTCTCACTCTTAGTGCTTCTACTTAGGCTAAAAAAAAAAAGAGTATTTTTAAAAATATAAGAATACATAAATGCCAGATTACTGCATGGGGAATAGCAACTACTGCATGTAGATTTTCCTCAAATATGTTTGTAGTACCTTGGGGTTTTTTTTATATTAAATTGCAAATCTTTTCTGTCCCATTTGTGGTGAGAACAACAATGATACTTTTTATATGTGTGAATAAAAAGCACGCAATATTCCAAAGTAAATTCTGGTCAATATTATTTGGAGGATATGTGTCAAGTAGCAGCACCAGTGTGCAGGTGTGTCAGCCTGTTTGTGAAAAGAGAACAAACTACAGAAACATCAGACTTAAGAAAAAAAATAGGGTCTATAGAAGCAGTTGAATATATTGAAGCTGATGTAAAAAGTATGTGCTGTAGATTAGCTTCCTGATTTATTGACTTAATAGTTGCTCTCTAAAATTGATCTTGAATAAATTATGGGGGGAAAAAAATATCATAAATCCTCCTCAGAAGAGAATGCTCAACCAGGAACAGTCCATTTTAAAGACTGATGAGATGAGTAAAGCAGCTCTCTCTACAAGTACTCCTTTGTTAAGCCCCATGCAGGTGATCTGTGGAAATCCAGGTCAAGATTGTTGTTCTCAAGCTATTCCAGATGGTATTGCATCCTGCAAAGTATTTTCCAAGTGCTTTTACAGCTCAGCTGTCCAGGTCTAGATGAACTTGAAGTGTAACTGCTGCAAAATTGACTTCAAACTGCCTCTGCTGTCCTTTTGTGCAGCCGTCCCTCCTACAGACATAACACAGACTGTTGCTGCCATCCTGCTGGGCAGGAATGTCATCCCTAGTGACCTATAGCTAATTGAAGGCACATTTCTGTGTGCAGAGCATACACCGGATGCTTACAATAAGTTTCAAGGATAACATTTCCTATACATTTCTTTTCCCTGCCTCCTTGTAGGTCGCAGAATTCCATCCAGCGACACCAACCCCGCGTCCAGTGGGAAGGGCTTCAAACTTCGCCGACAGCCATCGGTGACAAAGCGCAGCTGCTGTTGACTGACCCTTTAGAAAATCAAACTTGTTTATACAGTAGGTGGTCTCGGAAGTTAATAATTCACGTTGGGTTTATATTCTCAGTCTTAGATCTTTATCTGCTGGTGTTCATACACCCGGGGTCCCCCCAAAAAAGGGAGCGGCTCATCTGACACCTGTACGCGCGCAGAAAAGACTGCAGTCGGGGCAGCCTGCTGGCTTGCACAGCGTGCAGTGTCTCTTGCATTCAAAGGGAATCCATCATCACTTTTTTTGGCCTTGCTTGATTGGAAGGTGGCTACGTGGATGGTAGAACTGAAATGCTTTCATGGTTTTGTAATCAAGGTTTTGGGAGGGTTTTTTTTGTGAAAAGGGAAATGAGCACTTTTGTGGGAGATTGGGTTAGGAGGAGTCTGGAAGTTAGATGTCGTTTCTTCCTTTTCTTCAGTGAGCCTTATTTTAAATTTTGGTGTAGCTAATCCAAGGTATGATGAGATAGTTGATGTGAGATGGCTACAGAATAAGCAACTGAAGACAAATAGTAGGCAAATCAGTCCATCCAGTCCCCAAATCCCATTTGCACTTTTTATTTAAGGATGATCTGCGCTGGGGGTGGGGACACAAGCAACAGATCTTAAACCACAGACAATCTTCTTTTTCATGCTGACTGTAATCACTTTAAGGCAAACTGGTATGCTTATAGGCATCTTTTTGTAGTTACAAGTTTTTTTAATAGTATGATGTTGGTTGAAGACAATTACTTGTTGATCTGACTAAATTAAGTGGTTACTGACTAAAAAGAGATGCTGTAAACAGATGCTGCCAGTGGTTCTGATAAGACCTGCAAGTTTTTGGGGAAAGCTTTTATTTGCTTGGCACGTGTAAAATGTTCATATTATATTTATAAGACCAGTGTTTAAAGTGTTATAAATTATGTAAAAAATAATACAATCTTCTACACTCCTTCCATTCCACACCTAGGGATAAACTCTTGGGGAATCTCCATCAGGGTTTGTTTAGGTATTGTCACTGTGAGTTCATCCAGAGGCAGATGAAATTGTTTCTCTTTCAACGACGTTTGAAAGGGGCCAATAGAAAATCCTGTTGGGGCAGCACAAGGCCTGTCTGTTGAACAAGCTTTCATCTGGGGTGCACCCAGTCTTTGCTATTTTGGGCACAAAAATACACATAGGAAGTAACCTTAAGACACGTGGTAATGTAGATCGTTACCTCTTAGTTCCTGGGGTTTTTCATCTGTGAGATTTTTAGCAAATCAGTGTTTAGCTTATTCTGTATGGGTTTCAGTAAGCTTACAATTAAACTATAGGTTGACCATACCTGTTTGTGCTATTTTATTTATTTTTACTTTTTGTTTCTTACCAGCACTAGTGAGAAACTTTTATACTTTTGAAGAAAAAGAGCTTAATAGACTTGAGTATATACTAAAATATGCTGGTTAGCTTTAGTATCAAACTGAGGTCATGATGATGCTTATTCTTTTTTTTTTAATCTGGTTTTCTATCATCTCAAATATTTTCTCTGAAGGAAATGTAGGAAAATTTGTAAGAAACGAAAGGCCTTGTACTTCAGATTCATTTGTGTTAGTGAAAATTCTTGGAGAGCTGGAGCAAAACAGGCAAACTGGTACAGTGAGGTTTTTGGACAGGTCAGTGAATTTAATGATATTTGGTGACTACATTTTTGTCATGCCTTTTCCTAACCCTGCCTGCATTGCCAATTCTGCCTTCTTTGCCATAGTCCTACAGGCTCCATGCTTGTAGAGAGTCCCAGAAATCCAATTTCATGGGTATACACCCTACTATTTCTGTAGTTCTGATCTTGAAATACTGCAGGTAATGTGTAACAGCCAGTGTTCCAGATTGTCCAAAGTGCCAACCCTGGAGTCAGGCTGCTTCTTAATACCTGCCTATTTAAAAAGACAGACAGTTGATGTAAGTTCTTCTGAGTCCAGATAAATGTTTATTGATCACTGGCCCTGCTGAAAGCTGGAATGCAATCTTCCCTGCATGAAATGCACATGCTTATTGTTTCATTTTTGGTGGAGAAAAATGGTTTCTTTTATATTAATAATTTGTTAGATCAGCTGCTTTGATCTTGCACTAGGCTTGCTGGAATTGATAATATTTTGTCCTAACATAGCTTCTCTGTTTGGAGATACATTGGTATTGGAGTGTTTGGAGTGCTGATTATCAACCATTCCAGCTAAATCTTTAATAACTTTTTTCCTGGTAAGAAGTTGTTAAAAAAGCTCAGGATTGAAGTTTTATTCCACCATGTCTTTCTGTCTAATGAGTGAAGCTCATCAGAGAGACTCAACTTTCAGATACTGTCAAAGGGAATTACACAATCTCAGAATGGTTCAGGTTGAAAGGGACCACAGTGGGTCATGTGGTTCAACCTCCCTGCTCAAACAGGGTCATCCCAGAGCACATTGCACAGATTAATTTCTGAAGAACAATGTTGAAAGGGCAAAGTGTGATGTATGTAAAAATGTAATGAGGTGTATGTTATATCATTGATCCAGAGTATTTTTAGCTGAAAAAATAAGACTATTGCAACTTCTAAACACCACCAGTTCTTTCATGAGAAAGTTATAGAATTGAACAAAAATATAATTTGATAAATATTTCATTCTTAAGCTTTGGAGCAACTTGAATGTGCTCTCCAGGTTTTGAAAGGTGTGTTCATCTGACCCTCTATTAAAACAGTCACTTAGCTGACTTGCCAGGCTCTCAATCTGTGCTGTAGGTAGTTCTCTAGGATATTTTATATACATGCTGAAAACTGGTATATCAAGTACCCAAGTAGGTGAAATTTGGAAGCTGACATTTAGTAGCATCTAGAAATCATACTACTGAAAATTGTTACAGATGTTTTGAAAAGTTCTAAGAGAATTCTAACAATTTTTGCTGTTGCCATGAAGGTAAAGGCTTTATTTTAGGTCCAACAAATCATTGCACTCCAGATCCCTGCTGACTTCAGTGATACCCTTCCTTTAAGTGCTGCAGGATCAGACAGTTAATGATTTAGAGGGCTGTTTTTATGCAGACTGGAGTCTTTGATGTGTTGCTTTACATTTAATGCTACCAACCTGCTCAAGAAGGATTATTTACTAGCTTGGGAAGAGAGTTAAGAGGAGAGGAGACAGAACCTACTTATTGATTTGGAAGTCTAATCCTTTAACCTGGTTGAGGGAGAGCTACATTCGTGGTTAAAGCTTCATTTTAATTATCACACAGTAATTCATGATAAAAATCTCAAATGGTTTAAAAGTTGGCCTCAGCAAGATTTTTTTGTTACACTGTTAAGCTTAAACTATTCCTTCACATTAGTGTTTAGTTCCAGTATAACACATAATTAGTTGGAAAAGGAAGCTTTAGCAGTGATGTTTGAATGACTTGCTTGTGAAACAGTCTTTAGTGTGTGTTAAGGATGGCGTAGGCTATTTGTGGTGTGCTGTGTCAGCAATCTGCACAGGAGTGGATGATTTACAGGACAGAAGCTGTCAGAACAGTGGAGCTGCTCACCCTGGAGTGAACCTCACTCAGCAGCAATAGCTACAGACAAGCAGGGCAAAATCATCTCCAACATGAGAGAATTCACTGGCTTCAACTTCTACACTGCCTGCTCATTTTGTAAAAATGCTTCACATATCTCTCCTGAATATTTGCAGCCTCTAAAAATGGCTTTTGAGTTCATAGTTGAGAGAAAAGGACAAACTTTTTTAACTTTTCTAGCAGGAAGTCATTGTACATTCACCTGAGATGGTTTGTATATCACAAGTCAGTTAAAGCAGGAGAATTGGGTCCTTGGAATTAAGTTTATAAAAATCTTCAAAACTCCCTATAGAAAATTGTTGATGTTTTGTGTTCAGATCCCATCTCTGGTAATAGATCACAGCCTAGTGATGGTAGGTGACAGAAAATTTACAGAAATATGATGATGGTGTGAAAGGGACAATGTGAGATGGAAATACAGGTTCTCGTATTAAAATAGTCATGTTTTATATGTCCCCATAAATAGTCCCCATTTCCTTTGAGTCATATGGCTCCAGCTTGTCAAAAGGAATATGCTTGAAAATACATATTTGTATATCATACATAAATTCAGGTGCCAAAACGTAAGTCCCTAGAATTATTTAGGCCTTCTGACACTAATGTTTGTTTCTGAAAAATTCCTTCTGATATTCTGGAGGTCTCAAAAGTCTGAATGCAAACCACTTCTTGCTCAGCTACAGTCAAAAATGCACAACTTAGAAAAAATTAAACAAGCATAACTAGACTTAATCCCTGAAGTGTCACAGATAACAAATCTCTCAAGGGATATAAGACTATCCTGAAATCCAGGAATACTGATGAGCTTAACCTCTGACATGTCAAAATGTTCCTAGGTTCAATTTTTCCTCCTTCTGCCCCTCCATTTCCTCCCAACCCACCCAACCCTGAATTTTTAACGTCGTGTTGTCAGAGTGTACATGCTATAAAGAGCAATTCAGAAATGCTTAGAAAAGTTCTAATGGCTGAGAGTTACTTGGTGCTCCCTATTTTACATAAAAGTCGAGGCAGTAGGATGACTTTTCTCAGTCTAGAATAAAGACTTCTTAGAAGAAACAATTTTGCTGTTCCTGTTACATCAACCTGCAAATTGATGTTCCTATTTTTTTTCCTTAAACACTAATTGTAAATTTTATTTAAGGACCTAAATAACTTTGTAAAGATTTTCTTTTAAGAAGATTGGGGTTTGCTTTGCTTGGTTTCTGTTGATGTTTTGACATACGAATTGTTGAACAAAACAACTTTTTCAAATGTTGGAGGACACAGACCACTCTTCTGGCATGCTCTTCATCACTGTGGGTGTGATACTCCATCCAGTTGTTGCACTTGAGTATTCTGTAACTCTGACACCTTGATAGATTCACTGCTACTATCTTGCCTCCCTTTTACTCGTGTTACAGTATGTATTTCCTATTAAATCCATGTTTTCTTGGCAATTTGTTCTTTGTTTCCTTATGGGATTTAGACAAGGATAGGTTGTGAGTGTCTCTTCTGCCACAAAGTTGTAGAAGTATCGGTCACAGCAGCAAATATTTGTAAGCAAAATGGTAATTCATTAGCACAGCCTTATGAAACTGTTACAGCAGCTGAGACCTGTGCCATGACTGTATTTTACCATAAAAGGAAGGTTAAAAGCACATTCACCTGGAGGAGCAAGTTATTGTAAACCTCTAGTCCACTCTTCTGTACTTTAACTTCCTTTCTCGTACTTCTTCTTTCTGAAATTGTGTATCCAACACTGACACTGTGATGGTGAATTAATTGATTTAAAGCACAGAAATGGATTGCATTTCTGTAGCTAAGATGCTTAAGACTTTCTGGCAATCTTTCCACTTCTACCCCCTGCCCACACTGAGGACAATGAAGAAAAAAAAAAAAAGGTTTTTTTTCTGAACGAGAAACTGCATTTGTGTGTTCACAAAAATAACCTGATATGCATAGAGCTCTTGCAGTGTAGTAAATGTTTGCCTGTAAAATGTGTAAAGGTTAACCTTTGTATCAGCAATTCTTGTCATTCATAACAACATTCTGCCTTTTCATTCTAGGATGGGGTTAACCTGTTACAAGGGTTGAAAGGTCTGTGCCTTCTTACTATATTCTCTTACTAAAACAAACTTAAGCCGCTCAAAGTTACAGAGCATTTGCAGCACTGTAAACTGCACAAATTTCCAACCATTGCTTCACTGCATGAAGTGTAGTCAGATTACTAGTGATGAAATATTGTAGTGATGAATTCCCAAGCTTATGAATGTTTTGAGACTTTTTTTAGTCTTCTCTTGGGCTGGTCCTGAGAGTGTGTACAGGTTTGTCTGTATTGTTGGTTTGTAGATGCTAATGAGGAAAACCAGGCTTTTGTTCTCTCCTTTTTGTTTGAATTGTTACACTCCCATATAGTGCATAGAATGCAAATAAAGAAATGTTGATTTGACATAATGTAAACAGCCTTTTCAGCCTAAACATTCATAATAAACTTTTATAGTGTAATAACATGCTAAATCACTACCAGTCTGATGTATTGTGCAAAAGAAAAAAAGGTGTAAACATTTTATTAATAAAAAGCTTTGTTTATAAATATGCTGGCTTGTTTATAAATGCTTCCAAAATTCTCCACATCTTAAAAAACAGTCTCTATAGCAATATAATTATAGAAGAGGAATGTAAGCAATAGCTTACATGTACAAATGACTGGAATAGCTGTTTTCCAGAAGTCCTGACTACTGGTGTTCAGAAACTGGAGCTTTTCCCTGGTTTATGTACACACAGACAAAGGCAGAAGATCTTGTGCAAAGAAGGGATGGGGGGAAACAGCAGAGAGAATGCAGCTTTTGTGTAACACTTCCTTTCTTTGCAGCACCACGTCTGAGAAACTGCAGACCACACACAGTCTTGTCAAGCAGGGCAAGGCCTGACAAATTCTATCAGGGCCAAGTTATTTAATACATTGCTTTTACCTTAGACTGCATGAAATGCATAGTTCTCAACTGCTTAGGCCAGGTTTCTGTCAGTCAAAACTGTAAAGTGCTTTTAATATCTGCAGAGTGTCATGGGGCCTGTTGTGCTGGAAAGGGATCTTCTCTTGTTTGTTAATACAGCCAGCTGGTTGGTAGCTTGCTTTTTTTAAACCACTGCTCTGTTGCTTATATTATCCCCAAAAATAGGGATTTGGCTGCAGTTAACTCACTTGTCTTACATGATGCTTAAAAGAGGTAGTTTGGTTGCTTCAATCTGGGATGCACATCTAACATGTTGAGTTGATAGTAGCCTTCAAAAGCTAAATAAACAAAAAAAGTCCTGTTTCTGAACTGCTGTTTCACATGAAAAGGTTGGATACAAGTTTTCATTAAGCAAGTGGCTGCAGCTCCTGTGCAGGAAACCTATACTGTCATATTTTGTTCAGGAGAGACTTGGAATAATTTAAATTTCTTGTTACTTGCAATTTTGAAGTTACGTTCTTAGATTTGAGCAAACTTTTGAATAGTGCCAGATGGGTTTGTCTAAGATGGCATGAATGTGCATCAGGAAGAGGATAAGAAGGGTAGACACAAGGAATATGTTGGAATAGAGAGAAAAATACATTTGTATATGTTTGCATAGGGAATCTAAGAACTAAATGCAAACCACCTGGTTTGCACACACACAATGAGAATGTTTCACCTGGCTAAAGTCTTTCACAGCTTCTAAGGTAGAAGTTTTGCAACTAATGAACTTGTTCTTTAGAATTGTTTCAGTACAAAGCTTTCTGGTGCTGTCCAGCATTTCCTTGTAGTGTTCATGCCAATTTTCTCCTGTTAATCAAAAACCCATGTGGGCAACAAATTGCCTTTTCGTCTTGTGGCTGAATTGTTCCCAGTGAGGGCTGTCAGTGGAAAAGGGATGGGGTATTGCAGGTGCCTTCCATGCACGCTCATTTCAGTGAATCTGGCTTGCACAACATTAATGTGCACACATTATTTACAAGCAACAAAAACCTGACAACCTACTTTCATTGGACCTCATAAATTTTCAACTTAAACAATGCTGTGCTTCATGAAACCTTCAGCCTGGATGAAAACGTGGGCGAGTCCTTCAAATACAAACAGGTAAGTTCAGAGCTGCCAATTAGGGCAGGGATCTTGGCAAATCCTTTAAGAGGTGGATCATCAAACGCTTCAGGGGGTTCTTTGTACTTCTTTCAGGAAAAGTAGAACTCAGAAAGCTCTGGGCAGCAACACTTAACAGTTGTTTACTTTAGGGTTTTTATTATGCATGACTATATGCTATGTAAAGCTTTCTCTCTTATTCCTTGCCGTTAGTTTGCAATTAACTTACCCATATGTATAAAGCTTGTCTTTTCTACTAATTACTGGTTCAAGATTGCCTGGCTTACAGAGAGAATCTGTTTATAAAATAAAACTTAAGAGATTAGGTAAAAGAAGGTAACCTTCCCACAGTACCAGCCAAGAAAGCTGCAAAGTATGAGTGAACTCAATTCTCTCCTGACTCAAGATCTAAAATGTTATGATATAACCTGTAGTTTAGGCTAAAAATTACTACAGAGCAAAAATAAGAATACCATCCAAATCTAGTTTTCTGGAAAAGAAAACACACTCCTTTATGACGTTATGTGACCATTCTTGCTCCAAAAGAAGAAATTTAAGGAACAAGAGCAATATTTAAGTGTATTGCCCTGCAGTGCTGAGACTTTAAAAAGTCAGTCCCGCTGTCCTGGCTGGAAGGAGTTGGCAGGTTTCACTTGTATCATGCAAAACTAAGAGTTTTGTACTAAATACAGATACGGGTTTGGTTTGACATGGAACTTAAAATGACAAAACAGAAAGGATGAAATGGGATGGGAGGTGGTAAAGCACATGAGCAGAAAACCAGGGATTGTGGTGGACAGGAGCAGCTGAAGGTGTGGTATGAGCACTGCAGATGTGCTCAGAGCAGTAAATGCCTCTGTCCTGCTCAGGGGTGTTAATTTTAACAGATACATCACTCATTTGACATTGCTCTTAGTGCCAGAAAGGAGAACAACACTCCTGTTGTAATTCTACATCCTTTTAGCTACCTTATGCATTTTTGGCATTTATTAAGTCAAATAACGTGATACAAAGAATTTGTGTGAGGGAAAGGTGCAATGCATCACATAGATTATACTAATGTGAGAAAATAAATTTTCATATTTTAATATTTTTATTCACCTCTTTGCTCATCAGCCCTGCCTAGGACCAAACATAACCATGTGCTTTGAGTTGCTGTTCTTTGGAAGCTTTTTATTTCTGCAAATGGCATCTCCTCCTAAAGTCACATATGTAAAAAGTCCAATGAATACTTTTTAGTGTACATAAATTACCAGTTTTTAAGACCAGCATATTTCTGCTGGTAACAGGGGCATCCCAAACTTTTGCCTCTGGCAGGTTACAGCAGTGCTTTATAAATTCTTAGGAACTTTTCAAATGTTTAAAACAACCTAAGGAGAGAGTGGAGCAAAAAGCATAGTGTTGCTGTAATTACACTGGCCTAGGGCTACCAATAAAGCATCACTTTATATTAAATCATGCTGTAAATTAAAAAAAAAAATATGTTTTAAACCATTGGAGTAAAAACCAACCAGCCAAAACCAAAACACAACCACCACAAACCACCCCAAAACAAACACAAAAACCCCAACCAACAACCCAAAACTTTGGTTACTGTTAAGAAAAGGGAGAGGGGATGTCTTAAAATCTCAGGCGACCTGAAGTTCTGGTTTTATTCATTAAAAAGCGAGTATTTCCTGCAGCTCCATGCCGGTTCGCAGGGTTGCCCTGGCGCTGTAACGCTGCGCCCCGAGCCCTGCGGGCCGGAGAGCTCTTCCTTTTGCCGGGAGCCCTTTCTTTTCCCGGGAGCTCTTCCTTTTCCCGGGAGCCCTTCGTTTTTCCCGAGAGCCCTTCCTTTTCCCGGGAGCCCTTCCCTGCCCGTGCCCGGGGATCCCGGCGGTGCTGGAAGCCGGGCAGGAGCGGTGAGGGCCCTGAGGGCTTCCCCTGCAGCCCTGAGGCCACACGAAGTAGAGGCCTAAAATAACACGCTGTTTCTGGATAACAAGGCGTTTATTACAAATCACGCTTTCCAGTGACGCTTAAACGTTATTTATTAGCCCCCTTTCTCCGCCGTAACCGCTCCGGGGAGGCACCTCCGGCCACAGGAGAGCCCGAGGAGCGGCGGGGCAGCGCCTTCCCCCCCGCGGCCCCTCACGGCGGGGCCGGGCTCACGTCAGCCGCCGCCGCAGCCTCTCCGCGGGCCCCTCCGTGCTGCATCAGCCCGCCTCCCGCCCGCCCTGCCCGGCAGCGTGTGCGCCGCCAGCCGCCGCCCGACCGCGCCTGTCCCCGCTCCGGGACAGCGTGAACAACCACCCGGGCGAGGGCGAGACAGCATCCCAGCGACGAGCCAACGAGCAGCCGGGAGAGGGTGAACCAACACCCGGCCGAGGGGTGAACCCACTACCGGCCGAGGGGTGAACCCACTACCGGGCGCGCCCCCCGCCCGCCTTCCCTCCTCCCTCCCTTCCTCCCTCCCTCCCCTCTTCCTTCCCCTCCCTCCCCGTCCCTTCCTCTCTCCGCCTGGTGCCGCCACCGCCGAGGAGGAGGAGGAACATGGCGAAAGCGGAGCAGGTCCTCAGCCTCGAACCGCAGCACGAGCTCAAATTCAAAGGTAGGAGGCGGCCGCCGCCATCCTGGGCCGCCGCTCCCCGCGCCGGGCGGGCAGCGCGGCCGCGCTCGGGCCCCGATCCCCGGCAGCCATTTTCCGGGGGCCGGGCACCGCCGGCAGATAAAATGTCCTTCAGCACCGCGCCCGCCGCCCCGCCGGGCCCTCCCCGGCCGCCGCCGAGCCGCCCCCAGCCCGCGGGGATCCCCCCGGGCCGCCCTCAGCGCTGCCGCAGCCGCCGCACGGGTGGGGGCGGCCGGAGGGGACGGTGCGGGGGGGCCCGGCCGCCGCCTTCCCCGGGCGGCAGCGGGAACAGCGGGCTGTGCCCGGCTGACCTTCCCGGGAGAAGGAGGGGACCCCGCGGGGCAGCGGAGCGTTCCCCAGGCCCTGCCGGGCGGTGTGAGCGCGGCCCCGGCTGAAGGAGCTGGCGCTGTAATGTAGGACAGCGATGTCCGTGAGGTAGGACTGGGAACCCAGGTGTCACACACCCTCGGAACGGATAAAGGGCTTAATCAAAAGACAAAATCAGGAAATTGCTAGCTATGGAGCTGTGTTAAGTGCTCTGCGTGGCTCTTCGGTATAAAATCTAGAGGGAGGAAGGATGTTGGGAATAAGATAAGGAATAAGGGTTTCTTCTGTAATGTGTCCCAGGCGCTGTGGGGCTACAGTCAGGTCTCTGGCCAAAAACACGAGGCCTCTGGCCAGGTGCTGGGCAGCACTTCCTGGCTTTCTCTGCTTATTATTATAATTTAGCAAGGCATTTGGCTAAGTAACTCACAAATAGTCTGCCTGTGCAAAAATCTATCCTTCAAATAAGTCTTGAATGGGTTTGGGCTTCCACTGGCACTGAAATTCCTGTCTTGCAGCCTGACAGCACAGCTGTAATACAATATTCAGGGATTACAAATAAGCAATCAGCAAGTTTATTTATGCGACCAGAGTCAGAGGTGTTTTATAGCTTCGCGTGATTATCAAACAAATAAGCTGCTTTTTTTAAAAAATGGGGGTTCTTTTATTGGCCTCTGGCAAAAATAAATGTTCCTTTAAAAAAGCTTTCAAGTACATTTTTAAATATAGAGGAGGTCTTTACCAGTTTTTATTAGTAAATATATTTGACCTAATAGTACAAAGTGGATTTTATCAAACAGCCTGTTAATAAACAGTGTGGGGAATGAATATATCTTTGTTGTAAGCTGAAGTTGTTATGGCAGCAGTATCAAACATGCTTAAGAAGGAAACTATTGTTGTTTTGACGTTCTTTGTGTTAAATATGATTAGATGAAAATCATCTCTTGTTCTGGATAAAATTGCTTCCAGCAAACAAGCAAATCCAAGCTCAGGTGGGGAAAAAGTGGGGCCTTAATTGGCACTGACTTCTAATGAGACGTAATTGTGGTTCAGGGTTTGTTTTTCTTTTCTTCATCACAGGTAGATATAAACCTTGCCAGACTCTGTTTTTTCTTGAAGTAATGATAATTTATCAGACTGCCTTGCTTTCAGATGAGGTTCTGGGCTATAAAAACAGTAGCCATTGAAGTTAAATCAACTAACCATAGCACTTTTGGTTGCAGATCTTCAGCCAGCAACACATACTCCTGGTAACATAAAATGCTACTTGACTTAACTGCAGCTATTAAATGGCTTAGTTTCAAAGTACACTTAAATATTAATGTTCAAACAGACTTAATGCTGCGGGCAGCATTCATATGCTTTGGCAATCCCTCTGCCTTACAGCCCTTTCTAGCAAGCAGTGCTGACCGCTGTCCTTCATTCAGGAAACACCAGGTTGAAGTATTCATGAAGTAAATTCTGCTCTAAGCATTTCTTGCCCTACTGATCTTGTGATGACATACTGCCTGGTGATAGGGCTGAATTGATATTGTCACCTTTGGAAACAGTTGCATTTATTTCCAGAGTGTTCCTTGGCCCTGTACAAGTAGATCCAGGCTGACAGAGGTCATGGAGCTGCTGACTGGTACAGGCATCCTCATGTGCTGAAAGACATGGTGCTCCACGTAGGAAACTGAGATTAGACTGTAAACCAAACACTGAAAATGGTGAAGGGCTTAATCCAAATGCAGACAGGTGGAAAAAGCAGAAAATTGTTTGTTCTGATGCTGTTGAAAGGCCCTGTGTAGCTCTTCAGTATAAAATTTAGAGGGAGCTAGGATGTTGGGAGTAATACAGTGAATGAGGATTTCTTCCATGCTGTGTCCCAGTCACTTTGGGGTTGCAACTATGGCCTGCACTTTCACTTCTTAGGGGTTGAGGACCATTTTAAAAAAGCATTTGTAGCCCCTTGGTTTTGCATGCAGTGAATCTCATAAATTCATTTGGTGCTCTGTTTCAAAATACCGTGCTTGCGTCTGGTTTGAAAAAAATATCAAAGGAGTTTTTCATGCTGGAATTTTTTTTTTTTCACAGCATGTGAACATGAGCAGGGGTTGTCTTTCCTCCCGCCTCGCATCTCCTACAGCAGAGCACTCGTGCTCCAAAATAGCATCAGCGTGTGCTGTGCTGAAATGCAGCTGTGAGTCGTGGGAGGCTGGACACCATTAGGTGGCTGAAGGTGCCCATTTCCTTGCCCTGGTCTTTCATGCCATGTGAAACAGGAGCTTTGCTGTCTTGCCAGTGATTTCCTCCACTTCTTGGTCGTTGCAGGCTTGCAAAAAAATCATCCAGCTTAAGGTTTACTCAGCTCAGCATTTACTGGTAGCAAATGGTGAAAAAGAATGTTGTTGGTGGTATATGTGACATTTTTACATTTATGTTTCCCTTTCTTTCTTCTTTTTTTCAATCTAAGAGATGACAGCAATGTGCCAAGAATTTATTACAACATTCAAGGGTGTGACTTTAGGAATTGCTAGATTTAAACCTGAAGAAGGATGTGGAATTGTGCTGCAGGATGCCTCCTGCACCTCGCAGGATCACTGCCCACCGAGGCTGTTCTGTCTTTTCACCATTTGTGTCCACCAGGAGTAGAGATCAGCTGTTTAATGTCAGCAAGTAAAATTTTTTTAAAATATAGCATATTTTAGACCTCTCCTGGCTTTGTAGTGTTTGAGATGCTGCTGCACGTTTGCAGACGTGGGGTGCTGGGGCAGTGTTGCTCAGGAGGGGTGGCACAGATGGGAGGTGGCGGAGGCTGAGGGACATTTTGGTGGCGTTTCTGGAGGTTTGCTCCAGGTTAGGCTGGACTTATGACTCAGCACTCTGTCCGTGCTCCCCAAGTGGCTCCTGGCAGTACTGCCAAGCAGGGATTAGTGCCTTGCTAGTCGTGCCAGTTGGAAATGCAGGTTCCTGTCCCCAGTATGTGATTCTGTACCTGTGCAATATGTCACTGTGTAGCTTTGCTTTCTGCTAAGGGCACAACAAAGAACCAGAACACCTGATCCTCTCCATTGCTAACAGAGTGGGTGACATCTCTGACCTGGGGCTGTCACCTGTCACTAGCTCAGGTACAGGCCCTGGGTACCTCAGAGCTGCAGCCCAAAGGTGTGGCCTTGGCCTGTGTTGGTGTATCAGCCCAACAGTGCAGCATTGAAATGTTCAGTATTTAGTGTTTAGCCCCAGTGCTGGGCAGTTTGTGTGACCTGCCTTTCCGTGGTTGGCTGGCTGCCCCTCCCTGCTGAGACACTCTGAGCTCCTCCAGGTCAGCCTGAGTGAACTCCAGCCAGATCTGTTCATTGCAGTGGGGGTGTGCAAAGCCTCCTGTGTCTGACAGCAATATCCCGTTCCTACCAGATACCAGGCTAAGGCTCTTCAGTCCAACAGGCCAGTAACATTTGGGATGTGAGATTAGCGTTTGCTGAAGCTGCAGTTGCCAAGTCTGAGAAGAGAGGTTAAGGGCATGTGGACTATTCACTTTCATCTCTGTTCCTGTCCTGATCCATCTGGAATGGTTGAATCACTCCTGCACTGAAGGTATTGGGAGGAATTTGATGTTGTGCTCATTTTCTTCTGTATTGGATAAATAGGAATTTCTAGTCACAGGCCGTGTTTAAGAATGTAAAACAGTGACAGTTTTGTCAGGAGTTGCCTGTTTAGGATAATTACCATGCATCTTTTAAGCAGAACGTGTATATGCTCTTTTCTTTAGATTCTCAGAGCCCTCCTGATATTCACAGCAGAATAGCAGCCAGTACTAGGATTTCTTTACTCTTTGAAGGCTGCTGTGCCAATGGCTGTCTACTTTCCTGCTGAAAAATGTACCAGCTCTTGCTTCCCTTTGTCTGGCCTGATTCCAAGTCAAGTCATTGTTACCGCATTAAATGGGAGTAAACCTTTACATCTCTCTGCAAATTTGAATTTAATTATCAAATTAGAGTCTTAAAAAGAGGACATAGTATTTAAATAACAGGCAGGCTTCCTAAATCTACACAAATTTATCCTAAAATATATCCCAATTATCAAGAAAAAATCAGTCTTTTTCTGGTGTAGTTTATGCTACACTCACTTTTGTTGCAGCTTAGCTAAAATCAATAACTTATTCTATTAAACATTTGTTTAGTTGTACAGAACTGCTGAATTATTCTGATTTCACGAGCTCCATTGGTTTTATAATTAATTCATCACTTTGCATAGTGTCTTCACTTTAAAAGAGAGGTGTTAGGAGGGGAAAAAATGGAGGTAAGAGAGGGTAGTGATGCATTGTGAATTTCTTACAACACATCTCTTTTTTGAAAGGTGGAATAAGTTGAACATTGTGCTTCTCTTGAACTTCCTTAATCTGCTGATGTCCTGTACACTAGAGACACCAACGCCCACAGCTCCACTGGGAAAGGAGAGAGGAATTGTACATGTGGGAGTGTCAGAAATCTGAAACTCTGAATAGGAATGGTTGGAGCACCAAAGAACAATTGAAATGTGTGAAGCAGTCAAGGAGGTTTAACTGCATCTTCTGGTAAATTTAATTAATGAATTTAGGTCTCCCAAGACTATTTCCAAAAATACCACAATCTCCTTGAAGACTTTGGTCAATGTGATTTATGGGTTAAGGACTTTTGAATAATTTTGTGCTGCACAGATTTTAAGAATTCCAGTTGAAGTTAGGAGCATTAATAGGATCAGTATTACTATTTCACGGAAAGACCTAATGCAGTGATAAAATTTGTTACTTGGCCATTACTTCTCTTAGTTTTGTGGGATTTTGTGTTTTAAATGTGATCAACTCCTTGCCTTTACTGTACAGAATGGGCCACATCCATTCATAACTTCCTGTTCCTTGGGAATCCCATGTTTGTCCATGGATTTTCAGCTCACTTTGAGCTATGGAGCTATTGCAATGATTCGTGAAAAAGTTTTTCAAGTTTGTTATTTAAAGCTCATGGGGATGGCAGCCTGCCAGTCTGATTTGGTTGCTGCGATGTGACCTCTGTTCATCATTTCAGAAGATACATCTGATAACAGATTATATTGAAAATACAGATGGAAGGGGTGGCTCTCTCAAGTCCTGGGAGCATGGCTATCATGGCAAAATGAAGACACAGTTAATGTGTCAGAGTGGATGCAGGTTCACACTGGTGCTCAGCAGTAAATTGTGTTTACCAGCTGCTGCCCTGCGTGCCATGTGCAGTGTCCTGTCACCCGTGAAAGGAATATGGAGCCGAAATTTATACAGCACTTCCTGATAGTGTCTTCTTATTGGAAAATAAATTATTACCCTTTTTATCCTCACTGCGCAAGTTTTATAAATTAAAAACTTACTAGTATCCAAGCAATGCGTTATTTCTTTTAAAATAGGTTAGCTGCCATGAAATGCAAGAGTGAATTCTGTTTAATTGCTCTCTAATTCAGAATTAGGATTGTAAAAATTCAAGTGCAAACCTTTAAATAGATTGTCAGATCTGTTTTGAAACTCAGCTGGAAAAAAGGCATCATCACCATAGCAAATGATCCAACTTCATGAGCTCAGGTCAGCTTACATCTATGAACAAGTACCCAATTTTAAAAGCAGCTTAATTTGTTCTGTGCAGCCAGCTCTGGAAAGTATTGATTGCATCAAATGAGTTTTGGATCAAATGAGCAACTTCTACATATGTTATAATGCAATTTTTGTAGGAAACTGGGCGAGGGAGGGTTTGTCTTGTTTCTGAGTGCTTCTGAGCACAGCTTTCTGCCCAGCTGAGGCAGTGCAGGAATCAAATGACCCTTGCTAATTCTGCCCACATCTTGCAGTCACACTCATTTTCTACTATCTTGTTACCATATTGGTCTTATGTTTGCTGCCTGCTGGGAACAGCTAATAACTACTGAATGCATTTCATAGTTGGTACAATAACAGCCTCTTTCCTTTCCCTGTCAGTGTGGCTGCTTGGCTTTGAAAGCCTTATTGATGGTGTTTGCAACACTTCTGTTTGTGATGACAGCTGTTGTTTCAGACTTAAATTTCATCTCTGTATTTGTAAGAAACGTGATCTTTAGCTTTATAATCTTGCTGCTGCAATTGTTGTTTGGTTGGGGTTTTTTCTGCAAGTAAGTCCTCACTGATTAGGTCAGGAACTCTTCCCAATTAGAGCCCTCTTCCCTCTGGATGAGGGACTGGCACTGGTGTGACAGTTCCTACCACAACACTGAGAGTCCTTTGTTTCCTGTGTGATGACCAGAGGCAGAAAGGAAGCTTATTTTACATACATATATGAATATTTAACTACCAGTTTGTCCAAGCTAGGGGTTAGAGTCATGCTAAGTCTCTTCCTCTGGCACTTCACCCAGTATTTTTTCAATATATAAACCCTTTCAGTGCTTTGTTGACCAAGATGTCTGTAGAGCCATGTAGGCTATTTTCTGAGATGCCTGCGATGTTGTTGAGTTTAAAATTTGGCCTGCTAGGCAGCCTTTTGTAAAGAGGGATTTGTGCCCTGGGTCTGGAGCAGCTGTCACGGTGTTGCTGTCACTGGAAATGTATGCAAAGCAAATCACCATTGCCCTGTTTAACTCAGGGCAGGGTAGAGGTGCTCCTGGATCAAGGTGATTGTGTGTTCACACCAGCAGCACAGCCCAAACTGAGGGCTGAGGCTGTTCTTTCTCTGTTAGAAGTGTTCTGAAAATTGCTCAATTCAGCTGTAATTCTCCTGGCCACAAACACATTTGTACAGATTGGGTACTGCTGCTGCCTGCAGTACTTACCCCACGTTATTATAAATACCTTATGAAAATAATCTCTCTACTAAACTACTTTAGTGTCTAGTTCTCTGAGCTGTAAACCAAGTCCCTCATACCATGGTGCATGGATTAAAGATTTTATCATTCTAAATTTAATCCTGTTTTCTTGGTTGGTTTCCACGAGGGATGGAAAAATAGAGAAGGGGGAGGTTTGCCTGGTGATCCAGTTATTTAGGATGCAGATTATAAAATCATGTAGGTGTGGGGATCACTGTAGAGCCAAATCTTATGTTTTTGCAAGCAATTTAAAAGACAAATTAGTTGTGCTTGTAGAAGGCTTGTCAAATGACTATGTAATTCTTTTAAGGAGAAAAAATTGCACTTTCTTGTTTTTCCCAAGACTGATACTTTTTTCATCACAGCAGTTACTTCATCCTTGCTGGTGCTTCTGATGTTTCTCCCAGCAGTTCACCCTCTCCCTTGTGCAGTTTCATGTTTGTTGTCTGTTGATATTTGCAATTAGTGCGTCTTGTGATATGTGAATTAGCAACATATTTTGTGTTTTCTCAAAACATTTGCATTTCCCCTGGGTTGTGATTTCTCTTCTAATGGCCTTTCTATATTTTTACCAGACTAGGAGCAAAGATCTAAGGGCAGTAACTTTTTTTTCCCCCCTTAAATTTTGTATAGCTGGTTTTACACTGTGCTTAGTGATGTCATATAGCAATGCAGATGATCACAGAATCCTGGAATTGTTTAGGTTGGAAAAGACAGAAGTTTATGCTTGAAGAACACAACTTGATATTTGTTTGTTGTTCTGTGGCAGATGTGTAAACTGTCAAGAGTTTTTTTTTTTTTTTCTGGTTAAGTTTTCTCACTGCTGCTGGCTAAATTTCTGATTTTGTTTTGGTTTTGTTTCCCTTTGGTCCTGAAAATAGGCTGGTTTTCAAGTGGCTCCTCTGAAATATATCTTGCTAAACTCAGGATTCCTTTCTTATTTGTAGCCATAAATAGTATCCTATTTTATGTGCCGTGGGTTTTTTAAAAGACTTATTAGAAAAGCAGCTATTCTTTGTACATCTGCAGAATATCTAATCGTGTTTGTTTCTTCTGGTATTTTAGACTTATGCACAGTTTTGGACTTAAAATATTTGCTCATTTGCTATTTAAGTTGCACATCAAATTTCTCTATTTGAGGAGTATATGTGAGCATAAAATTAGAGTAGTTAAGTTGCTCCTTCCCTAACATTTAATGTGCATTTGAAATGGAGATTAGTGATGAAATTAAACCAGGAAAAAAAAAATCACTTTAGAAGAAAAATTGTAGCTTGGATTGGTGATTAAAATCAGGATGGTTCTTCCAGGGAAACATTTTACATTTAGTTCAGTCTTTAGCAGTGTTTTTGTCAGGGAAGTTTGCACATCAAGGCTTCATTGCTGTGTTGCTGCATCCCCACTTCTCCTGGGAGCCTGGGCTTTGTCCTTTCCACATCCCACGGATGGAGCTCCAGGCTGTGTACAAAAAGGAGATGTCTTACTCGAGGTGGATCTGGTTATTGAAAGAGATGCAGCTGCTGTCCCACTCTTCCCTGAGCTGTTTCATACCTGGGCAGAGTTGGTTCATGTGATATTTGTGTGCAGGATGAGCAAAGTAATACAATCTGTTTGGCACTCGGTTCTGAAAGGATCTGAGAGCACAGCTGAAACAGAGATGCACCTCTGAAAGCTCCCCAAGGCTGCTCTCAGACTCCTGTTTATGCAAGTGTGTGCAGAAATCTGGTCTAACTTTATGATGCAGAGAAAACATTTCATGTTGTGTGATTTTGTTGCTGAAGTTTGCTGTAGGTAATGTTTGGGTGTAATAAAACTCTGAAGAGATCAGTTGGGGAAAAAACAAACGACACTGGTACCAAAATTATACGAAGGACATACTCTTCTGTTTCTCTTGGCAAGCTTATGTGTGGCCTCTCAGTTCTTCCAACTGTGAAGTCAGACTGTTAATGATCCTCCTGAGGGATAAAAGGTGACAAAAATTACATACTAACAGACACCCTGAAAATAGTCTTCAGTCTTATATTTGTTTGGGGTTTGGGCTTTTTTCCCAATTAAGCATGAGACATGCTCTGAGAAAAATAGTTTATGTTAGAATAGGCCAGGGAAGGACACTGATTAATCCATCTAAATGGAAGAATTTGCTGCCAACCTTGCTCCAACTTTGGCATCTGGATCTTGTAATTTTGTTGTGTTTCTGCACCTTCTTTTTTGTTTTTTGCCCGACTTAGGTCACTTTAATGGTTACGTACTTCTTTAAAAAAATTGCTCCACTGCATCAGCTATTGCATGGGGAGTGATGTGGATGTTGCTTCTATTTTTGTAATATTTTTTCATCCAGGCATCCACTGTTTGACACAGCAGAAGTGGAAGGGCCCACTCCCCTCCTATCACTTTGCTTCAAGGGCCCTTTTGGGTGAGGAGGTGGGTGCTGGGAGTAAAGATATTGATTCTACAGGGATGGGGGGGTTGTAGCTAATTCCTTTTAAAATCTGAGCTGAGGTTAAAAGGTTGCCATGTGGTTTGCATAAGGATTTTTTCTAAAAAAAATTACCAAATTTGGGGGTTTGGGGTTCTCTCTGTGAGTTACTTGTGAAATCAGATATTTATGCAACACAGGCTCTTCTTGTTTCTGATTTTTTTGACTTCTTTGATTTCAAAAGTTGCCAATGCTCACTTAATTATGAAAGTCTCCAGAGCCAGATGATGATGATGATTAAACCTTGGCACATGGTACTTTTTAAAACACTAATCTTCACAAGATTCTGTGTAATTAGGTAAGTATTCTCCTTACTTAGGAGAGGGGAACTCTAAGGGTCCAAACCTGCTTCTGTTTTGGAGTTGCTGTCAACTCTTAAGGCTCTTAATAGCAGAAGATCAAGCCCTTAAGTGATTTGTCTAAAGACAAGTAAGGTTGTAGGAGAGTTTGATTGGATATTGGGGGTTCTTGATTCTTAGGCACCTGGCTGATAGCTCAAGATGTCTTGCTTGACATTTCAGCTCTTTTCATTTTAGTGTTTATCTTCAAAGGTCATCAGCTTTATAGATGACTTTAAAAGAAGCGTTGCAGTAAGTCAAGTTCTTCACCTGTTATTTAGCCCTCTTGCACATCACTACTGGTTTTATTTTGTCTGTCTCTCTAATGCTGATAGACATCCACAAAAATAAAATGGGAGAGCCCATGGAAATAAAGTGAAATCACTTGGTGCTGTCAGAGGCAGTAAAGGAACTAAGAAACCACTTGGATGTGAAGATGAGAAAAGTTACAGGCAGAAAGGCTGAACAAATCAGATGGAGAGATGGCTATGGTGGCTGTTTGATGGTGCTGACACCTCTCTCTAGAGCAGGGCAAGGGGCATTCCCAGTTTGAGGGACTGGCAGAGCAGGGAGGAGGCACTTACTGCCATGGGAGAGGGGCCAGTGTAGGGTGTGGGATGGGGAAGGGATGAGTATCACATTCAGCCCCCATCCTTTCCCCTCATACAGAATCAGTGTGGCTCTTTCAGTGGATTAATTACTGCTCCATGTGGACATTACCAGTCACATGTGGGATTTGCGCTCTTGAGAATAGTCACAAAACAATTTAGGTTTCTGCCATGTCCCTTATTAAAGATTCTTCAGTTACCTTTCTATGGCTGATTAATGTGTCAGGTGATTAATGACTTTCATCTGACACATCAGTGGGATTAAACCATGGTGAAATACATCCTTCCCCTCCTATTACTGCATTCTGCTGCTTTCCACAAAGGAAGTACAAGGAAGGTTGTCTCACGAGGAGCTCTGCCTGTATTTCTGATTGTTTCCAATTACCTTACTCTTGGACCCATGTCTGTGGTGAGCTGGAGTTGCAAAAGTTGTTTAGGGGAAGATGCTGAAAGTGCATCTAAAACACGCTGGGCAGCTTGGTAAGAATTTATTCTTAGTCTTGTGGATCGGTGGTTGCCAGTTGTGTCAAGTATCCCTGCAGTGTTTTTCTTTGAAAAGTTCACTATATTTTTTAGGGATGCCTAGCTTTTAGCAGATGAGAATTTGAACTAAATTTAAGTACAGAAAAAGTGCTGCATATGCCTTAATTACTTTCAGCAGCTATGCCAACACTACGAGTGTGACTGCAGCAGTATGCCCAGATGTGCTTGCAAGCTTTAACCTGCAGCTGTGAGACCTTAAACTGGCAGAATGCTGTGCAGGAAGATGCAGTTTCCCTGATGCCAGGTCGGAGTGCTGCTCTGAGTTCTGGCTGAAAACTGATTCTCCTTTTTCTCTTCCCCACTGCCCCCTCCCTCTCTCCCTGCCTGATAAGTGGATTAATTTCCAGCCCCAGCAGCTCCCTGGCTCTGCTCTTGGCCCATGCAGAGGAGCACAGTGCAACTTGCACAGGCAGCTGGCGAAGATGAGAGACCAGACCATCTCCCCTTTCAGCAGTGAGATGGACTCACGCAGGAATAAAGCAACCCTGTGGCCCACCTGATGTGTGTAGTTAATTATAAAGATGTAGTGATAATTGCAGGTACAGCTCTGCAGAGGACTGTTCCTGCTGGGTTTGAATGTTCCTGCCCAAGCCTGTGCCATCAAAGCTTTTCCTCTGCTGGTACTTATGCTAAATTCCTTCATGTGCCAGCCAGCATGAGGACTGCTTGTTTGCCATGCCAAAGCATGGAATTTTGGTTAAGGTGAGGATGGTTGTATTAAGATATAGTACAAATTATGTGGCTGTGTAACGTAGTTTCTTTGATGAGCAAGTGGCAAGGAACTCACAGTGACTACTGTGCTCATCAAAAAGTTATCAGCCTGGATTTGCTGAAACAATTATGGGCAATTTCTATTGCAGTGAGAGTTATTTAAAATTTAAATGGAGTTGACATCATGTTCTTTTGACCTAATTCCCAGACTTTTTTATCATTACTAAAATGGTGTGGGATATTACAATGCCATACGCTGCAGAACGGCTCTCTTAGGAAAGACTGATAGAGCACTGATGTTTGAATAGGAAATGGACCATGGAAAATTCTGAGATAACATTGTGATCTTCAAACGTGAAGGATTGGATGTGTGGGTGAAAAGCCACAGTTCAGAAATAACCCTGCTGAAAGGCAGTCCTGTGTAAAACCAGGATACCTCTTACTATTTGTAGTTTTATGAGTATAGGAGGTGATGTTTCCTTTCCTTTCGGTAATACTTCTAGTTTTTGTCTCACTAGATGTCCGTTTTGCATTAACATGAGTTGACTTTATTTTAGCTGGAGAAAGTCACTAAGCCCTTGTGGAATATTCCAGACTTTCAGCACCAAATTCAATTTACTACATTCTTCCTTCTAGACAGCTTGCTCCCATGACAACCCCATGTCAGATGATGCATGTACAGACCCTGTTTCTCGTAACTTTGTCCTTGGGATGACACTAGTGGCATTTTTCTCATGATCTTTAAAAAACTTGTGAGAAAAACAGTTGGGATGATTTCAAAGAGCAGATTGTCATTTGGAAAGCATTCTGCCTTAGTATGAGTTCCGCTTATCTAGAAATATTATGAGCAATCGAAAAAACATTCAAAGCAAAATAATGTGATTAAGGAAGGGTTGTGGGTTTTAAGAGTCAGTCTTCACTTGTTGCTTTGACCCAAGGACCATCCAGATGCACCAGTCTGGTTTAGCTGTGCTCCCAGCCCACTTTGGGAGTACAAGCATTGTCCAGGTGTTGCATAAACTTGTATAAATAGTCCATCCACTTGTAATGAGGATGAAGCTACCAGAAAGAAGTGAAGAGTGTTTTCTCTTACTGTGTTTGGGTACAATTCCCAAAGTCCCAATGCCTTGCATTGGAAATGAAGCTCCAGGCTTGATGTGCATCTCCTGTGATGGTTAATACCCACACCAGCTTTATCTGCAGTGCTCAAATCCAGATGTTGAAAGGCAAAGTTGTATCTCTAGTGCAGAATTAGCTTGTGTCTATCCTGAGATAAGTTCTCCCATACACCCCAACCTTCCCAAAAAACCTGTAACCTTGGCTGTAGTAATCCAACAACAGGCAACCAAGGTCTCATTTCAGCCCGAGCTGGCAGTCTGTGGGCCTTGCTCTTAAAAGGCAGGCCAGCCAAGTGATAATATTTCACTGCCATGCCCCAATTACCCCTGAGTAATACCCTGTGGTCTGTTTATTATTTTACACACTTCAGGACACTTAATGGCACGTTAATCCTGCGTTTGTCTGCTGTGTTTTGCTTTGCTGCAGAGTTTGAACAGCAGTGCCATAAGAAGGAGGGGGCCTGTGCACAGGTTTGCTGGAAGCAGATGTCAACCTTCTATTACAGTTGTGGTGGCTGTAAAACCTGTAATTTGGGGGAAATGTAGCTAAAGAAGCTGTTCAGGGTTTAGGGGACAGAACAGAAGAGGAAACACCAAGCAGACAAGAAGAAATGAGTTCCGTCTGCTGAAAGGTTTTGCTGCCAAATATTTTGGTATGATCTATGTTAGCAATAAATAACTCCATTTGGAAATCATTTTCCACACAGAATTGTTGTCGTATTACTATTTCGAACAGCAGCTCTGTGCTGGGGCACACAAATCCCGTCCACATTCATGGATCAGCCAAGTGAAAACATGGTATTTCCCCCAGGAAATCTATCCCAGCATGCAGACCAGTAAAGCACTACTGAGGATGCAGCTGCAGATGAAGGGCTTTGTACAGCCAACCCTCCCTCTGTGCTGGAACAGCTCGAGCTGTAATTTTTTTAGTAAAGACACATCCTTATTGCATAGTCATCCTATAATTTCTTCTGAAATCTTAGATGTCTCCCAGTTAGGGCTGTTTTGAAGATCTGCTATTGTCCTTACACACCTAAATGTTTGCTGGATTTTTCTGATGGTTTGGCTTATTTAACTTCTTTTACAACTTGTGGCTGCTTCTGGCCAGTTATTTTCCATTAGCTTAAAGTCTCTCCCTGCTGCAGAACACACAGAAAATTTGACAGTTGTGTTTCATTCTTACCCACATCTCAGTGTTTCACCAGGCACAGATCTAGTGAAACTTTTCCACGGGATCTGAAAATTTTATTGCTTCAATTTTTTTTTTCCCCTTTGGTGTTACATCACAAAGCTTGTTTGCTCAGGGTGCAGACAGAAATGGTGCTACCTTGTTGTCTGGTTGGGGTTATGTGTGTGATTGTTTTGAGGCTTTTTCCCCTTCTGATTACTTTAAACAGCTTGGATCAAGGATAGGGGTTGCAGGACTGTAGTACTGTTACAGCTGGATTAAATATTGTCTTAGGAGACAAATTTGCGTAGAATAAGAAGCTAACTTAAATTACATCGAGGCATCCATGCTGTGAGAGGAGGGTGGTGGAATGCTGCCTGCCAGTATTTTTATTATCATCATCATTCACCCTTCTTCAATTTTAGGGCTGCCATTTCTGCAAGGGAAAGTTTGATGCTTTTTTTTTTGACCAATTTGCTTTTGCTCCTGAGGACAGATGAAAGTATTTTACTCAGGCATCAAATTAATCACTTTTATGGAGAAGACAGTTGATCAAAGTCTGGTTATATTTCTTTTAATTTTACTTCTTTACCATCTGTAAAGCACTGTATCTGTGTGCTACCTGTCTGATTTATCAGTGTCTTGTAGGAAATAAGCCTTTCTTCTGCCTGAGGGATTTGGGAGTTTCAATTAGGTAGTGAGCCTAAGAGAAATGGATTTGCCTGCACTTGGTTCTGCAGAACTTGACAATTGGCTTTGCTAATATGGAAATCTTTGCCAGTTCTCTCAGTGTCTAAAAATTTTCCTATTTCCACATAGTTATTTCCTGTCCTGGGTGAGGTAGGCTACTTTAATTCTTCTGGTTTATAATTTCTAGTTGCCGAGACAGTTTATTTAAAAAAAATAAATAAAAAAAATTGGTAGGCTAAAGGAGATGTACCCTGCATGCTTGTCTTGCTTGTTTTGATATGGCATTCCTAAATTCCTGGTGGAATCCTGGTTCTGTGGAGGTCCAGCTTCATGTGCACATGGATCTGTGGTAGTCCTTGGTTCCCATTCCTTGCCTGGTTAACAAAGTGTACTGTACTCACTACTTTACCATCTACAGTGTGGGTATATGTGGTATCTCTGCTAGCCTGGGTTTCTGTGACTAGAATGGAGCAACTGTGTCACAGCAGGGAATTTGGCATCCTTTGAATGCCATGTTGTGGTGTTGGCACAGCATGTGAATGATTCCCCCCTTTTGTTTTGCTGTTAATGATGAGCTCTTGGGCTGGGGCCTGGCTGCAGCCTCAGCTTTGCGTGCACGATTATCTGTACGTGCTGCAGATGGAAATTGAACATCTAATTACTTTATAAGATTTGTGAACAGAGATTTAGAGCCTGCTTAGCCTCTCCTTGTAAAATGCTTTCTGTGTGATTTCAAGTCTGGTTTTGCTCTTCTCCTCAGGTCCTTTCACAGATGTGGTCACTACAAACCTGAAGCTCGGCAACCCCACGGACAGAAATGTGTGCTTTAAAGTTAAGACCACAGCACCACGTAGATACTGTGTAAGGCCCAACAGTGGAATTATCGATGCAGGAACATCAATTAATGTTTCTGGTAAGCCATTCAAGTCAGTTATTTCGGGGAATGTCTTGCAGCCTGAAAGCATTTTGGTGAATCCAAGAGGTTGTGTTTTCATGGAGAAGCAGCCATTTTGTATATCCTTACTTCCCTTACTCCTGGTCTAGCAGTAATAGGTTTGGTCTGGTTTTGGAGAAGAAAAAGGCGGAAATACATAAATGATTGATCTGGTTCATTAACAGCCTCAGCCAGCGTATCCAAACCAGTCCTGCTGCAGCCCTGCCCTCCCTGTGGGATTATTTTTGTACAGTTAGTTTTTTGCCAGCTTAACTTCCTGAACCAGCTCACCACGGGGTCAAACAAGTGCTTGGATGAGCACATTGAGGGAAAAATAAAACTGGGTGGACTGTAGGCACTGGTTTAGACTGGTGGGGGCTGATGCCAAACTGCCTTTGATTTAACCAACAATGAAAACATTTACTTTCAAACCATGCTTGTTTTGTGTGCCTTGAAGATTCAGTATCCTCTGGTGTTAAAAATGTCAAATGACTAAATCCTTGCTGTTGCATAGGAAAAGTTAATGATTTTCTCTAATGAGTCAGTAGCTCTTGACTTTCCTAAGTTTGGTAATGGAAAAGCAAAGGAGTGGCTTACTTTGAAAGCATAAAGAGCTCAGTATTCTCACAAACAGAATATCTGTGTATTATTAACTGGCTGATAATGTATTCTCTCAATGACTTCTCTGATCCATGTTCTTTATAAAGAATTCTATCAAAGCATGTAGTTGAGGCATTTTGGATGAATGAGGTCAGACTTTAGTTAAGAGAATTATTTCTCTAAGCATGCAGATTTGCTTTGCTATTCCTAAAAAAATTAATATTGACACAGTAAGAAATATTATTGGTAGGTTATACAGTTTGCTTCTACCAACCTCTTTTAGCTGGGATAAAAAATTTGGGAAGCTAAAACCACTGCATTTTACTTGAAAACACAATCAACGTGTAAAAATCAAGAGTTCAGTTTCTTACTTAAAATGTAAAATGCTTAAATACTTCACCCTTGGAGAGAGCTTGCTTCAACAAAATAAAAATTGATCCCAAAACCACTTTGCACTGTAAAATTAAGCAACTCTAATCCTGTAAGTCTTCTTATACATGCCCATATTTGCACACTGATTGATCTGTTGTCTTTGGGATTTCTGTGGTGTCAAATTGAGTGTGCAAAAGGCTGCAGGATTGTGCCTTCCTTGCAGTTAATCCCAGGGGAATGTCATGGTGAGGAGGTGAGCAGGGAAGTGTGGGAGCTCCAGGTGGGGCAGGCAAAGCACTTCTGCTTCAGAAGAGGGCCAGCACGTACCCAGTGAGCTCTGAAATGACTAATATGTAAATGAAAAAGCTCTCTGGAGAGAAATGGAGATTTTTAGAAGTCGGGACAATTCCCAACTAAAGCTGTCTGTCATCTATACTAGCTGCAGGCAAGCATATCAAATGCATTGAAATCAATGAAATGATAATGAAAATTAGCATGGTTTCTAGCTACAAATTATCTTCATGCTATAAAGATGTGGATGCTTTTCATCTTGCAGATGAACTTTGAAAATTAAAAGCCTGCTTCCTTTGCAGGCTCTTACCAGGCTTTTTGAAATGTCTTGATCTCAGTGTTGAGTGGTTTCTGGAAGTTCTGCTCACAGGTGCCCCTTAGCTCCACCTTGAGCAAATACAGTGCAGGCAAGTGTTGTAGGAACCATCTCTTGTTATGCTACTAGCAGTTTGCTTTTCCAGCCTGACTCTTCCCAGTGGCACACCAGGTAGAGTGTGGATCTAGTCCAGGGCTAAAATATCCCCTTAGGACAATGCTGTGCTTTACTCATGTTTACACAGCTTTAAGGATTTCCCTTTTCTGAGAACCTTATTTGTAGTGATTGATGTTTTGGTTAGTTTGGAAAATGGTTATGATGTATTTAATCACAAACTCACATGTGTATTCTAGTATTTCCATGCTGGTATTAACAGTAGGAATAAATAATGATCTTAAATTTCCAGTCCTTACCATTAACATTGTATTTTAAAATGCAAGTAGCACACTTTCATTGTTCCTTAGATAATATATTAAGCTCCTTCAAACCATGCATGGGACCTAATTTTGGACTGGAGGATGGCAGTGTCCTTGGTTTGGATCAGCACATGGGATCCTTTGGATGGGAGGGATCAAAGAGGGGACTGCCATTAACCTGCAAAATAGAATTGTTTTCAGATTCACAGAAAGGGGAGAAGATGTGTTTAACCTTTGCTTTGGAGTAATATTGCCTGAGAACAAAAGACTGATATTGGAGTAAATGAAGTGAAAAATAAATAGAATTTGTTTCTTTGCCTCTCAATCAGTTACCTTTTCAATCATTTAATTCAAATCTTGCACAGGGCATAAAAATAGGACTTGAACAAATAGGACTTGAATTCCTCCAAACCTAGTGAAAATACTACTGATGAGAAATTATTAAAATATATTTAATACAGTAACTTCTGGACACTAAAGCTAATTGGGTTTTGTTTACTATATGCAATCTGTTCCCTTCACAATTGCTGACTGCTTTTACCACAGCCACTGATAGCACTGCATTGGTGCTGCACCTTGTCTCAAAAAATCAGTGCCTGAGCATTTGTTAGTCTAGAGAATATTATTGCCTGAAGCTGAATTTGGGACAGCCTCTTCTTGCTCTGTAGTAACCAGATGCCTTTGTTATACTCCTGTGAAACTGTATCTGTACTATTTTGCTCTAAGTATATGAGAAGATATTTTGCTCTGAGAGGCAGCAGTTCCACTTTTTATCACACTAATATGACGGCTCATTTAAAAACGTACAAAATGCTAGAAAAATAAAGCTCACTTTAATCTAGTGGAGTCTCAAATTCTCTCTTCTTATGCCATATCACAGCTTTTGCTAAATACCAGCATTTGAGGCCCTGTCAGCATGTGCTGCCTGCTGGGATGTCAGGTTTGGAGCCCGTGTTTTCACCTGTTATATAATGGCATGTAATTTTAACAGCTGAGTTTATGTAACTGTCGGGAAGCGTATGTGTGCACTGTCATCTGATTCCATTGCATTGGGGCTGCAATACTTGGGAAAGCAGTATTTGCACACATTCCACTGCTGTTAAGCACGTCTGATTTCAGCACAGATAGCTGATTTTGTGGCTTTGAAACCTAAATAAAAGCCATGAATGGATTACAAAGGAAAAGTGAAGGAATACCAGCAGATGCTGGTGAGTCTGCAGTAGATGTATAAGGAGAGAGGAGTTGCAGATGGTACCATCTGTGCACAGTGTCCCACTGAAGAGAGCAGTCTGAACATGCCTCCTAAAAGTGAGGAGGAGCTGACGTTATCCTTGGGTTGCTGTCGAATATCCGGGGGGGATTTTTAGTCTTTTCTGAGCTTGCCTGACTTGGAAAAGGCAGGAATGGAGCTGCAGCCCTGTGCTCTGCAGTCACAGTGGGTCTGCCCCATTCCCTCAGGCACTGATTGTGTCCCACCCACTGCTGCATTCCCAAACTTTCCTTGGCAGTGTCAGTCCTGCACCCTGTTTCCACAGACCTCCCAGGAATCTGCAGAAACCACCAACTTTTGGGTTGTTCTTGCCTGCCTGCTTTAGAAGTCTATCTTGATCTTCACAGATTCAACACTTATTATATTATTGAAATATTTACAGAAATTTTCTGTTTATTTATGTAAACATGAAACGAAGGTGGGGTGGTGCAATGGATTCTGCTCGTTTCTGTAGATTGAGTGTCCTTTGCTCACCTCTGCCAAAGCTGATGGAATTCCACAAAGATCTTGAGGCTTGCCTGTTTCTGAGTGGAGTATTTTATGTGACGTAAGTGTGCTAGATTGGATCCATCCAGGCCATGAAGAATCCCATGCAGTGCCATTTGGGAAAATGATCGATAAAGCTAGAAAAGAAAAAATAGAATGACAGTCTCTTGAATAAGCTGCTTAAGAATGAACAGTGATGTGGATGGAAATGTGATAGCAGGGAGCTACTAGTGATGTTTCTTGAGAGTAATTCTTGGTCCTAATCTTGTTTAATGCTTTTACAAGCAATTCTGGAACAAAGAGTACTCTAAAAACTCTGATGATGTTGTAAAGTTAGGAGATTGAAGTTACGCAGCAGAATTAGGTGTCCTTGAAAGCTACAGTAAGAGAAATGGGATGAGTTTCATTTAAAAAACTGAGAAATCACGTATTTGGAGAATAAAATACCCTGGCTAAAATTGCAGGCTTGTTAAATAAAGGGGCCTGATTGGGTGAGCAGGATGCTGACATGGTGTGGCTGTGGGTAAGGCAGATATAACATCGTACATCTGGATAAGGGAAGAGGTGAGAGGGCATAAGTGCTGTGGTTCAAGGCACTTGTAAAGTTTCCTACATGTGTAATTTGAGGAGCTCAAACTAAAACAGGTGCAGAGGATGAATGGGGAGCCTGGCCTAGAGAGAACTCACCAAGTCTGGCTTAAGTTTACCAGGAGGCCAAGAGTTGCTGTGATTTATGTCTTGGAGGGCACCAGAAGTAAATGACTCTTCCCCTTCTCTGGTATTTCAGCATAAGGGCAGTGTTGGTCCAGGACCAAGTAAACAGGACATTAATAAATTTAGATGGAAACTAGAGGAAGGTGGTTGACTATCTGAGCTGGGAGACTTTTCTGTCCCTTCTTGGAAAGGACAGCTAGATCCTAGCAGGTGTTAAAGGTGTTCCCTGCTTCAGATGTCCTGTGTTCCTTGAGAAAGCTGGTTTATTCTAGGAAAACCAGAGGAGTTTAGTGCTTCTGTCATTGTAACTGACTTGGCCAGTAACTATGGAGAAGGAGGAATGTATTGGGTGGTCAGTGCCTCTTCTTAGCTCTCTACAGAGTGTAAAATGCTGGGGATATTGCAGGAATGTGTGAGAAGACTGATGTCCATTGATCTCTCAGTGACTCTGCAGTTCTTGCTTGTAAAACAGGGCTGGTGCTTGAGTTGTGGGGTGAGCAGCTTGGGAAGTGGTTGAGACACATCTCTTCCTGATGGATGCTGCTGACAGTAAACTTGAAGATCATATTAATAATTTTGTTTCTTAAAATTCTCATTACTGATGAAAGCTGAAACTTTTGACCATATGGGACGACTGATGTGATGAGGCATTTTGTAGGAACAAACTTCTCACATAATTTTTGCATTTTAAGGTTTGTGATTTCCATCCAGAACAAAGGAACCACATTCCCAGTGGCAATTTCTCCAGCAATTAGGGCAGTTTTATGGAACTAATCTTTCACAGAAACCCCACTAGTGTGTGGATAAATATTAAAATGGTTTGGTTGCCTCTTGAAAAAAATACATTTTTTTGAGCTTCCCATCTGGCTTGCAAGACATTTGCTGAATAATTTCTGTCAATGTTGCTTTCATGTATTGATCTAAAAATACAAGTGCTAACAACGTCTGTGCTGTCAAGCCCTCTCTGGCTCTTGTGGTTCAATGAATGGAGCTCAGAGCAGGATCATTTGGCATTCCAGGATGGATTCAGCACTGTCCTTTGGGAAATGAGGATTTTCAAATGAGCTGATAGTTGCACTCAGCAAAGCAAGCTGAAGAAACCACAATCTGTAGAAGTTCCATAAATTCTGAATAAGTTCTGACTATCCAGTTGGATCTTCCACATTGAAATTACTTAAGTGTCTACTACAGAGGAGAGAAAAAAACGATGCTGCTGCTTTTCAGTCATGTGTCAGGCAGTGTTGAAATAGTTGTGCTTTCACAGTGCAGTCACTTCTGTTTGGAACAGAGTTTTAAAGGTAGACAGTTAATTTGCAAACACTTATTTTGGAATAATATTCAAGTACTGCAAGGCGAGGTAAAAATGTATAATAATTTTTAAAGCACTTCATCTGAGAGAATTTATTGCCTGCCTTCTCTTTGGGCTTTAAAAGGCATGTGGTTGTTGATGGCCACAGACTGTGTGCACAGTAAAGATGGCACAGCCATAACATACCCTGCTCATTAAGGGAGGCAATTTGGTTTGACTTCCCTTCATTTCTAACAAATGGGATCTTTGGATATTGCTTTTATATGAAAACCCCCTGCAATTAGTGTATATGAATTTGGGCACGTAATGTTAATAGCACCAGTACTTGAAAATGCTCCTAATTCTTGAACTGCTTCTCTTCTTAGTGATTGAATTGAGGGACTGAAGAAAGACAGGTCATAAAACGTGAATTTTTAAACCTTACACCATTTTTTCTGTTAGCAGTAATGGCAGTATTTGCAAGCTTCATTTTCAGTTTGAGGGTGGTGGCTTTTTGCAGGGTCTAATAATGTGTTTGTGTAAACTGCATTGCTTATTTCCACATGTTCTATCTTATGGTGAAGCCAAGCTTGGGTTTTTTAATGTCCTTATAGCTGAATATCCAGGTGTCACTTGAAAATGTGGGGGTTCCAAGTGACTACTGTGATTAAAGAATTTTCCATGTAAATGGAATACCCAAGTTTTCCGCTTCAGGTTGCTTTAACCCAAAAGCAAAGACATGGAAATTCCCAGTACTGCTAAAAAAATTAAATTAAACACACACACACCCCCCCTAAAGCTGCTGTTCCTTCCTCTCTGCCCCCTAAACAGAGTCATTTTCTGTGTAAGTAAAGTTTGGAATGCTTTTGATTTTTTGAATGAAGAGAAATACATTCCTTGCATACCTTTCATAGGCAAAGTTTCCATCACATTTAACTATAAACTTTCAGTAACTTATTTGTGGAAGCAAAATACTTGTACTTGATAAATCAAATACCATGAGACTCTTTAACTTTGTAGAGGAAATTTCCATCCCAAGACTTGAACCTCAAGGTTTACAATGTTTGACTTTGCCTCTGTAGCTTTTCTCAGGCAGCATCAGCAATATTGTGGGTACAGCTCATCAAAATGCTTGTTACTTCTGCCCCAAGGATGGAGCAAGACAAAAAGATGCTGTCTTGGAAAATTTTTCCCTCTGTCCCAGAAGATATGTAAATGATCCTATAAATTACTATTGTTATCTTGCCATAACTGTGTACAGAATATTGTAGAGTGATCAGCATTTCCAGAATTCTCAGACCAAAGTCTAGACAGACTGAGGAAGTCTGTTTCTCTTGCCTCCTTTCAAAATTCTGGTTTAAAGTGAGGTTCCTGATCTCAGCTGCTGCTTTGTAACAGACAACTTGAAACCATTTCAATGTTTGTTTTTCTGAAATCTGGTAACTGTGTCATCAGTGCATGACTCTGCACCAGAGCAATGTTAATGCAATGTGTTCTGGGTTTTTTTCTTCCAGTGATGCTACAGCCTTTTGACTATGACCCTAATGAGAAAAGTAAACACAAGTTTATGGTTCAGTCTATGTTTGCTCCAGCTGATACTTCAGATATGGAAGCAGTAGTAAGTATTGAAATTAATTAAAATGCATTCCTTTCTAATTATAGAATTTTGTAAGTTCTTTGACTGTGTCATCTAAGAGCTTTTGTCAAACCACTCTGGAATAGTCCTTGAAAGCTTTTCCAGATTTCCATCTCTTCATGGCAAGGAGTTCTCTGTTATTTTGAGCCCCAGGAATCTTGCACTGAAGGTTATTGTCTATGGTTGCTTCTTTAGGAAGCTGCTGTCAGTAATGGGATGCCAAGCCATGGAACAAGTAGTTGTAGTTTTTTGTAATAAATCCTTCTTTAGAAAGGCCAGCTTGAACCATATATTATAAGGATATACAGAATATATTCTAAGTCTGTGGCATCTGTTATATTTTATGCATCCACTCTGTCTTGAGTCTTCTCTTGAGCAGCTCCTTTTGCAAGATGCAAGAGGATGATTTACAAGTATTGTATTTTTCTTTTTCCCCAGCTATGTCTGCTGTGGCTTTGTAAATGAAAGGCCCTCGTAGATTCTGCCCTGTGGGTTACAAATGGAAGCAGTAGAAATATGTAGGTGCTGGAGCAGAGAAGGACAAAAGACATAAAAATAAGATGTCAGGCTACAGTAAGACAACCTGCAAAGGAGTAAACAATTATGTCAACTGCTGGTTTTCCTTTATCAGGGAGATTTGCCCCCAGAAGAAGGCACAAGGAAGCTCTCTGTAGCCTAGCTTTTGTTAGCTTGAGAGAACACTCAATGGCTGTTGAGGACACAGTGTAAAAAGGAAAAAGATCATTACTCTAAAAGTGTGTGGCTTGTGTGTGCTACATAAAAACAAAAAAGCCAACCCAAAAATACTCTGCAGTAGTCTTTACAATATGTGTCTTCTTCTGGATAGCTTCTAAAGCTGGGGCACTCTGCAGGTTAATAATTTCCCTTCTGAAACTGATTTATGGAACTATATTTGTTTAATGGGCTCAGAATAAGATCCAGTGGGAGAAACAGCAATAGTAATAAAATGACTGCATCACTAGAAAGATAAGTCAGTCTGCTTTTCTTTCGAGCTCTTTAATTTTATGAGTTACTTTATACCATGACAAATGTTATTCTGCTGGCAAAGAACGTTTTTTAGTACCTAGATGGGCCTTTCAGTTTTGCAGAGCTCTCCAGACCGATACGATTCCTTTTCCTGTAACACTTTGATCAGTTCTCAGTTTTGTTACCGCTCTCCAGATCTCTTCCTATTCTGGATGAACAGGTGAGACCAGTTATGAGAGTACTATAAAGCTTTCAACACTTCCCAGGCAGCCAAGGAGCTCGAAATAGAACTGACTTCAGCCCCAGAAGAGCTGAACTACAATTCAGCTGTTTAGGATGAGTTAAATACTACTCCAGGTTGCACAGGCTTAGCCATAATTTGTCACCTACTTGAGATATGCTGAGGAATACCAAGCTACCAGGAGGATGGTCAAAGTGAAGAGGAGCATGTGAGAACTCCAGGATATATGTGTGGACACTTCTTGCTGTTTGTTATCACTGAGAATAAATCTTTTCAGGGTTACAGCTGATACTGAGCAAAGATTTATTGCTGCTGATCCCTCTTAAAAAGGTTGCAAGGAATCTTGTTTATGGCAGACTCCCCAGCTGAAGGGGAGAGAGGGTGTGAGGGGAAGTTATCCCTCTGTATGTAGCACATCTGGTGCTGTCCAGACATTGATGCTGAAAAATAAGGATGTGGAAAATGAGGAGGGGGAAGAACAGTCCTGTAGTTCATTCCAGTCAGGAAGAATAGCTCAAGTGAAACTTGAAAAGTTTCAATAGGAACTCCACTGGGCAGAGAGTTGAGAACTCTGTGATTTATTTGGGGGCTTGTTATCTTTCCCTTCCCTTGAATTCATCCCTCCTTTTGCTTTTGTTTTCTTTCTTTTTTTTTTTTTTTTTAAAGCAGGCTCACAACTCCCCCCATCTCTGCTAATTACTCTGACACAGCTCCCAGTTCTCTCATAAATTACCTGTGGAAGTTTCAGACTATTTACAATTATTTGCTTCATAGTGGTCTGTCTTTATCATACCTTTATCATATCTTTATCAGTTACGTTTTTGATCTCATTTTTCATCCTGTATGTGGTTAATCGTAGTGTGATAAACACCTGTGGGTTCTTTCTGAGTGAAATTATATTATTTGTTTGCATAATGCACTGCATTTCCAATCTGCCTGGTTGTACTAATATGTTTAATATGAAATTAATATTAACTTGTTCCAGTGGAAAGAAGCAAAACCGGAAGAACTCATGGATTCGAAACTTAGGTGTGTGTTTGAGCTACCAGCAGAAAATGATAAGCCTGTGAGTATTTTCAGATGAATATTGAGTGATTTAACTTAATACCACAGTCAGTCCTGTAAAATGGCATGTTTGTACAGACAGCTGTATAAGCACAAGACAGAACCCTCTGTTTCACTGCCTGGATGGCATCACCCTTTAAAAACACAATGTAAACTTGAAAATCTTGGTAATTCTTGGTGTAACCAGCACCCAGTTTGAAATTGCTAAGTGTAACAGTAGCACAGAGCCATTTTTGTGTTGAACTGTTTTCATTTAGTGAAAGGTCGCAGGATAAAGAATACTTAAAAGAAATTAAAGATGCTGATTGCTGGTTATGAAGCTCAGAGTTTATACTGAAGCAGTTATAATCATCAGCAATCTAAATTTGCCTGTCCAACGCTTCCTTAGTACAACTCTGATTTTGTCAGGTAGATTGATTGATAGAACTGGTGAGGAAGACACAAACGTAGTTAGGAATTACATTAATATTATCAGCTATAATACTGTAGGATCCTTTCCTGTTAGAGTAATGGACATATTCATTTGTAATGCAAATATGTATTGTCCCATGTAAAACTGATAAAGGATTGAATAAACTGAAAAATGCTTCCTGGTGTGCAAGTACTAAAGGCACAGTTGTTCTACCTTGCACTGAACAGTCTGTAATTAGGATTATGTGATTGTTTGGCTGGGGAGAGGTTTGTTTCCATGAGAGACTCTTCCTAAAGTGCAGAGCATGGAGAAGATCCAAAGGCAGGAGAAGGGTTGGGAGATCTGAACCTTGTTTCCCAACTTGGGTTGCAAATTCCTCCGTGCCCACAGAAACACAGAAATAGGGAGAGGGGAGAGCCAGGAATGGGGAGTGAAGGGAGAGGGAGCTGCAGCACTGTCCTGGCTCCTGCAGTAGCTGCTTGTGCTGTGCCTGAGCAGGGAAGGGTGAGGAGACCATTGATTGTGGGACCTGCTTTAGGGACATTTCTGTGTATTCAGGGTGTCAAAAGTCAAGGTCATTCCATCTTCACTTATTGCTGCTGATCTGATGTTTTCTGGGATAGCAGTAAAGTTACAGAAAGCAAAATGTTGTTTATTTCTTTTGATACAGGCACGTGTCAGGTGTGCACAGACAATTTTACCTGATTCTCCTCCTATTTATCAGGTGTGTGGTGTGGTGTTAATAACTAACCAAAAATCACTCTATCCTTTTTTAACAGCATGACATAGAAATAAATAAAATTGTATCAACAACTGCAACAAAGACAGATTCCTCTGTAATGTCTAAATCAATAAGTTCTTCTTTGGATGACACTGAAGTTAAGAAAGTAATGGAAGACTATAAGAGGCTTCAAGTAGAAGTTCAGAGGTTACGGGAGGAGAATAAACAGTTTAAGGTAAAGATTGCTGTTGTTTTCTTTTCAGATTTACCCCTTTCCTGAAAAAGAAGTTTCCATCTTAAAGGTTTGGTTACCTGACAATACCTTAGCACAATATTTTAGTATTTTCTCTAAAGTGAAAGATAATTCAGGTTTCTCTGTAAACTTGAAGAAGGTGCTGAAATCAATGGTTCCTTTGAAAGGAGGCACAAGTCACAGAAGGTGATTGGGTAGCAACCCAGAGGAGTGAATTCCCCTCTTTTTTACTTTTCCCACCTAATTTCTCAGTCTGAATTAAGCATTCAGTGTTGGACTTGGCCCAGTTCTCCCAAACCAATGGGAGCTTGAGGGCAGTGTTGTGCAAATACTGAGTGTTTCAGTAATTGCACCTGTAATGTGCTGCTGAAATGGCCAAATTAAGACAGATGAATGGGAAATGGGCTTCCTGTCATATCCAGCACATGGCTGGGAAATCCAGTTATTGAGAAGCCTTTATCACTGCTGAAAAATTCTTTTTAGAGTAGTTTGATTTGCTGTAAGTGTCTACTTCCATAGATATCAGCACCAAGGAAAGTGTGGATGTTATGACTCCTGCAGCCCAGTGAAAGGAGCTCTGTTCTCTCAGCTCTGATGCTGCTTGGCTGGCTGATGCATGAAGGAATTCTTGAAAACAGTTTTGTTTTGCACAGAAATAACATGTGTACATAACAGACATGACCCTAACTTCTCCTTGTGTTCCTGTTTTGCCAGCGACTCAGTACTCTTAAGTTCTGTGTGATTTTATTTGATTTTTTTGCAAATCAGTCTTGAATAAACACTCTACAGGAGTTAGCTAGCATTGAACTGATGTCTTACAGTAACATCCTCAATTGGTGAGTTCTTTGTCCTTTGTGGAATGTGAAAAACATCTGTAAAACATCAGAAAGCAATGCTAAATCACTACCTGCTACCAGGTGCTGTCAGTGTCAGGCTGGAGTCACTGTCAGAAGGAAAATAAAATACTTAAAATGAAAATTCATTGTTTCTATACAAAGTGTGTTATATGTAAACAATATTTTCTTGTTTACAAAAGTCAGTTGTCCCCATCCAGAATAGGAGCAGCAGTGAGGTATTGGGTAGCCTGTGGCTTTCAATGGGTAAATTATTTAGTTAATTAATAAGTTTACCTTCAGATCAAGTAGGTGCCCCTTCAAATTCAAAAGTGAGAAGCACTGACATACCCTGAGCCCCTTGAACTTACCATGTCTGACAATTTTTAAGGCTGCAGTCACTTTCAGTACAATTTTGTTTCTTGAGTATTTTTTTAAGTATAGACCAAAGACTTTTGCTTTGGTACCTTATACTTTTGTACTATAATACTGTATCACGTTAAAAAGTCTAACTCTGTTGCTTCAGCTGAACACAAATTAAGTCACAAAAGACTCATTTGCCCCTCTCCTGAAGTACTCTGAGTGTGTGTGTGAGACTGGGGTGTGCTAACACACAGCTGTGCTGCACAACAGCTCAGGGAGGAATGAGAGGAGCATCATCCCTACTTGAAATGAGAATATCTGCTGTGTTACATTGCTTTATCTGTTGTCTCATCTTTAAATCAGGTGAGCTGCCAAAGTCCTATTAAGAAAATATCCTAATTATTGCCATTAGGTTCATGTCAAAATGTCAGCATTAATATGATGGGGGAAACTGATTTCACTTCAAGGGCTGGGAAGATGTGCTTGTGACACCTGACACAGGGAATGAGGAGTGTAATTGCCTTGGCTTGTGAAAAATGTGCAACTTCATCTTAGTTATACTGAGAAATATTTTCCCCAACAGCACCTTACTTGCCTACAGAGCAAGAAAAGCACTTTGATGGCATTTCCTCCATCCTTTTTTGGAGTTCTGGAGCTGTTTCTCAACTTAGGACAGGAGTTCTTGCAGTGCTCCTCAGTGCTTCCCCTCCCTTAGCAGGACTAAACTTCTAAGAGCATGTAGCTTTCCTCTCCTGCCTCACTACTCATCCTTCTCAGGATTATTCAGTAAACAGAGCTCTAACTTAGCTGTAAATTCACTTTCACCTACTCTGCAACACTCACATAAATAAATATGAGAAGGGTGAATATTTAAAGCTTTTTTTTTGTAGAAATAATCAATATCTCTTCCTTGTAGGAAGAGGATGGACTGCGGATGAGGAAGGTACCCCAGACAAACAACCCAATATCTCCTTCTGCAGCTGCTGTCAAGGACGAAGGGCTCAGCTCCAGACTACTTGCTTTGGTGGTTTTGTTCTTTGTCTTTGGTGTAATTATAGGAAAAATAGCCTTGTAGAGGCAGCATGCTGGAAATTGTAAATTGGTTTGATGGTTCTGCCATATCATTGGATTAAATTTATTCATAACAATGTTTAAAAAAAAAAAATTAATGTATGACATCTCACAGGTCTTGCCTTTAAATTACCCCTGCACAAATACTATGTAACATAATCTAGAAAGTTCAAAATGTATGGTGAGGGAATGAATGAAAGAGAATATGCTTCAGTGATGAAGGGGGGAGAAAATCCTGATTTAACACTACAATGGAATATTGTATATGTCATTTTAAACATTCTTAGACCCTGGTACATGTTGCTGGATTACCTCTTTTTAAAAAAAAAAAAGAAAAAAAAAAGGAAAACTAGAAAAACCTCTTCCTCCACTGCTGGAGCTGGCCCTAGGGATGTTTGGAGCTGGGTTAGGCAGGAGGTGTTGATAACTTCTGTAAAATATGTTAATCCACCATTCTGCTCATGAATTTAACAGTTTCTGTCAGTGTCTTCAACTCTGTGCAAGTTACCAATTTCTTGGCACTTAAATGAGTAGTGAGAAGCTGCAAAGACTTGTCTGTGGCAGCACTGAGGGAGCTGGGCAGCACCGAGGGGCTCGTTCAGAATAAAGGTCAATGCCTTGTTCTCACCAAGGGACCAAGCTACATTGCTGTTGGTTCATTTAGTTGAATTAAAATGTTATTCAGAGATGTTTAATGCATATTTGACTTATTTAATGTATCTCATCTCATGTTTCCTTATTGTCACAAAATTAACTAATACTTTGTGGTATGAAAAGGCGCCTGTTCAAAGTCAGTGACAAGAACTCAAAATTTGCTGCTGTAGTGGTGCGAGATTCTTCTGCCTCCTGGTGTTTTGGGCACTACACAATTGTTGGGAGTTTTGATCATCTGAGCATTGGGGAAACAGTGGTCAGGAAACTGTTTTTGTATGTAAATAAGTCTATCTAGGGGAGAAACAAAAATATTAGTAGTAAACTAGTCCTATGCCGTAAAAAGACCAATCTTGTTTGACTATGTAGCATCTTAAAAAAAAAAAAAAAGAAAAAAAAGAAAAGAAAAATTAAATAAAGCCCCCAAATTAATGTTTCCTTTTGTTACTTTTGTCCTGTTCTCACAGTTTTAGAGGTGGGGAGGAAACAGTGTTCTCTTGTCAGCTTGTTCATGGCATAAGGAAATTTGCAGTCGTATTTCAGGGTGATTTTTTTATTTCCAGACTAATTTTAAAATCAAACCAAACCACCCCATTGTGAGCCTGACACACAAAAGTTGTTCAGGAGTTCAGACACTTGACAGTACCTTTAGAATAAGGTGATTTTGTTTCTAAGCTTCCCTTTACCACAAAGTGTATAAATAAGCTCAGTGTGTTTCAACAGGATGGATTCAGTAGATGAAAAAGCTTTTGAGCAGGTAAATTCACATCTGTTCATAAATGGTAGACTCAAAAACATTCAGTGACAAAATTTTTGGAAGCATATTACAAGATGAAGCTGAGTCTTCTAAAAAATGACTTCTGTCATTCCTTCCCTATCCCTGGGATTCTGTGAGAAAGCTGTTGGGGCTGCAGCCTGTCTGCTGCGCTCCTCGACCTTTTTGTTTGTCCCACTTGTGTCTCAAGGGCTTCCTCCTCTGCAAGTGCAAATAAATGAAATTTTGTGTGAGGCTTAATAAGAAAATAGACAGGAAAAAACCCTGTAACTGGTGTGTTCAGCTTATGAACATGAGGCTGGATGTGTTTCTAGGAGATCCAATAGAAAGGAGAGGTGTATTTTTAGCATTTTAAAATGCTGGTGCCTTGTCTGCTCAGAGGGAAGGGACAGAGCCACTGCAGCCTGGCTGCTTAAGGGCAGGGCAGGTGGGAGATGAGCTGGAAAGGACAAAGCAAGGAGTTTATGGGACAAATTGGGCAGAATTGATCAAGAAGAAGATATTTCCTGAACAGTAGAAGCTGAAGAAAACTTTCTAATGAAGCATTCTCAGAAAGACAAGGTTGTGAGTGATACTGCAAAATGAATTTTCATGGCTTTGAAGAATATATTTGAGAAAACCTTTGCTGAAGGGAGACTGAGATATGAAGTAGATTTTTTTAAAGTGGCTGTAAATACCTTGTTCTCTTATCAGAATTTCTGATTCATTTTGAAAAAAAATAAGGGTTTTTTGAGAGTTCTTTGTTCTGCTTTAAAACAGCCTAACAGAGGTTGGTTTGAAAAAAAAAAAAAATCACTGTCTTTGCAGGATAAAGGGGGAGGATTGAAGGTTTAAACTGGTCTCCTGTGAGGCTATCTGGAGTAAGGTTCCAGGCAGGTTTTACACTCACTGTAAGCTACCACAGCTGCCTTTGCTGGCCCAGGGCAAAGCCAGCAGCACCTCTGTCCTCACCCCAGTGCTCAGCAGTCACTTCTTGGTGAACTGTGTCAGCCTGGAACTGCAGATCATTCACAAGCAAAGTTGTTCGTGGTGTTTGCACTCCAGGATCATAAAGAAGTCCCAGAAAACCCTCTCAGGCTTTTCCAGATTCCCTTCAAACACTGATCAAGGAAACCAGGAGAGGATTTCAGTGTTGGTAACATCTGTAACCTGCAGCTGGGCTGAGCCACAGCATCAGTCCTAAACAAGACTCTTAAATTAACTGCTTGTATTTTGGAATTTTAACAAAATCCTGAGCTTTTCCCTCACCGTTTTTGACAAGAGCCTGAACACAGTAGCCCTAAATTGGGTAATGCTTTGCTTTGCTGAGCTTGAAATAAAGTGACTGATCAGGGGAATTCTCACTCCCTATTTGACCAAACCCTTCTTTCATAGGCTGTAGAGAGAAATCTTAAGGATTTTTTTTCTTCCAAGGTTCCTAAAAGGCCAGTTTGTAGATAGAGTGCAAATATAGATTGGATGGATATTCTTAAGCCACCTGGCTCTTTTTGTAAGTTGTCCCTTTTGTGGCAACAAAAGGGCAAATGTTCTCATGAAGTATTCACAAAAGGTGAATTATTCTGAAGGACATTGTACATCTTAGGAAGTTGTGCACAAAATGTAGAGTTTCTAAATAAGATTATTGTCTGGGGTCCTCACACAACATCAGATGCTAGAAACCTGTGATTGATTCATGGTAGTAGAAATCAAGTTATTACTAATCTAATTATTGTCCTTGCTGTTACTTTAAGATGACCACTTGCACATTTATTGTTGATTTTTGTAACACCCAGTAGAGGCTGCTTGGTGCACTCTTTGGGCAGATTTGGGATAAACAGGTACCTGGAATGTCTTCAAGCCCAGTGCTGGGAAATGAATGGAAAATGGTTTCTTCTATTTTTATGTAGTTCTCCACATCTCAAAGCAATTACTCCGTGCATGAATGCTCATAACTATTGCTGTGCACTGGCAGTTGTCAGCTGGGAATGCACAGCTGGAACAGCTGCATGTGCAAGGCAGGACCAGCTCAGGTTACTGGGGAGTAGCCTGGGGGCTGAAGAGCAAGATCATGTCATGTTATGTTGAGGGGGATTGATGTACCATAATATCATTTTCTAAAAATACAGGATTGTAAAGCTCAATGGTGGTGTTACTTTTTCCTCCTGAAATGCTGTTAGTGGGATAAAGTTGGAACTTCACTTTGCAATTCACTAGAATTTCTTTTCATCAATAAACTATGAAGGGTTTGTATCTGCTGCACATGTGAACTTGCAATTCTTGCCAGCAATTTTACATCGTGGTGTGCACAAGGAATGGATCATTTATGTCTTGACATATTTGATGCTACATTGCCCAGTGGAAGAAAACTGTCACCCCTTCAGAAAATGGCACTTCTCTCTTTTCAGTGCAATGTCCTTAATTTTCAGGTACAATAGTGGCTTCACTGTAATACTCTTAAGTTTGAAACTTTATTTCTCTTGCCTTATGTGATGTCCTGAAATTCCACATCCTGAGTTCTGTTTTCTTTATAAAGTAAGTGAGGAAAAAGGCACTGCCAAAAACCCCCGTTTGAAATTAAAGCCCCTTTAAAGTAAAATAACACTCTAAAACTCCTGTTTGTTGTGGCTGGGTCACAGCTGCACTGGTGCTGCACAGGCTCTGGAGAGCCACTGTGCCTTGGTTTGGGAATGGGGGAGCATCCATGGCCCAAGTCCTGGAGTGAGCAAGTTGGGAAGTGACAGGTGATGAGTGAATTTCACTTTATGTGTTTGGGATTTTGAGAACAGCTTCACAGAAAAAAGTAATTCTGTTTCCACTGCTCAAATCTGCTTAACTATAAATGTTGGTTGATTAATGGGTTGGGATTTTTTTATTGGGTAAATGAAGATTATTTTTAAAATAACACAAGTGAGAGCCAGCCAGGAATCTTGCAGGTGATCCTCCAATGAGCAGACACGAGTGTCTGTGTGCCTGTCATTCACTCTGCCATTTCGTGTGGCTTCAGTTCCTGTTCAAGAAGGAATTTCACATTTGTACTTGAAGAGTAAAACTTTGAAACCTTTTCTAAACGTCACGTAGATCTCTTTGCCTCCCAGTCCAGGCCTGAGTTTGTCCTGAAGCCTCTGCGAGAGTGAAAAGTTCAAAAGGGACGTGGGGTCTGTGAGCGCAGAAACGAGGCTGCTTTTCCTTGGAGTAAACTTGAACTTTGGATTTTTCCTCCTGTGATCTGTCATTAGAAAATGGCCTTTTCCAGAGAGCAAAACAAAAGAAGTTAAGAAAACAAATGAATTAAGAAGATTTAATTGAAGCTGTGTATTACAAGTTGACATTATACATCTGGCATTTCTGTTTATGTTTCTGCATTGGTACATTTCATTCTGATTTAATAAGTTCCTAATTTTGTGGGGGTTTTTTTCATGATTTTGAAGTGCCTATGAAGAACAGCCCGTAGTAAAGTATTGTTCCCAGTTTAGCTGTACTTCATTTTTTTAATCAAATCTTTTTCTTTAGTGGATAAACTCACAAGATTAGAAAAGCCTCTTGAACTCCCTCCTGTTTAGTTTGGCAAATGTCCCACACACAATTACCCACAGAGAGCTACTTTTAAAAGACCTTTATTAAGGCTGTACAAAGTCAAGCACTCAGGAGTTAGGAAATGGCAGAACCAGGTTTGTGCACTGTGAGTTTGGGGAGTACATTGCAGTGTCTGATTGTTTCAGTGGTCAAAATTTGAGCTGACACTGCTCAGAAATGGTCCAAAACTGCCCAGCTTTGTGTGCCTGGACTTGGAGAACCCAAATTTCTCTTACGTTATTTATAAATAGGTTTTAAAAAGTTGAACTTCCAAAGTGGCACTGTGGTGTTGGGTGCAACCCACGTGTGTGTCAGGGGGGAATTCTCTGTGATCCGTGGGTGGGTCCCTGTTCTTGACTCAGCTCCCAACGTGGGGAGGAACTCGGGGCTGAAGCAGAAATTTCTGTTCCACATTTCACTGGGAGGCCACACGCAAGTGTGATTGGAGCCAGGAATCTCTGCCTCAGAGCTGAGCCCAAAGGAGCATTTCTGTGGGGGCTGGAGACTCTGCTGCCCAATCTCCCTCCTGCTCTGTTCTGCCTGAGCTGTCAAATCTCACTCCATTCCCTCCCTCAGCGCTTTGGTCCAGGCCAAGTCATCCTTATTCCTTCACTGCTCCTTGGCAAAGAAACCCATGTTCAGCTAAGCATCTTTAAATGGCTTTTCCTCCCTGCTGCCTGTGTTCCATCTGGGTCTCTTTCTTCCCATCACCCTTCCAGGCTTGCTCTTCCCTCCCTGCCTGGCCCACCTTTGGCCCAGGGAGCCCAGGCTGCCTGGCAGGGCTGTCCCTTGGCATGGAGACCTGACTGCTCCTGGATGCCTCTCCCCATCCCACACAGCCACTCACCTCCTGCTTCCTCTTTGATATTTATTTCCTCTTCACTCTTTTGGAGTTTGGAGCAACAAGTCTTGTCACCCATCTCCTTTCTGTCTCCAGCTTCCTCCTGCTGTTCCAGTGCAGTGGATTTATTTATAGTGTGGGACAGGCTTTTATATTTATTCCATGCAGATTGTTTCTCAAACAAAGCAGTAGCACAGTGCTGTTAATGTATCCAAAAGTGCTTCAGATTTTTTTTCTTTCATTTTATCTGGGAAATCTAGAATGCATAAATGCATTCTGAGGTATTTTAAACAGGGAGGCATGAAAGTAGTTAATTGGAAAAATAAGTTACTGTTAATTGAGCTGTGTGTCAGACCCAGGACTGTTTGGCAGACTTGGCTCAGGCTTTCAACTCCTGCACCTGCTAAAGGAGCAGAAAATTGGAAAGGCAGCTTGTCTGAGGAGATCCTGATATTAAAGAAGGTCCTGAAGGCTCAGTCTCAGTGCAGGAAGCCAGAAAATTGTTTGAGACTTTGAAAATTATTTTATTTTTGCTTTTTGGAGTGGTTAAAAGAAGATTAATCTTTTAAAAAGTATTCTAAGAGAAGTGAATGTGGAAGAGTTTACTAAAACCCATGTGCCTGTTACCATCAACTCCCAGCACACATTGGCTTGGGTTTTCTTCACAGGGACAGTAAAAAGATATTTATTTGATTTGTAGTAGAAAGCAACCCAGTAGTCAGGATTAAAACTCCTGATCTATGTCCTAGACCTGTTTTTCTGAAGCAGTGTTGGACATGAAAGATGAAATTATTTGGGTTTGTCTTGTTTATGCCAGATAAAGATAAATGAATGTCAGAGCTGAGGTTGGGATCCTGATTGCAGTGGAGCTCAGCAAACAGCCATGTGAGCTGCTAATAAATGTAATTGGTGCTTCAAAAGGGCATAGCTGAGCAAATTTCATATCAGATCTGGGAGAGGGGAGGAAATTAGATGAAAAACTGAAGTAGAATTGACAGTTTTCTAAGTGAAAGGTATTAAATGGCCAAAAAAACAATAATTTTGCAATTGAGAAGGAGGGACAACTTTGGCTAACTGCCCATCCTGCTTCAGTGATGAAATGAGGGGAAAATTAGATGGAAAGTAATATAATACAAATAAGAAAAAGGGAAGCAGACAGCAATCCATTCAAAAAGGGAGTTAGGAAATGTAGAAAATAAGGAAAGCACAAGCCAAAGAAAAGGACAAATGTGGATTGGAGTGCTTGGAGAGGGTGAAGAGCTGAATTTCAGAGGAAACCTGCAATAGGATAAGAACTGTTAAACAGATGCAGGAGATAAAACCTAAGGAGGATGTAAGAGAAATGGAAAGGTGATGTCACTCCTTAGCAATGCTCAGGATTAAAAATCAACAGTTTTTAATTCAGTAGGCCCAGAAACCTTGATCAGTGTTAGCAAGGGAGGAGCCTGGGGCAGTGTCTGAGCTGGGGGTTGGGGGTCAGGACAGTGGGACACCCTGGAAAGGAATGGAAAAGGAGATGGATGGATGGATGTTCCTGACTGAGCTTGGTGTAAATCCTCTCATTCTTTCCTTTGGGTTTCAGTTCTGTGGGATCAGAGTGAGCTGGGTCTGTCAGGGCCCTGCAAAGCTCCGTGTTCCCTGGCAAACACAGACTGCTGCAGTTCAAAGAGAAACACGAGGAAATGGGGATGCCCAGAGAAGGGTTCTGCAGGGAGCTGGCAGATTCAGTGGTTCCAGATCACTGAGCAACACAGATACAAAATCACTGCTGATAAAACATAACAAAAATATCCATAGCCAGGACCAGAATGAATAACAACTCCTTGTACATTCCCAGTGCAGTCCCAGGGTAAAAGCCTAATGAATACGAATGTGTTCTTGTTTTTAATTACTGCTAGCTGTAAGTGATTATCCTTCTGTATGTCTCAGCTGGGAGAGTTGGGAATTTTGGATGCAATTTGGGTATTTACATTCTACAAGAGAAGCTGAGTAATTGGAATGGATGCAAAAAAAAATGATTCAGAAATTACTGGTGGAGTGTGAAAATGCCTTGGAGAGGGTGAGAGAAAACTCAGTTGGCTGAGTTTTTCTACCAGAATTGAGACTGTCTTGATTACAGTGCACTAGTACCTTCACAGGCAGAAAATACTGCACACTGCAGCTCTCTGATCTTAAAAAGCAACACAAGAATCACCGACTGGCAGTCAAAGCCAGGCAAATTCAAATTGGAAAAAGGCACAAATTCTTGAGAGAATAACTGTGTAATTTAGGAATGTGTCTTTGAAAACTGTGAACAGAACAATAAAAGTTATGATATTTATGCAAATAACTCTTTTGTGGGTTTTTTTTTGCTCTTAGAGGAGGGAAGAGGACAAGGAGGCTCCTGATGGGGTTTCACAGGAAGTTCAGCCAGCAGAGCAGTGGGGCACTGGTGCTGCTGGAGCCAGTGGTGCTGAGCTGCTGCAGGGCAGAGCCTTCCCAAGGGCTCGTTGCAAACATTGCATCAGTGTGTGATGGTGTTTCACATCATCATAATCCCATCCCCACCTGGAAAGGATCTGTGGCCTTGTAAGAGCTTTTACACCGTGCAGGACCTGGACACTTGTTAAGTTTAATCCATTTCCGTGCTGTGTAAAATGAAAGAAAAGTATCTGCACACAAATCTGATTCCTGGGGGTCAATGTAGGGCAGGAATTGCCTTGTTCCTCTTCCACCCATGCTCCAGAGGCAGCACAAGGCTGTTCCCTGTTCCTGCTGAGGATATCTGTGTCCTGCAGAGCAGGTACCTGTGCTGATGGGAGCCTTGGGAGCCTTTCCCTGGGCTGTGGTGAGCACAGGGATGGGAAACTCCTGAAGGAAAAGCTCTGCCTGTGCGTGGCTTACAGGAGGTGCAGCTGAGCTGCCCAGGGCTTGCCCCAATTCACAGCATCCCCAAGGGGACACCCCCAAGGGGACACCACCCTCTCTGAGATCACTTCCAGTTGCCCTGTTCCGTGCAGCAGCAGGGAACAAAGCACAACCAACAAGACTGGAAATAAGATTTGCCTGCTAAAGTCTGCAGGGATTAGGCTGCCAAGGCAAGGCAGCCAAGCCTGGCCCTTTTGTGTATCAGCTTCGAGCTGAACTGTTGACGTGCATGACTGGGGCATGCCTGGAACATGTGAACATGCTGACAACATTTATGTCACAATTGTAATGCATTTAATAAGAATCTCATTTGAATTATTAATGTACAGATCCCCCCCAAAGTATTTTTGTGTTATAAACCCCATAATTTATCTAAGTACAAGCTGCAAGTTCGTAAATACAGCATTAAGAAGGTGGCTATTGCATAGCTGCTTTAACAAAATATCTTTTGTGGGTAAGACATACAGGCTTATTTGGAGAGGATTTAGCTGCTGGAGAAGGGCTTCTCGAGGAAGTTATATGATGCTTAGCTGCAGCAGACAGGGAATATAATTTCATCGTTTGTCCTGCTTGTCAGTAGGAATCAGTTTGACCTGACTGTGCTGTCTGATCTGAGCATCTCTTCAGCTGATTGTTCACCAGAGGCAGATTTATAAAACATCTATACAGGCATGAGGCTGGAAGTGACACTTTGAGAGGAGAGCTGGATTAACAACTGCTGTGCCAGTAACTGAAAAGGAGGCAGTGAAAATACATGGCCTGAGAGGGCTGGTGAGGGACCCTTCCCCTCCCAGGGCAAAAGGTGACAGTGCCTATGCCAGGCATGGCAGCAGTGACACGGGGACACTGCTGATGTCACAGCCAGGCCAGCACTGCACTGGAGAGCTGGGGTGACACAGCAGGGAGGCAGTGCTGCAGCCAGGGAAGGCTGAGGTTTGGAGCTGTTGTGCACTGAAGGGTTTTCCATCTACTGTAATCTATGCCCAGGGTCAGGTGGAAAGGTCGAGCCCTCTGTGGGCTCTGTGAGGGCTGTTCTGGGCATCTCCAAGTGCAAAGACTGTTTGCGGGTCCCTGTGTGTGACACACACAGGCAAAGTGCAGAAAATATCTGTAAACTGCAAGAGACATGTGAACCGTGCCCTTCTCAAGAACACTTGCTGACTGTTTATTGCTGACTGACTCTGCAGATTAAATTTGCATGAACAGCAAAAAGGAGTGTGATGGGAGGGAACTTAACCTCAAAGAAACTCAGCAGCCAACACTTGGGATGTTTGAATTACATCTGAATCAAGCTCTTGATTAAATTTTAGCAATGTCAAAAGCTCAAAGCAGCAATTTTAATCGATGTCACTTTTTCCCCCCCTCATGTTGCTAAATTATCTGTTGCAATGTGCAGTGCATCCGTGTCACTACATTAAATTTGCACGCAAAGAGGGGAGATTAGGCAATAAAGCCACAGGACAAACAGTGTGGAGTCAGGCATATCTCCTTGGCTTCATTCACAATTGGGTGTTTTTAAAAAGTGTTTCCAAATCTGAGTAAAACTGATTCCAGATGTGCTCATTTGAAGGATATAAAAATCACGCTAGCACCAAGATTTATCTGAATTCTGCACCGTACCTGAAGAGATAACTAGTCCCATCTTAAAAACAGAAGTGCTATAAACAATAAAAAGGCCACAGGCAAAGGTTTTAGTGCTTCGATCCCGTTAGCATCCTTTCTTCCCACGTATTTCAGACTGATGTAGTTGGAGAACTCCTCTGAGGCTGCAGCACACTGGATCAGAGGGGCCTGGTAGGACGTGGGTCTCTTGTCGGGGCTGTCGGGGCTGGAGCCGTCCGTGGGCCGCTCCCCGATGTAGAGGAGGCTGCGCTCCTGCGTGTCCTGCTCCGTTTTGAACAGTTCGTACTCGCTGTGGGGCAGCCTGATGCCCAGAGCCAAACATCCGTTCGTGGGTGTGATGTCCTGCTCCACCCCGGCGCTCCAGGAGCCCGTCAGCCCACAGCTTCCCGCTGCCGAGGAGTTGAGCATCGCCACCGTCACCTGGTCCATCGGCGTCACCCGAGCCTGGGTGACTTTAAAAGCCAGCTCGGTGCCTCCCCGCACCTTGGAGGAGGGGATGCCCTGGGTGTAGTGCCCGGAGGCGTAGATGGTGAAGGTGGGCTGCCTGCAGAGCGGGTCGGAGTAGTGATAGTAATGCCCTTCCCAGGTGTGGTTGTTGCCGTGGAATGTGAAGTACCTGGTGAGGAAGAGCACGGCCGGGCGGACCTCGCAGTGGGTGCTGACCCAGCTGCCGCTGAGCTGCATCGGCAGCACGGCTCTGGAGGGCAGGATCGGGGGATGGTGCTCATCGGCCCTGGAGATGAGCCCGCACGCCGGGCACGGCTGCACGTGGTGCTGCAGGAGACAGAAAAGAACAGTTCTGCCGACTGGGAAGGAAAAAAAAAAAAAACAAAAACAAACGAAAAAAACCCTTCCAGAATATTTCAAAAGCTGCGGCTCCCCTCGTTCGCAGCAGGGTGCGGAGCTGCGGGGAGCTTGGCAAAGGCTGCCGAGCAGATTAAGGAGATAAAGCTCTGCCCTGCTCTTTGCTATTCTGGTAGCTGAAGGACGCCGGGCCGTGCCCTGCTGAGGACAGCCCGAGGAGGAGCCCAGGGCAAGGGCAGAGCCAGGACGGGGAACGCTCCCTCGGCACGGCCAGGGCGCTCCTGGCGAGCTGGGGCAGGATGAGGATGCCGGGCCGTGCCAGAACAGAACCTCGCCGCGGTTTTTGGCAGTGAAGGAGCCTGTGACACCTGGCCGTGGGGAGCTCAGCACCTCCAGGACAGCCCAAGGTGTTTCTGCGTTCCCTCGTTCCCACATCCAGGGGTGCCGGGAGGGGGACGCGGCTTTCCCAGCAGCCAGAACGGGAGGAGAGCAGGACCCTGTGCAGGAGGAGCCCTGACCTTCGCTTCCCCGCCGGAGCAGAGCTCGGAGCCAAAGCAGCCCTGCCCCTGAGCCGGTGCCAGCAGGGGTTTTGTGTAGCTTGGAAATTTTTCTTGTACTTCATATATCACAACTGATTTATTTTTAAATAAGCAGGGTTGGAACATTATATAATTTTCTAGAACACGAGCTAATCTTTACTGAACTGTCATAGGCAAGAAGGTTAAATAACTCAGTAGTTAACTGTAGGGTGGGTAATTTACATGCAAGTTGATTGGAGTCTACTGTAATTTAGTCATTTTCAGCTTGCTTTACTGCTACTGTCACAGTAATGAGTGCTGACAGTACACAGTACATTATGGCTAAATAATCCCAGAAGTTGGCAAATATATATGCTCTCCTTAGGCAGGAAATTCTTTGATAATGAAAGGTAATTTGGGGAGAATGGGTTTCTTTAAAACAGATATAAATTTAAGGGGAAAAAAAAAGTGATATTTTCATAAAGAGAGTTAAAAAATAATTCCTGACATAGCTGTGTAACTCACCAGCACAGGCAAATGGATGTCAGTCCACAGAAAATAATTTAAAAAAAAAAAAAAAAAAAGAAAATCCCATGCCCAATAAAATTATCACTATGGACATGGAGCCAAAACCTTTACTTGCTTAAACCAGTCGTGTGAAGTTATTTCTAATGTATGGCAGCTTCTAATTATCACCAAGTGGTGACATCATGTGCAGGTCCATTGGAGAGCTGTTGGCTGATTAATTACAGGGCTGCATTCAGAGAGTGAATTTCAGTATCCTAAGGTTTGGTTTTAAATTAACTTTTAAAAGTGTTTATGTTTACCATCTGGTTTTGCTCATATATATGGTTTTGGCCCAAGATAACACAAGTTTAACCAATTTGAGAATGTTACTTTTGAGAAGGAGGGGGGTGTTGCTCCGTGCTTTTCGAAGTTCAATTGGTGTAGTTTGAGGTGTGGGGAAATGTTGCCCTAAAATAATTTTCTTTTCATTTATTTCCCTCCTATCTGGCAAATTCAGAGAGGTTTTTTCACCCCACCTCACTGCTCCACTATTTCTGATTTGATCAGCTTCAATTTGGATGGAAAGATGCTTTCCTGCGAATAAACTAAGTTGCTATAAAACAGAAAATTAAATGGAATAAAAGGCAACCAAGTCTGCTGCTCAGTTTTATGTATGTCAAAATGGAAGTCTGATTTCTGTGCAATAACATAATTGTATTGAGGGTAAGTTCTTGTGCTACTGGCATTACAGCAAGGGCTGAAGTATTAACGGCACATCCCTTGCTCCCCTCAGCCTGGAGCACACCCCAAGGAGCAAGGAGAGGGCAGAGCAGATGAGGGGCAGGGCAGATGAAGGGCAGGGCAGATGAAGGGCAGAGCAGACGGGCTGTAACCATGTGCAGCCTGAAGCCTTCACTGACTTTGGTGTGGAAAACAAGGAAACTTGCATTTCCTAGGAAAGCACAGCCAAACAAAAGCTGTTAACTCCAGGCCCATGTCAGTGCATGCTTGTTTCCCATGTTGGTTTTGCTGACCTTTCAGCCGTCCTGGTCCTGTTCTCTCAGGAAGGCAGAGGGTGAACCCCACATGCCCTGGAGCCCCAGGATCCCAGCCCTGCAGCCACACACCGCCTCACCCTCGTGTCCTTAGGACTGATGGGGCCAAGTGCTGCAAGGCACCACCTGGGCAGTCAGGGGAGTGCTGGCAAAGCCCTGATGCTGTGAGGGGACCGTGCAAAGAAAGGCCTCGTCCTTACCAGGGCGCTCTGCATGGGGCGCTGGTAGCCGGTGGGGCGGTAGTGCAGCCTCTCCCCCCAGTCCGTGTGGATGTCCCCCAGGTACAGCTCCTCCACCAGCCGGCTCCCGCTCTGCTGTGGCTGCAGCAGGGGCTGGAAGTGCCTCTCCACACGCACCAGGCTCAGCTCGTGCATGGCAAAGCCCAGGGCCGCGGTGCAGTCGCGCTCCGTCTTGGCGCTCAGCACCTCGTACAGGGCTCCGGGCGCCCAGGAGCGCCCCGGGGGCAGGAACCCACGGCAGCCCTCACCAGAGGTCTGGTTGATCCAGGAGGCCACTTCCCGCATGGCCTTCTGGCTGTGGAACACGATGCCCACTTTGTGGAGGTGGTAGTCGGCCTCGGTGGCCCCGCGGGTGATCCAGGAGGCCTGGCGCAGCCGGAGCTTGCCCTTGATGACCAGTGAGTAGGAGGGGTCGCGGCAGGACGGGTCCCAGTAGTAGAACTGGAGAGCCTTGAAGAGCCGGTTGGTGTAGAAGAGGTAGGATCGGGTCAGGAACTCTGGTCCCGGCCGCACCTCACACCTGTGGGGAAGGCAGTGCTGAGAACAGGGAGAAATTACTCCCAGAGCGGCCGGGGTGAGGGAGGAGAGGGACGAGCAGAGGTGGGGGCAGCTTCCTGGGCAAGAGCCTGCCACACATGGTGGCCACCCTTGGGTGGCTTCCCACTCTTTAGGGCATCACCTACTAAAATCTGAAAGTGATGGACAGAGGATCTTACTCTTCAGGAACTTTCACAGTGAGCAGTGGGAATCAGAGCTGCTCTGCCCTTTTGAGCTGCACCACGATGGGGAAGAAGCAGGAGGCTCTAGGGACACCCGGGGGGCCCAGCCCTCCTCCAGCCGGGAATGAGGGCTTGGGGAAGGCGAGAAGGAAACTCTCTTCTTGTTGCCTGACACTTTGCTGTACCGCGGGTGGGCAGGAGCTGCGCTGAGGGGCTGGGGCCTCTGGGGGTCCGTTCTGAGGTCCTCCAGGGATCTAAGGATGCATTCCCAGTGGGTAGGGGTGCCTTCCCAGAACGAGGTGGCTTACCCAGAGTGTTAATGGTGCGTTCCCGGGGATCTGGGGCATGTTGAGATGGATGTTCCTTCCCAGGGTATGGGGTGTCTTCCCCGTGCATTTTGGGGCGCATTGTCAGGGGAGAGGGGCGCGTTCTCAGGGTCTAGGGGAGCCTTCACGGGGTTTGGGGTGTTTTACCCAGGGCCTGAGGGTGTTTTACCGGGGGTTTGGGGTGCTTTACCCGGGGTTTGGGGTGCTTTACCCGGGGTTTGGGGTGCCTTACCCGGTGGAGACCCAGCGCCCCTCCAGGCGGGGTGGCAGCCGCGCGGCGATCCCGGCGCTGTCCTGCAGGTGGCGCAGCTGCTGGCGGCAGCGCGGCTCCGCGGCCGCGCAGGCTGCGGGACACGGGGGGAGCGGGGTCAGGCGGCGGGGCAGCGCGGAGCCGAGACCCGACCACCGAGACACCGACCGCCGAGACACCGACCGCCGAGACACCGACCGCC
>CM031874.1:9907438-9918303 GCA_018697195.1 Certhia americana | reverse complement strand
CCGAGACACCGACCGCCGAGACACCGACCGCCGAGACACCGACCGCCGAGACCCGCGATCACCGACACCCCCAATCACCGAGACCCCGACCACCGAGACTCCGACCACCGAGACCCCCGATCACCAAGACCCCAAATCACCGAGACCCCGACCTCCGAGATCCCCAATCACCGAGACCCCAATCACCGAGACCCCGACCTCCGAGATCCCCAATCACCGAGACCCCAAATCACCGAGACACCGATCACCGAAACCCCGACCTCCGAGATCCCCGATCACCGAGACCCCAAATCACCGAGACCCCAAATCACCGAGACCCCGACCACCGAGACCCCGACCTCCAAGCCCCCGCAGAAGCAACCGACCCCGGGCCGGCTCGCTCAGCACAAACTCTTAGTTAAGGACACAGTTTTTTATTTCACTCAAGTTTTCCGACCTGAGTTTCATTTGAATCCAACTGGTTTTTAGATGAGATCTTCAAATAAAACCCCGTGCGCCCTTTGTTCGTGCTCTCTCCCCCTCTCCTGCTATTGTTAAGGCAGTGGCTGGAACGGGGAATTACAGCATGGGAACGCTGGCCTCGCCTGTCGCCCGCCATAAGGACAGTAATTCTGTCACTTACCTCATTTCCCGTAACAACGGATGTTATTGGCTTAGGGAATGTGTGAACACTCAGCTAAATCCTGAAGACCTTAGCATGCACACACACATATGTACATATATTTCTATACATTATTCACTCCTTACTTAAGCCCTGTGGCACTCATTGAGGGCTTGCTTCTCTAAGAAACTTGGGATTTCCCTCATGGCAGCACGGAATGAGCTCTCGTGAAGCTCCTCCTGAAACCCCACTGATTCTCTGTGGTACAACTGACCCTGGTTCCAATGGAGCTCAGCCAGGCCTTTATGAGCCCAGATGGGGTTCGTTTGCTCCAGCTGTACTTTGCCTTTTACCCAGGAGCGTGCTGGACATTTTGAAGCCAACTTTTATTCGCTTCATACCAATGCTAGCACACAGGTTGCTTTCCAGCCTGCCTATCAGCTGGAACAAAAGATCCAACATCTACATGTCACCTTCCCACAGAAGAAGGATGTGAAAGGTTTGCACACTTTGTGTGTCAATCAAGGAGGTGAAGACACAGAGTCACAATATACAAGCTCTGGACCAAGTCGAGTGGGAATTTGGTAATTAAAAGTCTGCTGTTCAAGTCAGAGGCTCCTGGAGAGGGAGCCCAACTAATCCCTGTAAAAGGAGAGGGATTCCCACTCAATAACTTCAGACTTGTATCCAATGGACAAATTCAGTCACTTCACTATGGTGCTGCCAGTTGTGAAGGTTTTACAGGTCACCTGAAACGTATTTGGGTAGACTTAAGCACACAAAGCCTCAATTACCACAAGAAGAATAAACACATGGGAAGGGAAGTCCCCAGTGAAGCAGGAGAGCAGTACCCGAAGGCCAGGGAAACCAGCCTTGCATTTTCTGGTACCTCGCCCTTCACTGGAGTGCATGAAACAGCTGGAAAGTCACATTATTAGAGTTCAGGGCTCTTTTGGGAGCAAACTCACAATTGTACTGTTCTTACCATCCTTAAGGGCTGGACAAGGTGAGCAGGCACAGCCAACTCCTCCACAATTGTCTGCACTCATGCTTCCTAAAATCAGTTACTGTGATTCTTCGTGTGAAAATGGGAAAATATGGGATGACAAAACCCACTGCTATTGGTTAAACCTCTAATTTGGCAGCTGCAGCATGTGTGAAGCTGCCCCATGGGTTCCTATTTAGGAGAGCCATTAGGAGCTAGGGATCTGTATCCTAATCCCAGCTCTGCCATGACTTTACTCTGTGATCCTGTGTGCTTCCTACTCCCAGGGCTTTTTTCTAAACTCGTGCAGAATATGCCAAGATTCATTTGACTGCCCTAAGAGGCCTAAATACTGAAGAGTCATCAGAACCAGGGCTGTCCAAACTGAACCACACTTCAAACAAACACGGAATTATTATCCCAGAGAATACAGTAAACCAAAAAATAACTGTATTTGTATTAGAGGTAATAATGGGCATAAGGGTCAGATTTGCTCTTGCCCATAACCACAGAAAGACTCCAGAGGTATCAGTGCAGTCCATAGATAAACAAAATGCAGCTATAAAATATACACAATATAACCCAGTCAACTCACAAACTGAGTTCTGCGTGTGTTTATTGCAGCAGAAGCTTCAATATCTCACTGAACTCTTCGAGCTACTCTTGGCAGGAACACTAATAGTCTACATTGTTTGGGAGCAAATACACTTTGGCAATGCAATCACTGCATTTTGACACATTCAGTACAAAAGGGAATTTTTATAATTGGGATCAAACTTCATGGGGAAAGGAAAAAAAAAAAAAAAAAAGAAAAAGCCTCCAGAATGTAAATATTTGACATGATGGGAATTCCTAGGGATTTTGTCTTACTTAATTGTGCACAAGACTCCAAGCTGGATGCATCCTCAAACCAAAAGCTATTGGCTTGTGTCCAAATTTTGTGGCTGCTTTTTTCTCTCGCAAATACTCCAGGCCCACTGGATCCAAACATCCTTCCAAGCTGGAAAAGTTCAGTCCCAGACCTAAAATCTGTAGTGAGAGCACTTCTCTATTCCAAGAGCAGCACAAAGCAGCTGTCACTCATATGTCACTCTGTTACTCAGCCCCTGGTAGAGCGCATCAGAGCAGCTCCTCTATCTTGAGACACAAATTAACTGCTCTAGAGAGTTCTTGAGAAGGAGGAAGGAATTATTCACAATTCATCTTCAAGACAAAAATCCTCATTCATAGGGAAATCTAAAAAAATGCCTGACTGTGATCTCTGCCCCTCGCTCACTCTGCCGTCCATCTGTATCAATTAACCACAAGCGTTTCCAGGGAGCTCCCCAGCACAGCACTTAGACAAAACAGGGGCTTTTCCAGTTTTCTGGTGCGTGCTGCATCCCAAAGACCAGCCCAAAGCCTCAGAGCAAGGGGCTGCACAAACACTCAGGCAGTCAGGAATGGCAGAGCCGGCAACTGCTCATCACCACGATCAGCACAAACCACACCAAGCCTTGAGCAAACAGCAGCCACTGCTGACCAACCATTCCACCCCTCATTTGTGTGAACCACTTTCAGGAAAATCAGACCCACAGCATCCAAGTGATAAGAAGGGCAGAACTGGAAATTCTCAAATTCTCCCTGCAGTAAATTGTTGGTAAAATTAAGGTGAAAGATTCCAAGGCAATGGCCAAGCCTGGAAGTGATAGCCTTGTGCTACACAAGTGCTGTGTGCTCCAGATGCAGAGCCTCTTCTCACTTCTAAAGGAAAAAAATTCAACCAAGAGAGAAATGCTGTCATATTCCTCCTTGGAAACAAATCTTGTTTGTGCTCCCCCAAGCAGATTGACTCTGGAAAAAAGCAAAGTTGAGTCACACATCTGTTTCTTCATAAATGGAGGAGAAAATGCATATATTACAGTTTGCAACGAATTAGTTACTGTGGATCAGCCCTTCTCCAGAGCTGGATTGTTTAATCTGTTACATGTATTGCCTCCTATGGCCAGAATTCATCATTCCCACTTATAATTCTAATGTTTCAGTTAGTCACCCATTCACAGGGATAAGATATGGGCCAGAAGTCATGGGGCATTACATATTTCTTCATTTTTAGAGATGACATAAAGCCTTTGATATTTTCTGGGGAATGTTCAGACTGGAAAGAAACAGGCAATAAGAAATGTATCAACATATTTTGCATAAGTGAATTATACTTTTCCACACAGACTTCATTAACACAGCAAAACAGTGTTCCTTTAGCATTTTTCTCTCCTGAGAGCACGCAGAATGGATTTTGGGTTAGCCAAAATCTTTTAAAAGCAAACAAAACTGTTGCATTTAGCAAATCAATTTTTCTTGCATTTGTATGGAGATTAAGTTAGTGGTGCTTTTAATTCACTCAGAAAAAGGTGTTCCCAAGAGAACAGCTCTGTGGGAAGAGATACATTTTATATTATAATATTATAAAGTTATAAAATTTAAATATAACCCACTGTGGATGGAAAACGGTATCACAGCAGAACCTTGCATTTTCCTATATGCAAACTGAACACGGTTCAGGACAGGACTTAAGCACATGCTTAAGTCTAATTGGTTTCAGTGAAACTTAAGCATGTGCTTGAAATTAAGCCAGTGCATGAGCATTTTTCCTGATTAGTAATGCCTCCCTGAACTGAAGCCAGAATGTGGTCAAGTGGTTGAGGGAGGATGCCAGTGCTTTCACTGGAGCACTGTTTGGTTTCTGGAAAAGTATTTCTATTATTCATGCCTTCTCTTATTTGTCTGTAAAATGGGTATATTCACATTTAGCTGTTTCACCAGCCTGGTGCTCAGTTCATGATATTCATAAAATGCTTTGAATTCACTAAATGTTTCTCAGTTATGCCTTCAGGGCTGGCACAGGAACCGTATTACCCATGAACTATCATTGCAGAGCATCACCTTGAGTTTCCTCTGCACAGCTGAGCACAATCATACATTAAATCCTGCAGTTCCTAAGAGGAAACTCCGCCGTCTCCAAAGTCCCAAGTAGCTTAGGGTTTTAAAGAAGTTTTCAAAACTTACTTTCACCACGTATTTTAGCACAATGGCAAACGAGTTCAGACATCCCATTCTATGGTTTTAGCCTGGCTTTGTTCTAAGGCTGTGAGCATTGCCTGATCTGTCTCATATCCACAATTAAAATAGTGAAGGGCTTGGAGTGAATTGCCTGGAGGTTTTTAAGGTACTAGAGAAGTAAGTATTTTGCTCTTGGAATTATAGAATAATGTATTTTTCTTGTTAAATGTCATGTCCAGCTACAGATGACAAGACAGATGGGATTTGTGGTAGGGAAGGTGAGGAAGGAGAACTGCCTCAAGGATCTTCTTCAGTATAAACTACATTTACATAAAATGTCTTCTTAAAACTGCCTCTCTGGCTGTTTACCCCAAAGAAAACTAAGTCTAACACTGTCAATAGGATTCAAGGGCTTGATCCCAGTTTTACTGGTATCTGGAAACAGGAAAGGTCCCATCACCACCTTATTCAGAAGACGCCCATCCCCATAAACTGACAGTAAACACTGTGTTTGAGGAAAGAAGGAGAAATGGGATAGGGGGAATCACAAAATGGTTTTGATTGGAAAGGACCTTACAGATCATGATATTCTCAAATGGGGTGAACTAAGCAGGACACGTAAGAGCTGGCACGGAGGACTTGTGATGACAAACCAAAGCACAGATGTGAGTCCACCCTCCCAGGAACACTCCTGCAGGTCATGCTCACCAAAACACCACTCTTAGGTTACACAACAGAGTTCTACTCACAACATCCTTGCTATCCTGGCAGAGACAGGAGCCATTTCACTTCATCTTCCTCCCTCTCACCCCCAGATGCTGCACAGACTCAGGCCAGTCTATGCTTTTTCTACAGCTAAACTGGTCAGTGTCAAAAGATTTGCTGGAGAGCAGAGCAGCAATTCCGTGCAGCCCAATGGCCCCAGCTGGCCCAGCCACTGTGGTCAGCTCAGGGGTAACTGGCCCTTAGCTCAGAGCCCATCCTGCTGCCAGCCCTGCACTGGGCAGCCCAGCCAGGGACAGGAGAGAGGGCAAGAGGATTGAGAACAGGAGTGAGCCAAAATCTGAGAACTCACAGCATTAACATATCACGACTTGTGTTAAACTCTGATCAGTACTGCCACGTAAGTCTGGCAGTAACAGGTAACCAAAACCCAAAAGAAATGGATTACATATGTAACCAAAACCCAAAAGAAAACAAAGGAAAGGAAGGTTATGTTAGAGCTTTTTTACTTGAGAACTGCTGAAAGTTTGAATTTCAGTTTTGTGAGATAGGTGAGACTACAGTGAGATCTCGAACTCCCTGGGTGCCTAAACAGTGAGAGGCTGGGAAGAGCACAAGGGGGGAAGCATTTGTTTTCCAAAACAAAAGCAAGACAATTCAGTCCAAGGCAGAACAATACCCTGGGGGTACTATCATGACTCAGTTAAATTATAACTAGAATTCACATTCTTACCAAATTGCAAATATTACATCTGTATTCCTTAATTCAGATGAGTTGGAAACCCAACAGAAAGAACAGCACATGGATGTGAAATTAATGCCACACTGTTGTTTTGAATATATAGAGCACCCATGCAGGTTTTGGCAATGCCCCTGAATCCCTGCACACACACTTTATTAGTGGCTATCATGGTCATTTTTAATAGTGATGGCTAAGCATATTTTTTCCTGGAGTGCTTTGAAGAATAGAACCAGTAATCAGCCATGGCTTGGCTATAAAATGTCAACCTCATTTCAAATGTCTAAATCACTCACATGGACCAAGAGCGCAGAGAGGACCACCCACCACATAATATTAACATAAATACAGCGTTTACCCAAAGCAAAATGAGCAACTGGAACTGGCGGGAGTTGAGAGTAGAACAACACAAAATGATGAGGGGGTGGGAGGGATTGAGTTACAAAGGAAGATTAAAAGAGCAGAGTACATATAGCCTGGCTGAGCAAGATGGATATGATAACAGCCTATAAATATTCACAAGACACAAACACCAAGGAAGGGAAGGAATTCCTTGCAGTGAATAAAAAGATTCTGTTGGGAGTGAATGAAGAGAGGAAAAACATGTGGCTTGTATGGCAGCGTGAACTTCTTGAGGCACAATGCAGTAGGCAATGTAAGTCCACTTGCTTGGCAGGATTTGAGGGATTGAGCAAAGCATTAGTTCAGCAGGGAACAACCCGCTCTTGGCAGGGAGTTGGCGGGATAATCTGAGTGGCCTTTCAGTCTCCCACTGCCATGGAGCTGTCCCAGTTCCCTGCTCCCACGGGGGACAGCTGCTCTCCTGTGTAAGCACATTGTTCACTGTCCTGCTCTTCAGAATCCCTGCCCGGCCTCCATGGGACGAGGAATGAGGGCAGGATGCACAAAGGCATTTGGGGACGTAGAGGCCTAAGCAACTGCAATAGGTACTAAACTGCTGGACACAGCTGGGAATCCCAGCAGGTCCCTGCCATGTCAAGTACTCACTGTTGAAAACCTAAGTCCAGGAAATTAGGTTATAAACCTACTAAAGCAAGAACAATCCTTTTGTTCTCTCTTTATTTAGCACCTAACACAACAGGACTCTTGGCGCTGCTGCAAGGATACTGTTTATAGTAATAAAAATAGGATCTAATAGGATCTAATATTCTGAGGCTGCTTGGCTCGTGTGAAGCCAAGGATGAGAAAGGCATTCAAAAGCAGCCATAGTAGAAGGTATCCTCAAGAAAAAAGCTCTGCAGAAAGGAGGGAAACTGATCCAGAGCCCACACCAGCAATATACACACATTTAACTTAGAGTCACAAGTGACCACAGAAAAAGGTTACTTGTTCAGCTGGAGCACAGAATTAAAGTTACTTCTAACATGTGTTTTGGGGTCTGGGTGTGGTTTCTAGATAGCCTGAAATTTCAGTCTACTGTTTTGCCTGTCCACATTAGCCAAGTTTTGATGTGTTCCAGTTCTCCTAAACTCTGCCGACAGATGCTAAAATCAAAGCTGACATTCAACCTATGTGCTGCATAATCTAATAACAGGACTTGTGCTACTCTAAACTAACAAACTCTGGGAGCTTTTCTGCAGCAAAACCTTGCTGTCATTTATATTTTCATCTGTCTTTTCCAGGCAGCCTAACTGGGAATTTTTTTTTTTTTCTGAAAAGCTTTAAAAATAACATGTCATTGTGTTTTTGTATCAACAGGGGAGAGCCAAGCCATAACCTGCCATGTCCAGCACTTGTGGATTTAGTGAGAGTGTGAACAAGGTGAATCCAATTGTCTCAGTGGGGAGTTTGGTGTATACATTGATCCCAGAGTGCCAGGAGAAAGCTGTTTCCAAAGACTACAGTCTTGGAGTAAGACAAGGCCAAAATGTCACACATTTGTCAGTGTTTCTTATTAACCCAGGAGAAACCATGGGGGACTTTTTCAGTGCTTGACATACACTCAAGTTTAAAGCATTATTTTAAAATCTAAACTCAAGCAACTCTCTTCAAGCACTTCGTGATGAGACTTCTCCTGTTGATTTATGTCCCCTCACACAAGCTGTAAGTAGAAGTTGCACCAATCCAAATATCTGCCTAACAAGTGCCACAGGAGCTGAGCTTCTTTGCAGCATTTGATTTTAGCTGAATTCAAACCGTGACGATTTAATAAGCTATTCACTGAAAATGAGAAAACACCACCAAGAAAGCCACAATTATTACACCATCACCCTGCTAAAAACTCAAAAAAAATGATGAATTTCAACCCTTTTATCACCTAATACCCTGAAACTCTGGCATTTCAAATAGGTATCAGAGCTCCTTTTCTAAGACACAGAAACTGAACTTTTCTGATTTTGCATTTTAAACCATGAGACCTTTTAACTCCTTAACAAAAAACCCCACAGACTGCAGCTTACTAACCCCTCAGATCTTACACAATTTAAAATGGGAAGAGAAGGAGCTGTTCTATGAATCATATTTTCAGTTTCTGGCAGCACTCTTAGCCTACAGAAGAAGGGTTACACATTGAAATTCTCACGTTCTCACTGTCAGTTTCTTGGGATTATTATATCTGAAATACACCATCTTACAATCAGGAAGTTTCTCTTCTTTCATACCTTTATCTTCCTCAGCAAATGAGTAAGAAAACCAAAGCACTTGTGTAAGAGCACTGTATAGGTGCTTCCTAATTTTGAGGTTGATTTTAGCAGTGATTGTATCTCACCCATGAAAGCGTTGTCTTTATAGATGACATATGCTCTGTTGTGGGGAAATACAGGATCCCACTGAAAGCAAAACCTCTTTCCAAACTTTGTTCTGCCAGATGCAGCCTCCCCTAGCACTGGATTCCAGCTTTGGTTTTCTTCACAGCAATTTCTGGCTTTTGAAAATCTCCTTACTCAACAATTTGTGCTTGTGGGGAAAATATAGAAACCACACAGTATTTTTTTCACTTGTGCTTTTTTTACATCTCAGCCCTGTTTTTATCTATATCCATATACTTTGAAACGTGGCTAACCCTATAATTATTGAAAGAATAAATAGAGTCATATCACACAATCCAGCATAGCACATTAGTTGTTGATTTTTTTTGGCCAGCTTGAGAAATGAAGAATAAAACCCACCAACTTGGTAAAAGAAAAAAAAAATTAGCTAAGTAAACATTACCCAAATAAATATTTGAACCAAAGACAATAATGTTGGTTTAACAGTAAGAACAGATATATTATTGTGTAAATAGACACACATCTCTATGCTGAATGTTGTTCAATCACTTATGGGATTCTCTTGCTAATCTCTTAACTGAATGCAACTGGTGATCTTATCTTACCTCAACACTGTCACTTTCAAACTTAAAAACAAACATTGAAAGCAAGAATAGATCTTTTATGTTAAAACCATGTAGGAGAAGCTACAGATGAAAAATATCAGCGCAGTGTTACTGGAATGTACAGACTTTAATGAAAGCTTAGGTAAAGCTCAGCAAGTCTCTGGGGACATTTCCAGGAATGAGTGATTCTTTTCTGGAGGAGACTCCAAAGTCAGATCCAGTTACCTAACTAAAGTGGTTTTTCAACTAATTAGGCACTGGTGTCATGCTTATGGTAATGTTCAGCCTTATGCAAAATGCAGAATGCCAGCCTTGCTCACTGTGAGCAAAGCTTGCTTTGATTTTTATGAGTTATGCGCCTGACTTATGTATTTAAACTGTTAATTTGAGGTTCAGTTTCCATTCTTACTGAAATCAATGGAAATTCACTGACATCAGATGCAAGAAAGAGAGAGTTTAGGTTAGACTGGACTGAGAGAAACTGCATGAGGATTTAAGAAAGAACTATTCTAATTAGACTTCAGTGATTAAATTACATAATGCAGTATAACAGATCCCTGAGCAGAGCAACTTGAGCTAATAAGATACTTAGAGAATTCATATTTCTCAGCTTTATTTTGCAAACAACACACAACAAAAATCCCACGTAAGGAGAACAGGAAAGCAACTTGGCAGAAGTGCCCTGCTTACAGATTTCTTTCCATAATCTGGTCCTTTACACTTAATGCAAGTAATGTCCAGTGCTGCCACTATGCTTTTGCAAGTTCTTTTGCCTTGATCACTAAGCCCTAAACTGGAGAGGTGAGACGGTGTGGTGTTTGTGTCTAAAACCTCAGATGAGTGAACTAAGTGGTAGAAAGAGCAGCAGGAGCCAGGTGCCTGGATTTTCAGTGTCCAGACTGCACGGGGCCCTCAGGGACATCCTCCCACCCTTCCTTTCACCTGTCCCTTCTGTTCAGGAATCTCAACCAAGGGTCTCCTCTTCATTTCCTAGGAAAATACTGTCTGAGGATGGAGGAGTCTCCCTTAGACTCTGCTCCTTGTTGTAAACAGAAATAATTTTGTGGGTTTTTTTCACAGCACAGTTGCCTTTGTTCTCCCATATGGTCTCTTAAGCCAGAACCTTTTCTTCTGAAACTGCTCCAAGCACCGTGGGGTTGAGAGATGCCTGTCTGAAAGGGAGCCGCAAAGATGCAGCTTGCACTGCTCCGAGAGTCTGTCTCTACAGCTGGGGCTCAGAGTCACGTCCCTGGAGCAGGAGGCTGCTTGTGAGGTTGTTCCTTGCCAGGGCAGGTGCTGGATCCTCCCAGGGAGAATTCCCAACTACAGTGAAAATCACCTCTAAGCCCTTCCTGCGGTTAAACTCTGCTCGATGCTCTCCGTACACCACACCCGGGACAGGAACGAGTTGCGGTGGCAAAGAGGATGCCCGACTGCCTTCGGG